>CM031604.1:62589341-62621841 GCA_018398815.1 Conus ventricosus
CACACCGGTGCTGAGTCCCTCTGGTGGTGTTCAACGGTGCCTGTTCTGATACAACATACACAAAAACTCTACCTACTGACACCTTTCCTGATGGCAATAATTCTTACCTGTGGAACCAGAGACAGTACGACTATTCAGGAAACATTTTTCAGAGTACAATACACCGTTGGTCTCCCAGACCATAGACACGCGAAGGTAAGAGAGGAACAAACGTGGTCCTGCTTTCAGAGCAGAGACAGTAATCTTTGTGGCAGGCTGCACAGAAAGACAGAGAATTATCTCCCCATACCATCAGCATCTGTCGTGCAGCATCTGTAGCCGCAGACAAAAGTCGACGTAACAGTCGCGAGTAAGATATATATATTATATATATATATATATATATAATATATATATATATATATATATATATATATATATATTTTCACTTCCACCCTGGTGCTTGTCAGTGGGAAGCGCGTCGTTGGTAACCCGGGCCCCGGCCGATCCGGTATGTTGCTGGCTATGGTTGTATCTCTCATGACTTTTCTGTGGGCTTAGGTTAATCCTTGGTGGCGCCAATCCCCTCTCCAAGTCTCCTACTGTGACAGGTAGTACTGGGCTGCTACAGCTTTACCAGTAGCAACCATTTGTCTGACCTGATTAGTGAAAAGTGAAAAGTCAGCTACTGGGGCAAAGACATCATACAAGCTGCCAACTGAGAAAATTACCATTGGAACCTGGAATGTTCGTACACTCCATCAGTGCGGCAAAGTAAAAGAACTAGAGCACGAGCTGAGACGTTACCAATGGGGCATTGTGGGTATGTCGGAAGTAAGATGGACAGGCTTTGGAGAAGCAATCACAGAGGAAGGACACAAGATGTGGTACAGTGGCGAAGAGTCACTACATGAAAAAGGCATAGCTTTCATCGTACGCAAAGAAATCACTGGGTGCATCACGAGCTGCACACCTCTTAACAGCAGAATCATCAGCATTCGTGTGTCAGCCAAACCAAAGAACATCAACATCATACAGGTGTATGCTCCAACTACCAGCCACGAAGATCAGGCGGTGGAAGAATTCTACGAGAAAGTAGAAGACACCATCAGAAAAGCCCCCAAGAAAGACATCATCATAGTTCAGGGGACTTCAACGCCAAAGTCGGCCCAGATGCCTACAAAGACTGGGCTGGAACAGTGGGTCAATACGGCCCAGGGGAAACTAACGACAGGGGACTTCGCCTTCTGGAGTTTGCCTGCACCCAACGGCTCACCATTGCCAACACCCTTTACCCCAACAAACTGTCAAGAAGAACAACCTGGCATGCGCCGAACGGAATGACTCACAACCAGATCGACTTTGTCCTCACTCCGCGGCGCTTCAAATAACCCTCAAAAAAGCAAAGACGAGGACAAAACCCCGGGAGTGAAAGGGCAGCGACCATGATCCGGCGCTCAAAATGAAGAAAATTGAAAAAAAAGTCCCAAGCGCGCACCCACCCCCCCCCCAAAAAATCCAATTTTGCCCGGAGAATTTTAAAAACCCCAAAAATAGAAGAGGCTTTTCCAAAGACACTGGGGGGGGTTTGCCGGTATAAAACTCCTGGACAATGCATAAAGGGACCCACAAAAGCTTCCTGGGGCATCTGAGAAACGGCAGAGGGGGTACTTGGGCGAAAAGGGGAAAAGAAAAAACCAAAGGGCATGGATCTCAAACCCATCCTTGACCTCTGCGACAAAAAAGATCACTGAAGAAAACAAAAAATTCCCCACCCCTAAACAACCCGGCACAGAAATCGAAAAAAAAAAAAATTTAAAAAGGGAAATGATTAAGGGCCAAAAAACAATGGATCAATAATAAAGGAGAACATCGAAAAAGGCATAAAAAGGGGGGAACAGCAAACATCCCCTCCCCCACACTAAAAAACCCCCACCAAGCCCGGCAGCAAAAAGATCCATTCCTTTAAAGGGATTCCTCGGGGAGCTGCTGACGAAAGCCCCGCTTTTTTGGAACAGTGGACACAGTACTGCCAAGAACTTTAAAAACTCCCATCCCAGGGGGGGCGACATCTGTTTTGGGGGGGACTCAAACCATAAAGGGAACCCCAAACCGAAAACCATGATAAAGGGAAGAAGGGGAAAGAACCATCGGCACCCTTTCCCGGCGGGGAAATTCCCTGGAGCGAAATTTTCCCAGCAGAGCTGTAAAACATGGGGGGGAAGGGAATTTGGGTCACTCAGTAACACGATTTGTCAAAAAGATCGGGGACAAAACATGGGCCCACAGAAGGGAAATCAATCTTCAAAACCCCCCCCTCCCCCCAAAAAGGGGAAAATCTACCCCAAATCCCAAAAATACAAAAAATTTGGGTCCTTTACCACACCATAAAATCATGCACAGAGTCATTTTGAACCCCCCCGAAGAAAGGGGGCGGAAGAACACCTACGGAAGAACAACCCTGGTTTCAGGACAGGCAGAACCCACAGTAGAACAGATCTTCACCTCCCGGATATGATGGAGAAACATCTGCAACATCAAGGGGGACCTTTCCCACAATTTTAAATTGATTTTAGGAAAGCGTTTGACAGGGGGGGCCCCCAGGGTCTGGGCAGGTGCTCAGAAAAGAAAGGGGGGTCTCCCTCCCAAAACCCTCCAGGCTGTATAAAAACCGCCAGCAGCGCAGGGCCTCCTCAACAACCAGATGGGGCAAATTCAAACCACAGTTAGTCCTCAAGGCTGCTTGTTTCTCCCCTATGTGTTTTAATCTTTCCCGGGAAAAAATTTTGCGGGAAACCCTCCATGAAACCACTCCACGTTCCCTCGGAGGAAGAACACAATAAAACTGAGGTTCGCGATACATGACCCGAGGGAGGAAAACAAAAGAAGAACTACAAGGGCCTGACAAAGAGATGGGGGAAAAGGGGGGGGCATATGGAATGGAAATGAAACACAGAAAAAAACAAAGTCTGGGCAACGCACAACCAAACCCAGGGTGAAAAATTCCAAAACGGACAACAGCTTGAAGAAAGAACCTTTCAAATACCCCCCCCTTTGGGGCCACTCTCACCAAGAAGGTTTTGCTCTACAAAAAGAAATCAAGGCCAATTTGCGATCGCAACGCAGCAAAGGCAAAGTAAAAAGATTGGAAAAGGGGGACACTTTTACAAAGATGAAGCTTTTACAATCCCCGGTGCGTCCATCCGGGTGTAGGCTGCGAAAGCTGCCAGGGCAGCGAGACCCTCAAAAAGAATCCAAAGTTTTAAACAAATGCTTCAGGCGCTTGTCGGGATCTCTCGGGAAAAAACCGGAAAACCCAAAAGGGCCCCGTGAGGGGCCAAATAACATCACTTGGGAGGCCCCCCCGAACCCCCCCCCTTGGGGAACAGTCAAGAAAGGAAACGTCGTGGGTTTGGGGAGGGCATACCCACAATTCACTGCCCAAAACAGTTAAACCGGGGGGTGAAGGCGGCAAAACGAAGGGACGGGGCAAGCCAAAAAGCAAAATGGGGCAACATCAAAGAATGGACCAGGATGGATGGCCCTAAAGCTGATGCCCACAAAGGGAGAGGAAGGGGCCCGGTGGCGGTGCCCGGCTTTAAAGTGGCTCTAACTCTCCTCTACCCCTTTTAAAGGGGAAAGAATGATGTATGAGATGATGAAATGATGAAATATAATATTATATATAAAATATTTTTATAATATATATAATTTAAATTATTTATATATATTTTATTCTATATATATATATATATTATGGCTGGTGCGTACTTGTTCCATAACGTTGGGATTAAAAAATTTCCACTTGCTTCGTCGGGTTTATCATTTTCTTTAGGTTCTGTTCCCTTTTGGGAAATGTTTTTCCCCCCCTCTCACTTTTCTTTCCTTCCCAACCCTCACCTCTCCATTTTTTTCCCCTTTAAACCCCAAACCCCTCATCCTTTTTATCTTTGGGTTTTTCCCCCCCCCCCCCCCCCCCAAACCCCTTTTGTTCCCCCCCTTGCCCCATCCCCTTTCTTTTCTGAATACTTGGAAGGGGACGGGTATTCAGGAGACAAAGACCCAAAAAAAAAAATTGAGGAACGGAAAAAGGCAACATAAAAAGACCCCGAAGAGAAGAGGGGGGCGGGGGAGAAAAAGGGGAGAGAAGAGAAGAGAAGGGGAGAGAGAGAGAGAGAGAGAGAGAGAAAGGAAAGGGCAGAGATAGAGATAGAGCGAGGAGTAGAATGAGGGGGGGGGTTAAGGCGGGAAGGGGGGTGGCGTTTGCTTATCTTTTAAAACCCCGGGTTTTTAAAAACTCTCCCCCAGTTCCCCTTTAACCCAAAACATTTTAAAAATGTAAAACCCCTCTTTGCACTCTCTTCTCTCTCTCTCTCTCTCTCTCTCTCTCTCTCTCTCTCTCTCTCTCTCTCTCTCTCTCTCTCTCTCTCTCTCTCTTTCTCTCTCCCCTTTCTCTCTCTCTCTCTCTCACACACACACACACACACTCTCCTCTCTCTCTCTCTCCCTCTCTCTCTCTCTCTCTCTCTCTCTCTCTCTCTCTCTCCTCTCTCTCTCTCTCTCTGCGCATGCTTTCATGAGAGAATTGCATTCCAGCGCATAATCAATATACCTTTGCCCAATGATTCTCCGAGTCTTGACAAGAAAGATACATACTTAGATTCATTCGGTATCGATATCTTTCTGACTTTCGTCCGACTTATTTACTTTGCTTCTGCTTCATTATTTTGCGCTCTCTCTCTCTCTCTCTCTCTCTCTCTCTCTCTCTCTCTCTCTCTCTCTCTCTCAGAGCTGAAAATAGAAGAGAGGAATTGAGAATTTAAAAAAAAGAGACGTCTCCATCAATGTCTTTAATACTTCAGTGTGACATGGATGAGTCTGGGCCAGTTTCAATCAGAACCTGCAGCAGCCATGAAATTCTTCACTTTAACAAACAGGAACTTCCACTCATAGCTTCTCATTTCGTCATGTCAGACATGCATGTTTATGACGTGAACATTTCAATGGATTCCCGGTCTTTTATGCTTGCGCCATTTCTTGGGGAGAAAAGTATGAGTGGCATTCAGTGTCATAACGACGCTGTGTAATTTGATTAAATGAACTCGGCAAGCAAGACAGCAGGGGGAAAAAACTATAACGAGTTTACGATCAGTGGTAGTGCATCATTTCAAATGTTTGAAAATGGATTGCAGGCAGTGCAATCAGTACCTCTGTCATCCTCTTATTCCTCTCGTAAGAAAAATAAGAAAGCACAGGGCTTAGGGGATGAGGGAAGGTACGAAAGGGAATCATAGGTAGAGAGCGAGTGCAACCTGGTCAGCGTGTGCTTCTCGTTCTCACCGTGTCTTTTCCTTTCCTTTTCCTTCTCTGTAAGTCTTTCTCTTTTTCCGTCTGTCTCTCCTTCCGTCTATCTGTCTGTCTGTCTGTCTGTCTGTCTGTCTGTCTGTCACCCTCTCTCTGTTGTGTGTTCCTTCCCTCCATGTCTCTCCGTGCATCTAGGCTTTCCTCCCTCTCTCTCTCTCTCTCCCGTCTCTCTGTCTGTCTATCTGTCTGTCTGTGGTGCATTCCTTTCTTCCATATCTCTCTGTGTATCTGTGTTGTATTCCCTCCCTCCCTCCCTCTCTCTCTCTCTCTCTCTCTCTCTCTCTCTCTCTCTCTCTCTCTCTCTCTCTCTCTCTCTCTCTCTCTCTCTTTCACCTTGTTACCTGCATGGTTCTTCTTTGATGTATAGTTTATGAGTACATAATGCTGACCGTTTTAAAGCACTTCCTAATGTTCGTTCGATTTTCTTGTTTCCGCTTCTGCGAAACAGTAACACAGACTACGGCCCCTGCTTTCACTCCAGTCGGCAGTATAACTCCATACCAGCCTAGCACCACGTAAACAAGAAACAGAATACAAAACAGAGTACAACAATAAAGAACAGATGGAAATAGGAAGATAAAGAAAGAAATAAGAACGAAATGTAAGACAGGGAGGTTTGATGAACCATGAAGATATCATCATAAGATGATTATAAATTGAGAATAATGTACACTTGTTAGAATAATCCCTCGAGCTAAGAAAAAGAAAAAGAAAATAAGAAAGAAAGGACAAGGAAAGAGAGGGAGGGAAAGACAAACGAAAAACAAAACCCAAACCTCTGTCCTCTGTCCAATGTGTAAATGTAAACAAAACAAAACCCAAACCTCTGTCCTCTGTCCAATGTGTAAATGTAAACAAAACCCAAACCTCTGTCCTCTGTCCAATGTGTAAATGTAAACAAAACCCAAACCTCTGTCCTCTGTCCAATGTGTAAATGTAAACAAAACCCAAACCTCTGTCCTCTGTCCAATGTGTAAATGTAAACAAAACCCACACCTCTGTCCTCTGTCCTCTGTCCAATGTGTAAATGTAAACAAAACCCAAACCTCTGTCCTCTGTCCAATGTGTAAATGTAAACAAAACCCAAACCTCTGTCCTCTGTCCAATGTGTAAATGTAAACAAAACAAAACAAAACCCAAACCTGAGTCCTCTGTCCAATGTGTAAATGTAAACAAAGCCCAAACCTCTGTCCTCTGTCCAATGTGTAAATGTAAACAAAACCCAAACCTCTGTCCTCTGTCCAATGTGTAAATGTAAACAAAACAAAACAAAACCCAAACCTCTGTCCTCTGTCCAATGTGTAAATGTAAACAAAACAAAACAAAACCCAAACCTCTGTCCTCTGTCCAATGTGTAAATGTAAACAAAACAAAACAAAACCCAAACCTCTGTCCTCTGTCCAATGTGTAAATGTAAACAAAACAAAACAAAAAAACCCGCACGTTTGCAGTGGTGACCTCAAACCAAAGTCTCCAACTCAAGAGTTGGGGATACTGTTATCCATTATGCTAACGGAACGTAATGCGAGTTAGTGCCTAACAAAATACAAATAATAAAGAGCTCGCCTCATTGTCTTTCTGTGTCTCCCTCCCACGCCCTCATTCTCTCTCTCTCTGTAACTCTCACAGTCTCTGTTAACAAGGAAAAAAGTACACAATTACATAACAAATAAATAGGTACATGAAGGAGAATGATAAAGAACTCCCCCGCCCCCCAACCAACAACCCACCCCCACTCCACCAAGTCTACCCCGCCGCCCCTTCATAGACATTCATTCATGTTTACGAAAACACACTACAAAGAAAAAAGAAAGGAAAGGAAAGAAAGAAAGAAAAAAACTCGAGCAAACGATGGGCAGAATGAAAACAAAGTTGGACGTAAATGATAAAGTAATAAATGATAGAATGATCAAGAATGCAACAAATACAGAAGTAAATAAATGAGAGAAATGGAAAGGGAGGCTTGATACCACGTGGCAGGTTTCGTTTGTAATGGTGTCATTTCAGGTTACTTAGAACTATGAAAATGTCGTCCTATGACGATAAACGTTTTTTTTTTTTTTTTTTTTGCACACATGTACAGAGAAATGTATAGTAATTATCAAAATAAAATGAGAAAGAGAGCCGACTCTAAAATGACAATGTTAAAAGATGTCGGAGAAAAAATCTACCCGCGGGGAATTATACCTCTGTCTCCAGCGTGACAGGTGGGGATACTAACCATTATATCACCGAGGAGCAGCAGTTTATCTGTATCAAAACACTATTCAACAAAAATGGCTTACGGCATGTAAGCCATTCCAAGGACATCAAAACTAAAAATGTTTTTCCCACTGAGGCACCATCTAAGAGATATACCTGTGAACATTAGGGCTTGATTCTCTCTCCATCTCCGTGATTCTCTGTTTCAGTCTCCGTCTGTCTGTTTGTCTGTCTGTCTGTCTCTCTGTCTGTCTATCTCACTAACGAATCACCTAAACAACTTACCAACTGAAAAGCTTAGAAATTAACTAACTAACTGACTGACTGACTGACTTACTTACTAACTAACTAACTAACTGACTGACTTACTAGATAACTAATTAAGTAATCAACTAATTAATTTTTCCAGTTACCGATTGGCAGACTGGGGGGTTTTGTTTTCCTTTTTTTTTATCTCTTTTTTTTTTGTTTTTTTTCTTTTCTTCCTTCCTTCCCCCTTTCCCTTTTTTTTCCCTTTCATATTTAGGGGGGTTTTTGTGAAAAACGTTATTTACCCTCAATGAATTTTTAAAAATCATCAAAAATCTTCCCGGAATATCAAATCCTTTTCTTTTTTCTCTTTTTATTTTTTAAATCTTTTTAAATTTTAATTAAAATTTAAATTTTCCCCTATTTTTTTAACTTATTTTTTTAAATCTATTAAGGCTTTTCATTTGGGTTATTTAGGTATTTAATGTATAAACGTATTTAATTTTTAACTTTCTTTTATAGGATAGAGGGAAAGAAGAGATTTGGCACAAAATACGAATGCAAATTTAGTATTGCCCCCCTCGTCGATCACCTGGCGGGCCCGACGGGGGGTGCTTCGACGGGACACGTCCCCCCCCAGGTGATCGACGATTTACGCGAATTTTGGGCATGCCTGTGGGGGGTTTCAAAGGGAAACAATCGTGCTATCTACTAAAAGCTGAGGATCTCCTCTTTTTGCGGTGGTTTTCACGAGTTTGTCACGGGGCCCTACGACATTGACCCTTTCTAGGGTGGGGGGAATTTTTCATTTTTTTTATTGTCGTTGCGTTGTCTTTTTAACCGTCCCTTTTTTGGGGTTTTTTAGTGCGTTTGCACCTTAAGGGTGGGTTCAGCTAGGTGGGTTTTTACTTTCTCTTCTCTTCTCTAAATTCCCCCACTCCCCGGGGGCAATTCACCCTGCGGTTTCAGGGGTTGGCTGGTACCTTTTTCGTTTTAAATTTTTGGCTTTTCTCTTTCGGCCCTCCCCTTTTTTTTTTAAAACCTGTCGCACGTGCATCTTTCCTTTTAAAGGTTTGGGGGTTTTCACTGGGGCGTAGCGTGGCATGTTGACTGCCATGGGCTGAGGGGGTTTTTCCCCTCTTCACTCGGGGGCGGAAGGGTCTCTGGGAGCGCCTGCCCCCCGGTTTTTGGTTCTATCCCACTTGGGTTCGAAGGTACGGTGGGGGTACCTTCTTTCCCCTACATGGCCTGTGGGGGAGGGAAAACAGGGTCAACTTTTTTCCCGGGCATCTGCTTGCTGTCCCCTACGGGACAAGGGTGAGGGGTCGCTTAAACCCATTTGGGGTCAAACACGGGGGGGCGGTACCCTTTCTTCTTTCTTTTTTCCCTTCCCGTTCCCGTTTTCCCTCCTCCGGGGGGGGCTTCACCCGGACCCTTTCACGGGTTTGGGGGGGCCGCCACGGGTTTGGGGGCCCCGCGCGGCTGGGGGAGAAGCACGGGGGGCTTTCCCGGGAAGGTCCCTGTTTCCCTGCCCGGGCCCCCAGCACAACACCTGGTCCCAGGGGATGGGGTTTCCCCCATTTTCCTCCCACTTAAAACAGGCCCTGTGCCCGGGTGTGGTGGGCTCTTTTTGGCGTGCGATTTTGGGGTTTTTGTTGTTTTGGGGTCAGGGGTTGGGAACGAAGGACATTTCCCGTTCAAAAACCGACCCTTTTTGGGGGCCGGCCCCTGGTTGGGGGGCATCAGGTGTTTCCCAGGGGACTTTGGGAGGGCGGGGGTGTGGGGGAACTACATGAGCCCGGGAAAGGGGGTTTGGGTGGGGGGAAAATTGAAATATTTAAAAAATCATGGTTATTTTTGTGTGTGCTGGAAATGCTTATTTATAATTAGGGCTTTTTTGTGTTTGTTGGAATGTTTAAATTTGGTGTTTTGTTTTTTGTGTGTTAAATCCCTTGATTTTTGATTGTGCTGTTTTGGGGGTTGGAAGGGTTAATTTGTTTTGTGTGGTTGGTGTGAAAAAAATTTGGGGTTTTTTGGTATTTTTAATCTTTTTTGGTGGGGGTTTTCTTCCCGAGGGGGTTGTGGGTCGGGTCACCCCTTTCATTTCCCCCCTCTAGACCGATCCTGTCAGGGGGAACCTCCGGGGGGTTGGGTCGGCCCTTTGGGGGGCTCGCCCGGGATTTTAAAGGGTCTGACTGCCCTCTCTCCTTTTTCGCGGATTTCCCCTGTCCAGTTCTGTCTTTTTGGGAGGGTTTTTAAGTCAGTTGCCCGTGTTTTTTTTGGTGGGGGGTTTGGGTTTGGGTGACTCTGGGTTTGTGGGGAAGTCTTCTGGTGGCCCCTTAAAGGGAACTTCCCCCCGGTGTGATGGGGAGTCGGCGAGACAAGGGGGAATCGCCCGGGGCTTTCCAGCCCTCTTTCCGGGGGTGCCCACGGATACGGCCGGGGGGACTTTCCTTTTTGGGGGGCCACCCGTTGCCTTTCCTGTTTTGAAATTTAAACCCATTTTTTTTACCGGGGGTTATGGATTTACGGGGAGGTGGTAAACGTTAGTTTTAAATTTTTTTTTTTTTTTTTCCTTTTTTTCCATTTCTGTCATTGTTTTTTTTTTGTCGGTAAAGGCCCCCCCGCATTTGTTAGCTCGTGTGGGGAGGGCGGGTTTGCCAGAGGGGGAGCGGGCCCTGGACTTTTTTTTTTTTTGGGTTTTTTTTTCCCGGGGGGGGGCCCCACCGCACTTTTTCCCGTTTTGTAAGCCGGGGTTTGGTTGCCAGAGTGGGGGGGGCACCCGGGGCATTGCACGTTGACTTTTTTTTTTATTTGCGGGTTTTCGTTGGGTCCCCAAAAGGACGTGCATATCCGTGGGTTTCTGTTTTTCGTGGAATTGTCTTTCTCCTGTTTTTGATAACCTTGGGTTTATAGTTGTCAGGGGCGAGGGTTCCGGTGCTGGGGGTATGGCGACGCGTGGTCAAAGGGAAGAAGGGCCCTTAAAAATTTGAAGTCCCTACTTTTTGAAACCATACTGGACTACAGTGACTTCTACTTATTCCAGGGCTGTACCCGATATTCCGCGGGGTATTTTCCCACCCTTTCTTCGCTAGGGGATTTCGGTTAAAGGACCCCCGACTGGCACTTCCCTCGGAAGGTCAAAGTTTAGGCAAAGGGCAACTGTGGGTTTTCTTTTGGGGTCACAGAAATCAAAACCCTCTTTTCTTCAGGGCTTCCCCTCGAAAGGAGTAGGGCCTCGGGGGCTTTCCCAAAGGGAAAGGGTCGAGACCCGGGGGGAGGGGACCGCGGGTCACCCCACCCCCTTGTCGGGGTGGTGGGAATCCTCCCCCCGGGGACATCGCCCCCGGGCCTTATGTTTCTGGAGGGCCAGCGTAGTGAAGGGGGCTGATACCCCCGGGAAAGGGGCCCTTCTTTTGGGAAAGGGAGGCAAACACGTAGGGGAAGGGGCGGGGGCTAGGCAGGAAGCCCTTCGGGGGGGAAGGGGCCCAACCCCTCCCGGCGGGAAGGGGTAGATGGGAAATGGGGGGTTTGCGCGGGAGGGGAGACTGACAGCCCAGGAAATTCTGGGGGGGTGGGGAAGGATGCTATTCTGCGTGGGGAAAGGGGCTAGGGCTGCCGGGAGAAGAGGCGGGCCCAAACCCGGGGGGGCCTGCGTGGGGGGAGGTTTCCAGACGGGAAGGGGCCCAACGTGGGGAAAAGGGGTTAAATCGGGGCCAAAGGAGGCTCCCAGCCGGGGAGGTTGCGAGGGAGGAGAGGGAAAACAACTTCTTTCACGGTCTCCCCCCCCATCTGTAAATCGGGGGGGTTGATCAAAGGCAATGTAGAGTTAGAGGCCCAAAGTTAAAGTCCCGGGGTTCAGACCTAGTGAGGGGCATTGATATGTTCTTTGAGGGGGTTTTTACAAGGTTGCTAGTTCATACCAAATTTTCTGGGAACAAAAAGGGGGCCCTTTGCACCTTTTTTTGGGATTTTCTGGTGCTCAAGGGGAGTGTGTTTCTCACTCTAAATGAAGGGCCCCTCCCTTAAAGGGAGACATGCAAATTGGGGCCGCGTAACGTTTCCCCTTTACTTTCCCGAGACGTTCAGGAGGAAATTAGGTCCAAAGAAAAAGAAAAACCATTAGACCTTCGGGCAGTTTGGAGATTGGCTGCGCAAAACGGGGAAGGGAAATGGGCGTATTTTGGGTAAGCTGGAGGGGGGAGGATCTGATTTTTCATCGAAACAGTTTACCCCACACTGTGTCCCCCGAGTTGAGGTTCCGAATGGCGAGACACACCCCGGAATTTTTCGGTGCGATTCAGGGCCGTGAGGTGTTTTGGGGTGAAGGGCCCCTAGAGGGGTATGGGCATCGCCCTGTTTCGGAAAAGGGGGGGCCCCCCCCAGGATTTAGGGGGCAATTTAAAGGGGCCCCACGACGGCTTGGGCGGGCCCAAAGGCAAGGGGAGTTCCACGGGGACCTCCGCACCCCCCACTGTGTTTTTTTGTGGTCGGGGTTCCCCGGGCCCCATTAGGAAAGGGGTTGCCCTAAAGGGCCCCCGGTATCCCTGGGGGTAAATCCTTTTCCCAGCGTCCTCGTGGGGGTCGGGTAACGTGGGGGGCCAATTCCCAGCTTTCGGGGGATTCGGGGGCCAGTTTTTTCTTTCTGTTGTTGGTTCTTCCTTGGGACTCCAACAATTCGGGGAGGGGATCAACGCTTTTGGGCGTTAAAAATTTGGATTTTTCCCGGGCTCGGGGGGGGCGCCAGGGTTTTGATGTGGGGGTTTTGGGGCTGGTTTTACCCCACCCCTCCTTCTGTACTCATTCCCAACTCCCCCCCCCAAATTCTGTGGCGAAATTTTGGGCCATTTGGCCCGGGGGACGGGCCTTTTGTATTCCCTTTTTCATAGGGAATTTTAAATTTACCTTTTTGGGAGACGGACGAAATCATTTGTTTTCTACATCTGCCCGTACAGGGGGTTGTGGGGATTTTCCACGCGCGCCAAGGGGCCCAAAAAGGGGGGGGCAGGGAAATTTCCCTCCCGGGTTTTTTCCCGGGGGATCTTGACGGGTTTCTGGCAAAAGGGGGATCCTGGGGTACCTGGGCCGTCTCCAGGCCAGGGGACTTGGGGTGCCCCGGGCCTTTCGGGGGGGGGGGGGGCAACTGGGGATTGTCCCCCTCATTTTGGGGGGCCCCCCCGGGCCCAAGGGGGCCTTTTAAGGTCCAAATGGGGGGCCTCTTTAGGGTTTTCCAAATGGGGGAATTTGGGGGGGCCAAGCAGGGGGTTTCGTTCCCCAAAGCTTGGGGGAGAAATTTTTCCCCCGGCAGGCCCATGATTCACCCATGGCAGGGTCCTTTGGGGGTCAAAGCACTCTGGGGGGAGTTAAAGGACTTCTTCTTTGGGCCCGGGGGGATTCTAGGTTAGGGGAGGGACTTCCGGGGAGTTGCGTTTTTGGGCCCAAAGGGCAAACGTTTACCTTTCATTCGCAGGCCAAAGGCCTTGTCGGGGCGGGGTTTTTAAAAGGGACCTTTTTTTTAAAATGTTGCTTTTGGCCTGTGTGGCCCGAGCAAAACCCCGTGACGGGGCTTTCGGGGGTTCCCTTTCGAGGCAAGGAAAGCTGTTTTCATGGCCCTAAACCCTTTAAGGGGGTACGTGGGGACCAAAAACTTTTTTAGGGGGGGAAACCCCCCCTTCGTCGTGGGAGGGTTTGGCCATGAGGGTGGCAGTGGGGCGGTGTTTCAGGCCCTCCCCACTGTTCCCCTCTTGGGGGGGTCGTGGAGGATGTTTTGGGTTTTGGGGGGGGGAAAACCCCTCCCCCAGGGGGTCAGACAGGGTTTAAAATTCCACAGGTTTGCCAAAAGTTCCAGGGGATACCCCAAAAAGGGAAATACGGCCGGGGGGGTTTGACTGGAGAGCGATCTAATCCTCCAGGGCCTGGACCCGGGTCCGGCCATGGGGGGGAAAGGGGGGCTTTGACTCATTAGTTAGGCAGTGGAAAATGGCAGAGTTTTATGGGGTTCCTTTTTTGCCCAAACAAGGGTTCCAGCAATTCGGATGGGTGACTAAACCAGGGGCCCAGCTCCGTAGTCCCGGGGACATTTGGAGAAAAACAGTCGAGGGGCCAAATTCCCCTCCCCCCAGGGTTATATCCCCTTTTTGGGCTCTGTATTTAGGTGTAGTGGGCCGTTTTTTACTTTAGTGAAGGTTTAAAGGTAGGAATCACCACTGGGGGTTTTGGGGGATTGGGGGGGCTTGGGGGGGATTTTTGGAAGGTTTTTGGGGTTAGGGTTTTTTGATAAAAGTAGTATTGGGAAACTCCCCGTGGGAATTTTTAAATTTTAAACGGTTGTATTGGATTTTTTTACTCTGGTCGATTTTAAAAGGGTTTTGGGGTTTTGGTCCCATTGGTTTTGAATTTGCACCGGGGGTTTAAGGTTCAAAGGGCACGGGATCTCAGAGAAAAAAGATTCTTTTGGGAAGGGGGGGGTTTTTTACGAGGGGGGTCACGAAGGGGGCCCAGGACATTGACCCCCTTTTGGGGGGGCGGAATTAAAATTCATTTTTTTTATTGTCGTTGCTGTTGGGGTTTTTATCCGTCCCCTTAAGTTTTGTTGGAGTGCTTTTGGGACCTTAATGTCGTTTCAGTCCGGTTTTGGTTTTTCTTTCTCTCTCTCTCCTCTCTAAAATTTTTCCCCTGGGGCCCTGCAATTTCCTGGGAGGTTCAGGGTTTGGGTGGTTACCTTTCCGGGTTTAACGGGGCTGTCCTATTTGGCCCCTCTCCCGTCTTTTACCTGTCGGGACCCTTTCATCATTCCTCTTTAGGCTTGAGGTATTGGGGGCCCCTGTTTACGTAGCGTGGGGATGTTGACTGCCTTTGCTAGGGAGGGGTTTTTTCTTCACCCGAGCGGAAAATGTTCTGGGGGGCGCCCGCTCCGGTTTTTGGGTTTTACACCCACTTGTGAAGGGACGGTCAGTACCCCCTTTATTCCTACAGCGGGGGCCCCGTTGGGGAGGGGCAAAAACGTCAATCTTTTCCCCATCTGCCCTTTTTTGCTGTCCCCTTTGACCGGACAGAGGGTTTTGAGAGCGCTTGACCCGCCCATGGGGGGCAACCACGGGGTAGGGGTGTACCCTTCTTTTTCTTCTTTTCCCCCCAGTTCCGTTTTCCCCCTTTTCCCCCCGGGGGGCCCTTTACCCCGAGCCCGCCTGGTTTGGGGGGGGCCGCACACTGGTTGGGGGGGGGGGCGCGCTTTGGGGGGGAGAAAGGCACGTGGGCTTTGCCGGACGGTTCCTGATCCCTGTCCGGGACCTCCGGGGCCCCAAAACCTGTCCCAAGGGATGGCCGGGGGTCTCCCCCCGTCCTCGGGACTTTAAACGCCCATGGGGACCCGGTTTTTTGGGAGCTTGTGGCTTTCGATTTTTTGGGGGTATTTGTTGAGGTGTCGTGGTTTTCGGAAACGAAGGGGAAAAACCCTTCCCGGGAAACCCACCCGGGTTTGGGGGGCCCCGGTTTTCGTTTAGGGTGCTCCCCGTGGACTTTTGGGGGAGGCAGGGGTGTGGGGGGGAAATACAGGGGAACGGAAAAGGGATGGGGGCTGGAAAAGCATATTTATTCAATTGGCCGTTTTTTTTTTTTGTGTGTTTCTGGAAATTTTTATTTATAAAAATGGTCATTTGGGGGTGTTTGGAAAAGGGTTTAAATTTTGTGAATGGGCGTGTGTGTTGAAAAGGGTTTATTTTGAATTTTGGCATGTTGTGTGTTTTTTGGGTTCTTAAAATTTTTTTTTTTGGGGGTGGGGGTTGGTTTTGAATAAATGGGTTGTTTTTAATTTTAATCTTTTCTTGTGTGGGGCCCCTTTTTCGAGGCGGGGGGGTTTGGGGGGTTTGTCACCCCCCTTTACTTCCCACTAGAACCGATCCTGTAGGGCAACCCCGCAGGGGTCGGTCGTGACAAATGGTATCTCCCCCTTTGGGGATTCTCGCGTTTGGGTTCTACTTTTTTTTTCTCATAATTAAAGGGGTAGCTGGAGATAACTCTGGCTGCCCGTGTTTATCATGTTGGGTTTGGCACCGGGAAAACGTCAGCGAGTCGTACCCCCAAACAGAAACATCTTTTTTCCAAAAAGTAATTGAAAGAATAATTTGAAAAACATCAAATGAAGAGGGGGGCCCGTTTTCCGAATTGTTGAACTTTTTTCCGAACTGTTTTCCGAACTTGCCCAAATCCCGGAAAAGCAGGGGTATGAGTGACAGGTGAGGGGGGCACATACCAAAAGATGGGAAAAAGTTTGGGGGTTTTTTCTTTTAAATTTTGTGGAAAGGGAGGGGGTCTCTGTTTTAGGTTTAGGGCCATAACACGGGTGTGTGTTTTGAAAAGAAACATTGTTTTTATGTGGGTTTGGGTACACATTGTGTTTTACTACAGTTTTGATATATTGATTTTTTTCCCCACTTACGTGGAAAAAAAAAGTTTTTTTCTAAAAGCGTTTGCCTACACTTTTCAAAAAAAAAAAAAATATTAAAAAAAAAAAAAAAAAAAAAAAAAAATTTTAAAAAATTTTTAAAAAAAAAAAAAAAAAAATTTTTTTAAAAAAAAAAAAAAAAAAAAAAAAAAAAACCCAAAACAAAAAAAAAAAAAAAAATTTAAAAAAAAAAAAAAAAAAAAAAAAAATTTAAATTAAAAAAAAAAAAATAAAAACAAAAATTTATTAAAAAAAAAAAAAAAAAAAAAAAAAATAAAAATTTTAAAAGGAAAAAAAAAAAATAAAATTTAAAAAAAATATTTAAAATATTTTAATTAAAAAATAAAAAATTTAAAAAAAAAAAAAAAAAAAAAAAAAAATTAAAAAAAAATTTTAAACCCGTTTTTCCCCAGTGAAGTGTTGTTAAAATTTTTACAAAAAGGAAAGGTTTAAAATTTTTTTTTTCCCCAAAGAAAAGGAAAGAATTTTCAAAAAAAAATTTTTGTTGGGGAAAATTGGGTTTGGGCCGGGGGGTTTTTTGTTTTGTAAAATACCGGAAAGGGCGTTCCGGGGCCACAGGGGGTTTTTTTTCAAATTTGTTTTTTTCTTGTGTTTTAAAGGGGGGTTTGGGAAAAAGGCCCTTTAAAAACCGGCATGGGAGGAAGGGTTTTGGGGGGGGGTTTTAATTGGGCCCCCGGGGAGGGAAAAGGTTTTGGGGGGGGGTACCCCCCAGGAAATTATTGGAAAAAACTTTTAAAATTGGGCCCCACCCCGTTTTTATGTTTAATTTTGGGTTCCCCCAAATTTTTGGGGTTTAAAAACCTAATTGAAAAAATGGGCTTTTCAGCCCCCAACATATAAAATTTTTTAAATTCCCAACCATTAAACAAACCGGGGAGTTGGGTCCTGGGTGGTTTCCTTTCCCACCCTTTTGGGTTTTTCCGGTAATAGTGTTAATTTGTTTTTTTTGGAGAAAATTTCCGCTTTCCCCTCCAAAGGTTTCCCTTTTTTGGGTTTTTTGAATGTAAAAATTGGTTTTATAATTTGGTGCGCTGGACAAGAAACCCGTGGGGTTTTTGGCCTTCTTTTGGGGGCCTCATGTTGGGGTGTTTGTTTAACCCCGGAAAGGCTGGGTCGGGTTTTAAAGACTTTTGAACCCCCCCCGGTTGAATTATTTTCCGTTCTAAAACTTCGAGGGTTTTTAAAAAGGGATGGGGGGAAAACCGGTTTTTTCGGACTTTTTTTCGAGTATAAACTTCCCTACATCCAACCCGTTTTTTTAGGGGGTCAAAAAATGTGCTTTTTAAAAGGGGAAAACTGAGGGGGCCGGGCCGGGGACGGCCCAAAAGTTTTTTTAGAAAAACACCCCTTTGGGCCCTACTCATTAAAAATAAGGGCAAAATTGGGGGCCCCTTTGGGGGAAAAACTTTTCCCGGGGCCGACCCTTGGTTCCCTTTGGGCCCGGAAAAAAAAAAAAAAAAAAAAAAAAAAAAAAAAAAAAAAAAAAAAAAAAAAAAAAAAAAAAAAAAAAAAAAAAAAAAAAAAAAAAAAAAAAACCCCCCCCCCCCCCCCCCCCCCCCCCCCCCCCCCCCCCCCCCCCCCCCCCCCCCCCCCCCCCCCCCCCCCCCAACATGAAAAAAACCTTACTAAAAAAGATGGGGCCTTGGCCCCTTTAAAGGTAAAAATCTTTAAATTCTGCCCCACCAAAACCTCGGGCTTTCAATCCCCGCAATTCCCCGCCAAAAAATTTTTTTCCCAAAAAAAATTTTGGGTCAAAACCCCCCCCGACTACTGATGAATCCGTTTCGCTGCGCACTTTTTCTCAGAGTCATCGCACACTATCACTAACCTGGCACCACACAGTTTCATGTTGATTTGGCGTTCATATATTTTGAGTGTCATACAAAGACTGGGACAGGAAGGCAACATGACTGTCAGCCACATGTTTAACAGTAATAAACAATTTTTTCACTATCGGCATCAGCACCATTGAACAAACTGGGCGGAGTTGGGCAAAAATAAACCAGATGGAGATGAAAAGGCTGTCTTGCCTACCCTTGGCTTCTTCTGTGTTTCACAGTGTTATTCCTGTTTACCTGGAAGGGGCACTTGCTGAGATGCACGGCATGGACGCTGTGGTAATAACGTGACATGGAATAATCGGTTATAATATTGAACCTCAGGACAACGACACTGTGGTTTCCTGTGCCTTCTATTTTCAAACGGGGATAGCATCATGTTCTGCAGTCCTTTGTTGACACCCTGGAAACCCGCTTGGAGTCCGCTATACTGAATGACCCCGATGTGGAAGCAGCATGGGCCGCACTTCGTAAGACGGTGTGCAGCACAGCTATAGAGTGTCTGGGACCCACAACCAGGATGCACAAGGACTGGTTCGATGAGAACTGCACTGAAATCCAGCAGCTTCTATAGGAAAAACATCGTGCTTTCAAAGCGCAAATCGACGACCCACAGTCAACAGCAAAGAACGACGCACTGAGAAACATACGCAGAAACATCCAGCAAAAGTTGCGCCAGATGCAAGACTCCTGGCTGAGCAACAAAGCTGATGAGATTCAGGGCTTTGTAGACAGGAACGACATGAAAAACTTCTATAATGGCTTGAGGGAAGTCTACGGCCCCACCACCTCGGGCTCATCTCCAATTCTCAGTGCAGATGGATCAACGCTGATCACAGATAAAGAGAAAATATTAGAAAGATGGGCTGAAAACTTTGATAGCGTATTGAACCGCCCATCCACCATCAACAATGAAGCCATCGATCGACTACCCCAAATTCCGATCGATGAGACGCTGGACGTCGTACCAACTTTGGAGGAGACTCAGAAAGCAATTCGTCTGTTATCCAGTGGCAAAGTGCCTGGCTTAGAGGCAATACCAGCTGAGGTCTAAAAAGAGGGTGGTGCGGCTCTGGTAAACAAAGTTCATCAACTCCTTCAGATCATATGGCAGCACAAGACAGTTCCTCAAGACCTTAAAGATGCTTCCATCGTTCACTCTACAAACGCAAAGGAAACCGTCAGGTCTGCGATAACTATCAAGGAATCTCCCTGCTATCCATCGCAGGCAAGATCCTGGCTAAGTTCTTCTCAACCGGCTCAACACACATCTTGAGCAAGGTCTCCTACCAGAGTCAGTGTGACTTCCGGAAAGAATGCGGGGCCGTTGACATGGTGTTTGCTGCCAGACAGCTTCAAGAAAAGTGTCAGGAACAGAATGTCGACCTGCTGGCCAGAGTCCAAGACAACGGTAAGACTTCTAAAACCATTCCCAGTCTCAAACGGAGTGAAGCAGGGTTGTGTTCTTGCTCCCACCCTGTTCAGCATCATGTTCTCGGCTATGTTAACTGACGCATTCAGTGACGTGGAGATAGGCATCGTCATCAAGTACCGCACAGATGGATCAGTCTTCAATCTTAGGAGACTTCAAAGGAAAACCAAGGTCTCAACGGACACTGTCAATGACTTCCTCTTCGCGGACAACTGTGCCCTTAACGCTGTCTAAGAAGCCACAATGCAACACAGTGTTGGCAAGTTCTCTGCTGCTTGCAACAACTTCGGCTTGACAATCAATACGAAAAAGACTGAAGTGATGCACCAGCCAACCCAGGGAAAGCCATACGTTGAACCAGTCATCACCATCACTGGACAGCAACTGAACGTGCTGGATAAGTTCACCTACCTAGGCAGCACTCTGTCCAGAAACGTTGTCATCGACGATGAGGTGAATGCCCTGCTCGCCAAAGCTAGTGCCGCTTTTGGCAGACTCCACAAGAACGTATGGAACAGGAGAGGCATCACCCTAGAGACCAAGATCAAGGTGTATCGGGCCATAGTTCTCACAACACTGCTCTATGGCTGTGAAACATGGACAGTTTACCAGCGGTGCACCATGAAACTGGACATTTCCACACCACTTGCCTCAGAAGACTAAAGGGCATTAAGTGGCAAGACAAGATTCCGGACACTGAAGTCCTCACTTGTGCTGGCCTTCCTAGCATCTTCACAATTCTGATGCAGTCACAGCTTCGCTGGGCAGGTCACGTAATTCGCATGCCAGACCATCGGCTGCCAAAGAAACTATTGTTTGGCGAACTGCTACAGGGCAAACGCTCTCATTGAGGCCAGAGGAAGCGCTTCAAAGACAGCCTCAAATCCTCCCTGAAGGCCTTCAACATCAGCCACACAACATGGGAGCAGCCTGCCCAGGACAGAGATGGGTGGCGATCTGCTGTCCGCAAAGGTGCAGAAACCTGTGAAAGCAACAGAATTGCTGCAGCTGAGCAGCGCAGGATGATCAGGAAGACCAGTGTCAACAGATCTCCAATTACTGCCACCATCCCCTGTCCGTACTGTGATAGATCTTTCCGGGCGCAGATCGGCCTGACCAGCCATCTACGCACTCACTCCCGATCCCAGGATGACTAGATAGTCTTCGTCGTCTCGATGGACAACAACACACACATTTGGAACGGGATAGCGTCATGTTCTGCAGTGCTGAGTTCAGCATACTTTCTAAAGTTCACAGGAGACTCTTATCAGGCATACGAACAGACTTGTGTAGGAAATAACTGAATATTTGAACTAGCTGCTGGTCTGGGAGGAACAAAAGTGAACTTCATAAGGCATGAATTTCTCAAGGTAGAGTAGGTGTCTCTTAGCAGTGAGGCAAGACATCCGTCTGAAAAAGGCTCGCCTTCAGACGTCCACCCGTCCAAAAGTTGCAGGTTCGAATTCCGGCAGAGCAAAGAAAAAACAAACAAACAAAAACAGAACAAAGAAACGAAACAGAAACAAAATGTGAAAGAGTGAGTTAGTTAGTTAGTTAGTCAGTCGTGTACAAAAACGTACCTGAAATGACTGTTTCTAGTTGTGTTGGTACCGTAATCATAACCAATAATAGATAATTAACTGATTTACATCTCGATGCTACACATACACGCTAGGCATAGTGGAGATGTTTCCGGGTGAATAACATGCTTACAGATTGTCAGAGGAAATGAGAAGGCATGATTCAATCAAGGTCTGTTCCCTTCTGATACATAATATGCAGCTGACGATAAAGACGTCATCCACTCGGACAATCCATTTCCGCCATGTAAATCTCATCATCATCACATCCTGATGATCTATATGCAAATGAAGTAATCACACGCTTCTGCGTCTTCCATCTTTCTCATGTGACGAGGGCATGATTCTGTTACCCCTGGCTTCCCAAAGGTCAATGTTGTCTGGCTCTAACCAAAGCTTTGCTATGCAGCCTGACCTCTTAGATATCAATGTTGTTTTAGGACTGCTATCAGATCTGGGTGGAAAAAAACTAGGATGGCGAAAGTGAATAACCTGGTGGCGTTGTGTTGATCCCAGTCATCTGGGAACTTGCAAACAATCTGATTACCAGAACATTTCCCATTCTACAAAATGTGTATGATGGGTATAGGAACGGTCCGTTGACATTTGATCTTAAGAGAGGGGTGGAGGGAAGAGGCTGGGCGTGGGGGCTTTCATTCTTTCATTCTCTCTTTCTTTTTTCTCTTCTTTTCACGATAGAATCATTATTTTTCATGTCACTGGATGTGTCTCAGAGTTGCCTGGTATAATCAAAGACATAATTTCGATAATCAAAAACATAATTTCGTCTGTTTATTAGTTATGATTAATTAAAGTCAACATATCTGTGTGAAAGCAAGTCATTCTGAAAAGAACAATCTTGACTCAAGATAGGAGACTTTAGTACTTAACATTTATTTGTGTATCTTTCAGACGACTTGATCGATTTTAATCTTTCATCTGTCCAAGTTTCATCATCTTCAAACAGTATTTTCTCACGAAAATATAGCAGCTGTAACCAATTTCACAGAAAGATGAGTTTCATTCTCTTACCATTCCTTCATAGTCTTTTAATGGGGCCTCAGGAAAACAAGTTCGTAATAAAGAAAATGACGCCACGTCATCCCTCCTTGTTGATAGACATTTGGCACTGCTTATCTCCAGGCCAAATGATTTTCGTCTGCATGGAAAGGAGCTGTGGTGAATGTTTGTAACTTTTGCACAAGCCATCCATCTCTGGCAACAAAGAGCACATTGCTGACAGTCTGCAATATATCACTGGTGTGCCAAGTTCGCATGAACAACGGAAAATGTTAGTGAGGTACGTTACTTTGCATGTCTAAAAATCGGGTCGGATAATTTGTGGAAGATGGGACATTGAAAAAAGAGTTACTACTCTTAAACTTCGGTTTTATGTCGTAAAATTAGTTTGACTAAACTGTGCATTTTGTATTTCACCATTGCTCAGTTACAAGACTGTACAGTTACTCAGCTTTTCAGTAGGATTTTTAGAAGCCGCAGTGTGCATATATATATATACATATATATATATACATATATATATATATATATATATATATATATATATATATAATATATATATATATATATATATGGATGCGCACACGCGCGTGCACACACATACGCAGGCACGTGCATGCACGCACACACACACACACACAAACACATGCTTGCCCATTCACATGCATGGATGTGCACGCACACACGCACATGCGCACACACAGAGACACTGATGGCAATGGAGACAAAAATACTGGCTGAAAACATGCCACGAGTGTTGAACGGCGCCATGATAAATCTGCTATCAGTTATCTGCTGCCTTGATTCACGGTGCCCTCACTTCTGCTCAGCATGACTGTGACTGGGTCATACCTGGGTCATACCTGGGTCATACCTGGGTCATACCTGGGTCATACCTGGGTCATGAGGCAGCGTGTTGGTGCGGCTGCTTTGTGACAAGAATACTGCTGGGCTGCTTTCTGATTGCTTGGGTTTGTTGACTTTCTGGTTCTTGTGTCCGTATCGTTACTTACACAAGAACACGAGACGCTGGCGTAGAGGTTGTAAAGCACCTGGTGGAGTTAATCGTAAAGATATAACTGTCATCTGTCAATACCTGGTTCCTCAAATGTGTTTATTCATGATCTGTGAGGTGGATCACTGTTCATAAATTCACAAGTTAACAAGTTGTTTATTTTGTCCATGAAGGAAAATTATTTGGTGGTGGCACATTACAATATCACATCATAACAAACAATGCCAAACACAATAGAATAAAATCAAATTCATAAGCTTAAAATTAAGCATCAACACTCACCACTTATTTACTTATCTACACATCACAATCCATCTTCCATCCACACACACACACACACACATGCATGCACACAGACGTACAGATATATGCACACACACACACACACACACACACACACACACACACACACACACACACACACACACACAAGCACACACACACACACACACACACACACACACACACACACACATACACACACACAAACACACAAGCGCACACACACACACACACACACACACACACACACACACACACACACACACACACACACACACACAGAGTTTCATTTTTATTTTGTTTCTTTTAAGGTGATTTTATTCATTGTCCTTGCCCCCTATAGTTCATAGAATTAGATGCTGGTGATCCAATGTTTGCACGTTCAAGTCTATGCCATGCCGTGTCCACTCAATGGGATTTTGGTTCTTACATTGACATTGGTTTTAACTCCATTTTCAAAAAGTCTTTTAAATGATACTATAAACTGAGACTCTATACGTGACCACATAAATAGCATCTTGCACACTCATAAACTCCCATCATTGACTTTCAAAAGAGAAGGCCAGTTCGGCCGTCAGTATGGATGATACGTACACGCGGCAGCATCCTTCTTTTAAAAAAAAATATACACGCAACATTCATCTTCTTAGAAAAAAAATTGAAGGAAAGGGTAAAAAACTGAGTGACTGATATCCCACTGAATGACATGAGAAACGAATGCATAGCTCCAGCAGGCAGGTCTTTCATGAGCTCTACCCAAGTAAGCAACCCACTGTGTAAATGAGACCATGGATTCTAAAGCACTTTGCGCTTTGTCTCCCAAAAGAGACCCTATATAAATGCACTGGAATGATGATGATAATAATAATTGTAATCATGTGCAACAACAGATGCAACTGGTAACTTGTACAGGCTTATCTGCACCAAGAATATGCTAGAACAGGTTTTCTAGTTGACACTGAGTGTTGTCAGCGCAAAGCCAGTGTTAACCTCGTTTTGAGCTTTTTGTTGAGCTGCCGTCGTTTGTTCCAAAAGGACATAATGTACTTGAAGTCATTCACTTCACTGTAGGTCTGTTCTAATGATGTGATGTTGAAAACGTTCATATTTCAGTATGGCAAATAAAAAAGCACAAAAAAGTGTTAAAAAACCGTGCAACGAGTGAGAGGCAAAGCCAAGGAAATAAACAGTATTCTATGTTTAGCAGATAGTTACAGCAACGCATTCTATCTTGTTTTTCTTTCACTACACTATTCTGCTACTCGGTAATCATCACATACTTTCTTCATATATAACTCCTCATTGTTACTGGATCCTCATTGTGCTGTAATGATTAGTGTTATTCGTATCTCAAACGCTCAACGACTTAAACATCTTGCAGTTCACATGTACATTGCCAGTGTGTTCTGATCAGAAAGCTCAGAGTGTGAGTGTTTAAATGTTTACATAAGCATAGACTGCAAATGTGCACGCATGTGTATGCATGTGTGTGTTTGTGGGTGTGGGTGTGAGGCAGAGGGGGAGGTAGAGAGAAAGAAGGAGGGAGAGAGAGAGAGAGAGAGAGAGAGAGAGAGAGAGAGAGAGAGAGACAGAGACAGAGAGACAGACAGACAGAAGGACAGACAGACAGACAGACAGACAGACAGACAGAGAGGAGCATTTGAAAACCATTCCTGTTAGAACATATTCATTTCTTTTATTTGTGGTAAGACCTAAGCAGAAAGCTGCATGCTTTTCGGGGTTGTACAATGATGAGAAGCCAAAAGCTAACCGGGAAGCAAAGGGAAGCAAGGAAACTTAGAATTTTCAGAGCAGCTGCTGAAAGATCAAAAGCTACCTGATTTGGGGAATACACATTCTGTGCCCTATCCACTCGCACCCTTCAACATCCATAAAATGCTAGAGCTACACAAATAGAACAAATAGGTATGTCCGTTGATAACTACGTCAACACAGACCTGCACACTTGTGGCGGAACCATTTCCGTGTTTGTCTGTTCTGCGCCCTCATAATATCTGGGGAGCAGGATACGGTTGGCATTTAGTGCTATAAGTGTACTGTATGGTCTGCTGACGAAACAGCTTGGCGGGGAAAGTTGTGGTAAGGAGGGTGGGGCGGAGTGCCGAAGCAGTGAGCAATGGAGAACAAATCACATCAAAGGGAGGTGGAGATGGAAATGATAGAGAATGAGAGATTGATAAATAGATAAACAGGGGGACAAATTAATGGACAGACGGATATACTGATGAACAGAACAACTAGAAATTCTCATTCATGGCTTCACATTACATCAGCACAAATCTGCATGGAACCATTTCTGTTCTTGTCCGTTTATCACTCTCACTATTTCTGGAGGAGGAAGTTATGGCTCGTATTTAGTGTCATAGGTGCACGGTATGACAAATATCAGTTGACAAGATTAACTGTGAGGGGGTCGAGGTGGAGAGCACCAAAGCATCGAATGATGGAAAATAAATCACATAACAGGGAGGGGATTACGGGGGAAAAAAAGAAAACAAGAGAGAGAGAGAGAGAGAGAGAGAGAGAGAGAGAGAGAGAGAGAGAGAGGTGAGGTGAGGAAGGAAGGGAAAAGGAAGGGAGGGGAGACAGACTGACAGCCGGAGGCAGGGAGGTATAAACAAATAGATAAAGCGAGAGAGAGAGAGAGAGAGAGAGAGAGAGAGAGAGAGAGAGAGAGAGAGAGAGAGAGAGAGAGAGAGAGAGAAAGACAGAGAGAGAGAGAGAGAGGTGAGGTGGGGTTGGGGTAAATGTTTTTGGAGTTTTGGAACGACTAAAACATTGATATTAAAGACAACACATCTTCGAGACAGTCCGTGTTACAGTCTCCTCTTCATTGATTTCATTTTATAGTTACATACGTGTAGATGAGAAAACCCAAAACTTTAATAGCTGATTATTTCTTTCCAATCTCTCTCTCCTCTCTCTCTCTCTCTCTCTCCTCTCTCTCTCTCTCTCTCTCTCTCTCTCTCTCTCTCTCTCTCTCTCCCTCTCTCATGGATTCATTTTTATAGCTACACACTTGTGGAAGAGAAACTCAAACCTTTGATAGCTGAATATTTCTTCCCACAGACCATTGACACGCCATGGCAAGAGAGGCACAAACGTGGTGTGTGCTTCTAGGGCAGAGCCCATAGCTTTTGTGGCAGACGGCACAGAAAGACAGGGGTTTATCCCCCTGTACCATCAGTATCTGTCAAGCAGCATCTGTTGCCAGCGGACAAAAGTCGACGTAACAGTTGAGCATTTGCGCAGGCTGCGCTCGCTGGTTCTCATAACTTGCAGGTCAAAGTGTGCACTTGCTTTCTCCCGTCATCATCATTCTATTTAGCGTTCTGTCCCATTTGAAGTGCTTCCTCTGTCCTTTCGCCCTTCTTCCTCTCCCTATCGTCATCCCTCTCCATTTTCTCCTCCCCGTCCTCTCAGGTCTCTATTCTTCCCCCTCCCACGCCAGTCTCTCCTTGCCCCTCCCCGTCCTCTCAGGTCTCTATTCTTCCCCCTCCCACCCCAGTCTCTCCTTGCCCCCCCCCCCCCCCCCCCCCCCCCCCCCCCCCCCCCCCCCCCCCCCCCCCCCCCCCCCCCCTCCCCCCCCCCCCCCCCCCCCCCCCCGTCCTCTCAGCTCTCTATTCTTCCCCCTCCCACCCCAGTCTCTCCTTGCCCCTCCCCGTCCTCTCAGGTCTCTATTCTTCCCCCTCCCACCCCCAGTCTCTCCTTGCCCCCCCCCCCCCCCCCCCCGTCCTCTCAGCTCTCTATTCTTCCCCCTCCCACCCCAGTCTCTCCTTGCCCCTCCCCGTCCTCTCAGGTCTCTATTCTTCCCCCCCTCCCACCCCAGTCTCTCCTTGCCCCCCCCCCCCCCCCCCCCCCCCGTACTCTCAGCTCTCTATTCTTCCCCTCCCACCCCAGTCTCTCCTTGCCCCTCCCCGTCCTTTCAGCTCTCTATTCTTCCCCCCCTCCCACGCCACCCTCTCTTTGCCCCTCCCCGTCCTCTCCTATCTCTATTCTTCCCCCTCCCACCCCAGTCTCTCCTTGCCCCTCCCCGTCCTCTCAGGTCTCTATTCTTCCCCCTCCCACCCCAGTCTCTCCTTGCCCCTCCCCGTCCTCTCAGCTCTCTATTCTTCCCCCTCCCACCCCAGTCTCTCCTTGCCCCTTCCCGTCCTCTCAGCTCTCTATTCTTCCCCCTCCCACCCCAGTCTCTCCTTGCCCCCCCCCCCCCCCCCCCCGTCCTCTCAGCTCTCTATTCTTCCCCCTCCCACCCCAGTCTCTCCTTGCCCCTCCCCGTCCTTTCAGCTCTCTATTCTTCCCCCCTCCCACGCCACCCTCTCTTTGGCCCCTCCCCGTCCTCTCAGGTCTCTATTCTTCCCCCTCCCACCCCAGTCTCTCTTTGCCCCTCCCCGTCCTTTCAGCTCTCTATTCTTCCCCCTCCCACGCCACCCTCTCTTTGCCCCTCCCCGTCCTCTCCTATCTCTATTCTTCCCCCTCCCACCCCAGTCTCTCTTTGCCCCTCCCCGTCCTCTCAGGTCTCTATTTTTCCCCCTCCCACCCCAGTCTCTCTTTGCCCCTCCCCGTCCTCTCAGGTCTCTATTCTTCCCCCTCCCACCCCAGTCTCTCCTTGCCCCCCCCCCCCCCCCCCGTCCTCTCAGGTCTCTATTCTTCCCCCTCCCACCCCAGTCTCTCTTTGCCCCCTCCCCGTCCTCTCAGGTCTCTATTCTTCCCCCTCCCACGCCAGTCCTCTTTGCCCCTCCCCGTCCTCTCAGGTCTCTATTCTTCCCCCTCCCACCCCAGTCTCTCCTTGCCCCCCCCCCCCCCCCCCCCCCCCGTCCTCTCAGGTCTCTATTCTTCCCCCTCCCACCCCAGTCTCTCCTTGCCACCCCCCCCCCCCCCCCCCGTCCTCTCAGGTCTCTATTCTTCCCCCTCCCACGCCAGTCTCTCTTTGCCCCTCCCCGTCCTCTCAGGTCTCTATTCTTCCCCCTCCCACCCCAGTCTCTCCTTGCCCCCCCCCCCCCCCCCCCGTCCTCTCAGGTCTCTATTCTTCCCCCTCCCACCCCAGTCTCTCTTGCCCCTCCCCGTCCTCTCAGGTCTCTATTCTTCCCCCTCCCACGCCAGTCTCTCTTTGCCCCTCCCCGTCCTCTCAGGTCTCTATTCTTCTCCCCTCCCAC
The DNA here is from genome assembly GCA_018398815.1 of Conus ventricosus. Lineage (NCBI taxonomy): Eukaryota > Metazoa > Mollusca > Gastropoda > Neogastropoda > Conidae > Conus > Conus ventricosus. The sequence goes on from CM031604.1 coordinate 62,617,941, forward strand.
CCCAGTCTCTCCTTGCCCCCCCCCCCCCCCGTCCTCTCAGGTCTCGTCTCTATTCTTCCCCCTCCCACCCCAGTCTCTCTTTGCCCCTCCCCGTCCTCTCAGGTCTCTATTCTTCCCCCTCCCACCCCAGTCTCTCTTTGCCCCTCCCCTTCGTTTCTGAATATCTTGGAGGAGACGGACATTGTGGAGACAAAGACAAAGAAAGAAATAGAGGAAAACAGAGAAAGACGGACAACACACACACACACACACACACACACACACACACACACACACACACAGGAGAGAGAGAGAGAGAGAGAGAGAGAGAGAGAGAGAGAGAGAGAGAGAGAGAGAGAAGAGAGAGAGGGAGAGAGAGAGGGAGAGAGAGAGAGAGAGAGAGAGAGAGAGGGAGGGAGAGGAGAGAGAGAGAGAGAGAGAGAGAGAGAGAGAGAGAGAGGAGAGAGAGAGAGAGAGAGAGACAGAGACAGAGAGTAGAATACGAGGGGGGTTAAGGAGAGGAAGGGATGTGGCGTTTGCTTATCTCAAGTCCCGATGTTTTTGAAAGCTCTCTTAGTTCTGTATTATCTAAATCGTTATATAAATCTGTAAAGCTCTGTCTCTGTCTCTGTCTGTCTGTCTGTCTGTCTCCCTCTCCCTCTGTGTGTGTGTGTGTGTGTGTGTGTGTGTGTGTGTGTGTGTGTGTGTGTGTGTGTGTGTGTGTGTGTGTGTGTGTGTGTGTGTGTGTGTGTGTGTGTGTGTGTGCGTGCGTGCACGTGCTGTTCATGAAAGGATTGCACTCCAGCGAATGATCATACACCTTTGCTCAATGATTGTCTGAGTCATGACAAGGAAGCTGCATACTTAGCTACACTCGGTATTTTTCCTTGTACTTTTCTTCTGTTTCACTATTCGGTTTTAGCTCTCTCTCTCTCTCTCTCTCTCTCTCTCTCTCTCTCTCTCTCTCTCTCTCTCTCTCTCTCTCTCTCTCTCTCTCTCTCTCTCTCTCTCTCGCTCAGCTGAAATTACAAGAGAGGAAATGAGAATGAAATAAGCACATGTCCATCAATTTCTTAAATACTTCAATATGACGTGGAAGAGTCTGTGCCAGTTTCAATCAGAACCTGCAACAGCCAAGCAATTCTTCACTTTAACAAACAGGGATTTCTATTGATAGCTTCTCATTTCAGCATGTCAGACATGCATTTTTCATGACGTTAACCATTTCAGTAGCTTCCTGTTTTTACGCCCGTGTTATTTTCAGAGGAGAAAAGTATGGGTGATATTCACTGTCACAATGGCGCTGTGTAATTCAATTGAATGAGCTTGGCGAGGGACATAGCGGGGAAAATATGTCAGGGCCATGATCAACTGCATCATTTCAAATGGAGTAGCGTTTGAAAACAGATTGGGTGCAGTGCAATCAGTACCTGTTTCGTTCTTTTATTCCCTCTGATGGGAGAATGACCAAGCATGGGGCAGAGTGGATGCGGGAAGGCAAGGAAGGTAATAATAGATATGAAGGGAGTGCCAACTGGCCAGTGTGTGCTTTTCGCTCACACCGTGCCTTTCCCTTTTCTTTTTTTTTTCTTTGATTTTCGTCTCTGTAAGCTTGTCCCTTTTTCCGTGTGCGTTTCTGTCTGTTTCTCTCTGTCTGTCTGTCTGTCCATCTCTGTTGCGTAGTCTTTCCCTCCGTGTCTCTCTGTGCATGCAGGCTTCTGTCTCTCTCTCTCTCTCTCTCTCTCTCTCTCTCTCTGTCTCTCTCTCTCTTCTCTCTCTCTCTCTCTCTCTCTCTCTCTCTCTCTCTCTCTCTCTCTCTCTCTCTCTCTCTCTCTCTCTCTCCTCTCTCTCTCTCTCTCTCTCTCTCTGCGTTTTGTGTTTTCTTTCCCCCCGAGTCTGTCTGAGCATCCATGTTGTGCTCTCTCTCGCTCTCTCTCTCTCTCTCTCTCTCTCTCTCTCTCTCTCTCTCTCTCTCTCTCTCTCTCTTTTCTCTCTCTCTCTCTCTCTCTCTCTCCATCGTGTACACGAGCATCACAAACAAGCGAATATGAATGTACTTTTTTTTAACACAAAATTATTTTCAGTCGAGTCATATTTTTCAACTTCTATAACACATTGATGGATGATGTAGGGAATTCGTACAACTTCTCTGCATAAGGAAACGTGTGTGTGTGTGTGTGTGTGTGTGTGTGTGTGTGTGTGTGTGTGTGTGTGTGTGTGTGTGTGTGTGTGTGTGTGTGTGTGTGTGTGTGTGTGTGTGTGTGTGTGTGTGTGTGTGTGTGTGTGTGTGTGTTTGTTTGTTTGTTTGTTTTCAGGTTTGTTGTGTTTTTTAAAGAAATGACGATAATTTTCCTTCTTCCCGCCTGTCCCTCCACTTCATACTTCCAACTCATTCAAATCTCCATACCCCCTTATTTTCCTTCCCTTACCCCATCTAGCCCACCACTACCACCATTTCCACTTCTTCAGTCCCTGAAGACAGCCGTTCTCCTTGTAATCTGCATGGTTCTTGTTTCACGTGTAGTATATGACTGTTGGTTCTATTTGCGTGTTTCCTCTTCTGCCGAACAGAAACGCGCAATATGGACCCTGCTTTCACTCCATTCGACACTACAGCGCCGCACTAACTTCACACCACAAAAAAAGAACACATAGAGACACAGAGACCTGCCTGAGCAAAATCATATTCATTTCTTTTAAAATGCAACAATTTATAGTAACCATTCACAGCCTGGATAATGAAGGTCAAGAAAACGTATGAAGCTTTAACAAACCAAAAGCTTACTTCACGCAGCACTGTATACAAATAACGACATATCTATTGGTACAGGAAATTCAAGGACTCACTCCCAATTATTACGTGAGAAGAGGAGAGAAGGGCCATGGAGCTAAAATCAAATGGCTAAAATGCTAAAGGGAAAGGAAGTGAAGGGAAGAGAAAAGAACAGATGGAATGATGCAAGAACTCCAGAGAGGGAGGGAGGTGACGAAACGGTGGGGAAAAAAATGAACTCAAGAGGAGGAGAGATGGAGAGATAACGCATTGCTGTTCGTATGTAGTGTTTGTTTCATAGCCTTTTGCTAAGAAGTATTGTTGGTCTTACAGGACAAGATGTTGCGGAGGAGAGTTTGTCGACCTGTTTGAAGGAACCCTGAAGAGCATAAAGACAAACAAGAATGTCTGTTCACTTGCTATATAGTTTATCACAGCGCTCTAAGTCCAACAAACTGTTTTTGATTCAACTCCAAAAGAGCTGTAGAGCTTTTCGTCTTTGCATCAATCCTCGCATTTGTATTTGAAGTAACGTGTAAACATGCAACAACACCAGCAGCTAAGTTGCTGTGGGGTAGTTCAGTGAAATGTCCATTACACTTTGTGCTCTGAGGACGAGGCTTTGTACAGAGTTTTGGATTTTCACATTGAAATAATATCTTTATCTTCAAATATCGTTTTAAAATATCAAAGTCCATTATAATTCAATCCTCCCTCGCCATCGCCTGTCACCTCAGGTGCTGGTTGCTAGGCAGGGGGGTACTGGGGGGATAATGTTTTCGAAGCACTTTGGTGTCCATAGAATCGAGAAAGGCCCGTTTCTAATTTTTGTTACTTTATGTAAGTGAAAAGGACTTTTTGCTGGCCATTCTCACAAATGTACCTGAAATGGCTGTTTTGAGCTGTGTTTTTACCGTAATCATAATCAAAAATAGATACCCTGCTGATTTATATTTGACGACCCCACATAAAGGCTAGACATACCGACAATGTTTCCCGGTGAGAATCATATAACATGGATATAGACTGTCAGGGAAACGAGAAAGGGACTGGATTAATCATGCCAGTGAACGAACAGGACAGAAGGTACGATTCATTCAAGGTTTCTTCATTTCTAATGCATAATATGCGGCCGATAATACATAATAT
>CM031604.1:62626841-62641876 GCA_018398815.1 Conus ventricosus
AATACATACAAATATGAAGTTGTTTGATTGGATAGATATATCTATACAGATAAACAGATAGACACATGTAGGTAGCCATGACGTGGATAAAAAGACGAACAGACAGGAAAATATCAGTGGAACTAAGCGTCCTAACAGAGAGAGAGAGGAGAGAGAGAGGAGAGAGAGAAGAGAGAGAGAGAGAGAGAGAGAGAGAGAGAGAGAGAGAGAGAGAGAGAGTCAGGAAAGGGTTGGTGGCAGATCAACGAGTTTTGGAAAGACCTAGCCATAGACGCTTAAGACCCACATTGTAGAGATAGCTCGTGTTAGAATATCACTTTCATGGATTTCATTTTATAGTTACACACGTGTAGATGAGAAAATTCAAATTTAAATAGCTGAATATTTCTCTCCAAATCCCCCCTCCTCTTTCTCTCTCTCTCTCTCTCTCTCTCTCTCTCTCTCTCTCTCTCTCTCTCTCTCTCTCTCTCTCTCTCTCTCTCTCTCTCTCTCTTCTCTCTCTCTCTCTCTCTCTCTCAATGTCATAATAGATAAATGGCACAGAATAAATAACGCAAGGTTTAGGTTGAGAACTTTAGGTTTTAATGCGAACAAAAGATGGTTTGAATGTGAAACATCCACAGAATCTCCTTGCCCTGCATGTAGACACATGATTGATGACGAAGAGCACTTTCTGTTCCACTGTACTGCTTATAATGAAGTGCGGACAAATTGTTCATTATTCCAGTTAGATATAGCGAAAAGACAAAATGTCGCTGTCGTGTTATCATCAGATGATAAACTTGCAATTAAGTCAGTTGCGAAATTCATCGCGGAAGCATTGAAAATTAGACAGACGAAGGATAGTGAAATTTAAGATAATGCATTATAAGAGATATCTGAATGAATATTATCATTCATCGTGTGTGGAAGAGATCAGCACGATACAATGTCATCATTTGATTAAGTGGATCGTCGAGTCAGTCTTTGAGATTTGCTGTTGTTGTTGCTGTTTGTTTTATTTTGTTTTTTTTGTTTTAACCTTACTGCTTTACTACTGTGCGTGAGGACATAGGGAAACGTTACGAATTTATTTGATTTTGTTAACATTTGATTTGATACACACTACGAATGAATGTGTACTATCTGTTTGCAGGAAAGGAAGAGGGAAATGTTATTGTTCTGTTACCCCTCCCCCCTTGTCAAAAGACCTCTTTGATAATTACAACTAAACATCAAAGTGTCAAAAGTCTCTCTCTCTCTCTCTCTCTCTCTCTCTCTCTCTCTCTCTCTCTCTCTCTCTCTCTCTCTCTCTCTCTCTCTGTGCTCTCGCCCCTCCCCCACCACCTGGAGAACTCTTCTTGCTGCTTTCGTCTGTGCATCACTGAAATAAGCTCATCGTGCTACTTCTTTGCGTTGCAAGATTCTGTGAGGGCATGCAGAAGAGAATGCAAAAAATGGACATAGACACCGGGAAGAGAAGTCTCTCCAGGCTACAGAGAAGATTTCCCATGCCAGAGTGCTCTAGAGTGTGCCGGCTATGACTTGGCCTTCACAGCTGACCTCGTTTAGGATCTTTCTTATGACCCTTGCGTGCAGAAAGTTTATATGATCTAACCAAACAAAGCTGCTTCTGCGATGGGTATGAGTGTTGAGATGAAGAACTGACCACCACAAGACAAAACAACAATACAGTTGTGGATCCTCCTTTCTATCGGTTATGCAACGCTTTCTCCTGTGAGAATAACATTTCAACAGTTTGAAGGAAAAACTGACGTGAAGCATCTGATCCCTCAGGACCAACCCTCCTAGTTCACAATCATTCTTTTTATTGCGTCATCTTCCATGCTGTATCAGTAGCGCTGCTCCTTCGCCACTCATCCCGACCACCCATACACAGCCACATCCAGTTTGTCCATCAAAACACCAGCACCATCAGTCCACACATAGCAGTCAGTACTAGGTCATTATGAGGTATCTCATCAGATGAGACACCATACTCGTGCCGAGTTCCTTGAGTAGTGTTCGGAGGTGCCTGTCGGATCCAAACTACGCAAAACCCCACTCTCACTGATGACAATGATTTTTCAGTCATGGAACCAGAAATAAGGAGCCAAACCAAGGAACAATGTTCAGAGTACAATATACCACTGGTGCCCGCGCTTTGGACATACCATTGACACGCCAAGGTAAGAGATGTACAAACGTGGTGCTGGCTTCACAGCAGAGCCTGTAACCTTTGTGGCAGGCGGCACAGAAAGACAGGCGCTTATCTCCCCGTACCATCAGCATCTGTCGTGCAGCATCTGTCGTGCAGCATCTGTCGTGCAGCATCTGTTGCCAGCACACAGGAGTCGACGTAACAGTCGCGCGTGGGATATTATATGCGCTGGCTGTGCTCACTGGTTCTCAACTTGCAGGTAGAATTGTGCACTTGCTTCCTCGCTTCATCATCGTTCTGTTTAGCGTTCTCTTCCGTCTGGTGTACTGCCTCACTCCTCTCACTTTCTTTCCCTCTTCCTAACAATGCACCTCCCTTTTCTCCCCGTCTTCCCATCTCCCTACCCATCTATCCTCTCCCTCCGACAGAGACACGGAGAGACGGAGGGAAAGATGAGGGCACTGGAATAGTGGGGTTGGCGAAAAGGGTGGGAGGGAGGGGAGGAGGGGACGTTTGGAGAAGAGGAAGAGATGTAGCGTTTGGTTATCTTAAGACCTGATGTTTTTGAAACCGGTAATTGGCTCACTTATTTCCGTATCAACCACATGACATAAATGTGTAAAGCCATGCCTTAGTGCTCCCCCCTCTCTCTCTCTCTCTCTCTCTCTCTCTCTCTCTCTCTCTCTCTCTCTCTCTCTCTCTCTCTCTCTCTCTCTTCTCTCTTTCTCTCTGTGTGTGTGTGTGTGTGTGTGTGTGTGTGTGTGTGTGTGTGTGTGTGTGTGTGTGTGTGTGTGTGTGTGTGTGTGTGTGTGTGTGTGCCATAATGTTCCTGAAACGATTGTACTCTGGCACATAATCATATAAGTTTGCCTCATTGATTGCCCGAGTCGTGACAGGAAAGGTGAATATTTCTTTCATCGGTATTTTTCTCTCTGACTTTCGTCCCACTTTCTCCTGTTTCATTATTCTGTTAAAACTCTCTCTCTCTCTCTCTCTCTCTCTCTCTCTCTCTCTCTCTCTCTCTCTCTCTCTCTCTCTCTCTCTCTCTCGGTGGAAAATAAAAAAGAGGAAATGAGAATGGAATAAGAACATCTCTATTAATTTCTTTTATCTTTAAATGTGACGTGGAAGAAAACGTGGAAGAAAGCTTTCAATCAAAAGCTTCAACAGCATGAAATTCTTTACCTTAATAGATAGGAATATAACTTGATAGCTTCTCATTGCGTCATGTCAGACCTGCGTGTTTATGACGGGAACAATTTCCGCGGATTCCTGTTTTTACGCCCACGCCGTTTCCGGTGGAGAAAAGTAAGGGTGTTATTTTGTGTCATAGTAATACTGCGTAATCTAACAAAATAATTTTGGGAGGGACACTGGAGAAAAATTGTGGGGCTACAGTCAGTGGCAGTGCATTATTTCAAAAAGAGCAGTGATCGAAATATATTGTGTGCAAGGAATCAATATTTGTCAATCGTTTATTCCCTCTTAAAAGGGAATGAGAAAGCATGGGGCAGGTAGATGGAGGAAGATAAGAAAGGGAATAATAGGTAGGAAGAGAGAGTTACCTCCGCCAGTGTGTGCTTCTCGCTATCATGTTGCCTTTCCTCTTTCTTTTCCTTCTCTGTAGGCCTGTCCTTTTTTCCCATCTCCCATCTGCATTTGCATCTCTTACTCTGTCTGTCTGTCTGTCTGTCTGTCTGTCTGTCTGTCTGTCTGTCTGTCTGTCTCTCTCTCTCTCTCTCTCTCTCTCTCTCTCTCAGGTGTGTCATTTCCCTCCATATCTCTGTGCATCTATGTTGTGCACACACACACACACACACACACACACACACACACACACACACACACACACACACACACACACACACATACACACACACACCTTCGCTGTGTGTGTGTGTGTGTGTGTGTGTGTGTGTGTGTGTGTGTGTGTGTGTGTGTGTGTGTGTGTGTGTGTGTTTTCACTACATGTGTACTGCACACACACACACACACACACACACACACACACACACACACACACACACACACACACACACACACTTTCTTCCGATTTAAACTGATAGACACCAGGATAGATTTTCCTTCTTCCCACCTATCCCTCCACTCCATCCTTCCTGTCCATTCATATCTCCACCTCACCCCCTTCATTCCCCACCCCTTACTCCCCTTCCCTCTTTTGTGATCACCACAGACATCGTTTATCCCTGTGATCTGCACTGTTCTTTCAAAACACAACGAGTTTTGTTCTTCCTTCCTCACGTTCATTCTATCTTTTCGTTTTTGCTTCTGCAGAACAGCTGTGTGGGCGTAAACAGCACACACACACACACACACACACACACACACACACACACACACACACACACACACACACACACACCACACACACACACACACACACACACACACACACACACACACACACAACACACACGCAGGCTCATGCGCTTGGTGTATAGTAGCATTTCGCTGGTCTTTCCATGGTTGAATACGTCCAGCAGTCAGTCACACGCCACTTCACAAAGAATATGATCCTTCTCTCGTTTTGTTTTTACACTGCACTTTATGTATGCGCGATGAACGGAAGAGGGTCTGATTGCGGCTGTGTGTAAGGAAAGGAGAGAAGAAGAAGGGCAGGCCATGTGTGGGATCGTGAAGGAACTGGCAGAGTCCCTTCCTGATTTAACATGAAGATCCTGATCTCGAGTAACTCTAATCATCGCAGGGATCAGTTCCCTTCCGGTTGCTTTTGCTTTGTCTAATAGTGGCAAAGTTTCGCTGTAAAGCTCAGCGATTTGTAGTGAAGCTGCCGAGACAGGCATTTAGACAGAGAGACACTTCTGTAGTAACAGTAACTCTGGATGAGGAGAGGGCACGTGCCTTGACGGCGCCAGAATGAAGCTGGCATCAGCTGTCACCTGGTGCATGGGAGCTGGTTCACTGCACGTGATCTCAACCACGCGCAATTCTGTCATCTCCCGCTGCGTCTTCGAGTTTGCCTGTTGGTGTGTGGTGTCAAGACAGAAATAGTGCTGGTTGGTTTTACAGGGAGGTGGTAGCCAAGAGGAATGCTGTACGTGCAGACAATGAACGTGTCAGGCAGCAAAAGAGTACAAATCCTGGCAGACAGAAACCACTTCCCCTCACCCTAAAGTAAAGGCAGTAAAGATACTTCCGCTGAACAGCAATGGGGCAAAGTGAAGGGAGGGGGAACATAGACCCTTCCTCTAGATACTCATGGGGGAGAGTGAAGCGAGATGGGAACGCAGACCCTGCTTTGGACAGTTACACATTCATTAAAACACTCTATATGAGGAAATGGAAACGACAACACCCAAATTCCAACCGGGCTGACTGCTACTACCACCTAAGCAGAGAAGATCAAGTGCCACTGTTCAGACTAAGGACTGGACTTAACAGACTGAATGCACACATGTACAAAAAGTACAAGACTGTTGAGTCTGCGATGTGCGCATGCAGAGAGGCCGAAATGGACACCAAGCACATACAACAGGACAGTCACCTCCATGCTACTGCCAGGCAGAACACATGGCCGGAGCCAGTGGCTCTGAGGGCCAAGGTCTACGGGGATCTGGCGGACCTTCGGAGAACAGCCAACTTCATGCGGGCAACTGGCATCACCATCTGAGTGTTCAAGAAGGACAGTTATAGGCCAAAGTGAAGGGTCAGAAGAGAACCGACACCTCCTTTGGACAGTTATGGGACAGAGAGAAGTGACAGGGGAGAACACACCATTCCTCTGGACAGTTATGGAGCGAAGTGAAGGGAGAGTGGAGCAAGAACCTTCCTCTGGACAGTTATGGGACAAACTGAAGTGACAGAGGAGACCACACCCTTCCTTCAAACAGTTATGAGGCAAAGTGAAGCGAGAGAGGAGTACAGGCCCTTCCTCTGGACATTTGTTCAGTGTACTAGTAAAGGCAGAGGAGACCACACCCTTCCTTCAAACAGTCATGAGGCAAAGTGAAGAGAGAGAGGAGTACAGGCCCTTCCTCTGGACATTTGTTCAGTATACTAGTAAAGGCAGAGGAGACCACACCCTTCCTTCAAACAGTCATGAGGCAAAGTGAAGAGAGAGAGGAGTATAGGCCCTTCCTCTGGACATTTGTTCAGTATTCTAGTAAAGGCAGAGGGGACCACACCCTTCCTTCAAACAGTCATGAGGCAAAGTGAAGAGAGAGAGGAGTACAGGCCCTTCCTCTGGACATTTGTTCAGTATACTAGTAAAGGCAGAGGGACCACACCCTTCCTTCAAACAGTCATGAGGCAAAGTGAAGAGAGAGAGGAGTACAGGCCCTTCCTCTGGACATTTGTTCAGTATACTAGTAAAGGCAGAGGGGACCACACCCTTCCTTCAAACAGTCATGAGGCAAAGTGAAGAGAGAGAGGAGTACAGGCCCTTCCTCTGGACATTTGTTCAGTATACTAGTAAAGGCAGAGGGGACCACACCCTTCCTTCAAACAGTCATGAGGCAAAGTGAAGAGAGAGAGGAGTACAGGCCCTTCCTCTGGACATTTGTTCAGTATAACTAGTAAAGGCAGAGGGGAGCACAAGCCTTTCTTCAAACCGTGACGGGACAAAGTGAAGGGAGAGGAAAACACTTTTTCTTTGTGGGTACATCACACATGGTTGGTACTGGTGTCAAGTGCGATACTATTTTATTCTATCTGAAAAAATTGATTATTTTTCATTTTAGGAGAAGGAATGGCAGCGGGAGCAGGAGGAATGGGGAAGGTGTAGGTGAATGGACATTGACTTGATTTTTTTCTCTACGCTTTTTAACACATTCTCATTGTGTGGTTTTGAATATTGGTCCTGTAAGGTTGATCCCATCTGCAGTTCTCTTATTACTGTTTAGTTGTCCTTTTGTTCCAATTCTCGGTTCATAAACACATAGTTTCAGGCCTCTGAATATGGGTTACTTTTTGCTGTCACCACTGTTCACTGGTTCCAGCGAAAACCCTGGCCAAGGTGGTGCAGCGATTAAGACAATCCACGAGTTGTCTGCACGTCTGACAGTTGTGCACATGTGTATAGATTTCTGGTCCACTCAGCAACAATAAAACACAATCACAATAGAATATGATGGAACAGTGCAGTGCAGATTTTTTGTACTGCTACTGTTACCACCACCACTAACACCACTATCAGTACTATTACTTCTACTACTACTATTACTACTACTTCTGCTACTATTACTGCCTTTCTACTGTTAATGTTCTTATCTTTATTTTTTCTTCTTCTTCTTCCTCTTCTTCTTCTTCTTCTTCTTAGTAGTAGTAGTAGTAGTAGTAGTAGTAGTAGTAGTAGTAGTAGTATCATTATTATTATTATCATTGTTATTAGTGCAATAACTGCGCCTTCTACTACTATTTTTTGTGGAAACTCCAACTTCTATTTCCACTCATACCACCCACACCCATTTTTTAAGTGGGGCTTCCATCCCGCTTTCTTCCCCTAATACTATTGGTATTCTATGGAAATGGACCGTACAGGTGCTTTAACAAATTTCCGTGCAGTCGGGGATCTCTACAACCCTCTCTTCTGTCATGCATAATAGGATAGATGTGTTTGTAACATGTGCAAAGTCAGTTAACATCAAGCTTCAGTTCAGTTATTCCAAAAGACAGGGGCACGAGCTACGAATTTGAAAGAGCGGAGACGCCTGTTCATGTTGGTAAGGTCTGTTAGTATGGGGTGAGAGATACGATACAACGACAAACGATAGCTTTCTCCCCTTTGTAAACAGTTTTGCGTCCAATGGCATACGTCCCTCCATACTTCTATGTCACTCCCTAGCTGATGTGGACATCTCTCTCTCTCTCTCCTCTCTCTCTCTCCTCTCTCTCTCTCTCTCTCTCTCTCTCTCTCTCTCTCTCTCTCTTTCTTTCTTTCTTTCTCTCTCGCCACATATCCACACACACACACACACACACACACACACACACACACACACACATATATATATATATATATATATATATATATATATATATATATATATATAATATATATATATATATATATATATATATAATATCTGATTGTTTTTCTTCTTCCCCATTCCCAGTGTTTATACGTATATTCACTCTTCTATCTGATTTGACACCTCCCTCCCTCTCTCTCTCTCTCTCTCTCTCTCTCTCGGTTCATTTGTCCATTTTTTTTTCTAAGTCCCTAACTCAGCCTCTCACTCAAAGGAAAATGTAATTAGATGGTTCATTTGCTCTGTGTGTGTGTGTGTGTGTGTGTGTGTGTGTGTGTGTGTGTGTGTGTGTGTGTGTGTGTGTGTGTGTGTGTGTGTGTGTGGTGTGTGTGCAGTCAGACCGTTACGTGCATATCCTTGGAGGGGCAGGAAGAAAAGGGGGGAGTGACAATGACTGTTCAGGACAATTTCTTAAAGCCGGTGAGCTGTCTGAGTTTAAAGATGGAAAGCGTTGCTGTGCCAGCTCCCATCAGCCCCTTCGACTTCCATAAACTCCACAGCTTTGACAGACAGGAATTTCCATTGATCGCTTCAGATTACGTCAGCTTAGTACATCTGCACATTTCAGATGGGAACATTTTCCGTGCCAGTCTGGCTTGCGCCCACACCGTTCCCACTGCTTACCCCGCCGCCCCCCTTCCTTCTGCCCCTTTTTCTCTCCCCTTTGACGGGGATGGTATGGTCAGCAATTAGAGTCATAAGTGTACTGTGTGGTCTCAGGCCAAAACACAGGGGAAAAGAAGTTAGTTGAATACAAGCTGGGCTTGCGTAGATTTACGGATATGTCATTGTATCCATCTGCGGAATTTTGATGTACAACGAGAGTCTAGTGAAATGGATATCTTTCCAGCGCATCTTCGCAATTGCTGTCAGATGTGGGAGTTATCAGTCTGTAACAAAGAATGCAGTCACATATGAGCGTCAGTGTATTCTGTCTCACTGTTTATCTGTCTCTGTTGTCCGTCTGTCTGTATGTCTGGCTGACTGGCTGGCTGGCTCTCTCTCTCTCTCTCTCTCTCTCTCCTCTCTCTTCTCTCTCTCTCTCTCTCTCCTCTCTCTCTCTCTCCTCTCTCTCTCTCTCTCTTAAATTGTACCTTTACATTCTGGAAATTACTGTGCTAGACATTTCCTGTCTACTAGCATTCTCTTTGAGGAAGGGGGGGGGGAGAGAGAGAGTCTTCGATGTAATCTACTATATTTCTGCCTTTGACATTAATCCACCCGTCTTTGTCTTATATCTTTATCCATTTTTTTTCGTTTGCAGACATGAGGGGCTAGGAGATGTAGTTTCGTACACTGCCATGGGCACTTGCTGTCCATTCTCCAATATGATCAGACCATGTGGCCTTTTAAATACGTTTATGGTACTAACTTTTTTGGAATGCCTGTTCCTTTTTAATGCATGGTATGATAAATAAATCAAGAAAAATGGCCACCACACACCAGCCGCCGTGGCGAAGTGGTTAGCGTCGCGGACTCCCGGTTGGGAGGTCGTGGGTTCGAATCACATCAGAGTCATGTGGGTTTTTCTGCCCTGACCGGCTCCTACCCAGAGCTGAGTTTGCTGCAGACTCAGTTGGGAAGACTGGGACCACACAGTCGAGTTTCATCCACTTAATGGATGCGTTTCTGAGAGTGTTGCTCAAATTTCCTGACCAACACTGCAGGTGCCTGTATCTCTCGGGCCTGGTTGACGCCGGGATATATTATGAAAAGAAGCGTAGAGTACAGCCCTGTCATGTAGTCTTAGACCGAAATGGAAATCCGTAGCATCATCTTAATCATCCTCATTCTCATCGATCAGCATAAAACAATTTCTCAAATTCTGTGGCTCTTCATGCCCTGCTGTCATGTGACCTCAATTTCGATGTCCTCTCCATGTCTGTGGTCTTGGTTTGGTTCTGTCGGGGTCACCTGTATCGGCGAGTCCATGGGGGCTGTCGTTGGACGGACGTGGTGGCGCCCTCCGGAGGGAGAGCTCACTCACACCGGCTCCACGACTAAGCAATTATTGTTGTCAGTAGGGGCTTAGTAGGTGGTGTCCTGCGTATGTTAGATCAGAACAGGCGCCACTGAACACCACCGAAGTAACTCGGCAGCAGTGCAGTGTCTCCTCCGGTGGGTTGCCTCTTGACGACTTGACATTGACTGCTCCATGTGGATTGCCGGTGCCGGGGCTGCGCCGGGCCGACCGGGCTGTGGCTGTGGACGGGGTGTGGGAATGAGCGGCGTGAGTGCACTGCCTCTGAGGTGGCGCAGAGGTTTGGACAGCTAAAAAAAAAAAAAAAAAAAAGGCCGCCCCACCTATATAAGTTTGTCTGGAGGAGACATTACACCTGTCCTCCAGTCCCTTTACTGGTTGCTTATATCTGCCATCTTTCGTGACAATGTATGCACAATACACTTCAATACAACAGAAAGAGTCAATCATTATCATTCTACATACGTTTTTAAACAAATCAAGCAATATTGTTCGTCGTATGAACCAAGATCAAGAAAGTCCTTACAGTCAGCTGAAAATCCTTTTGAGTATGAACACTCCTTTTGTTGCCCCTCCCCATCCCTCTCCAAGCTTCAATTCGCAACCAATATGCCCCAGCAATATATTTTGTCAAAATGGAATCCATAAAAGTAAGTCTAAATATCAAGTGGAAAATTCACACCTGTTCACATTAAATTACTGTTGACACCACCATAAGTATCAACATCAAAATAACACAACTCATTCCCCAGATTCTGTCAAAGCCATGCACGATTCCATTCATTTCTTCTGGGTTTTATTGAGTGATGTGTGTCCAAATCTCTCTTCTGTGGAAACTACCAAAATGTTGGCTTTGGATACGATCTAAAAATTATTTCTAAAATCGTCAACATATGAAACTTGCTCACTTTTAGGAAAGGGCGTACGTCTCTCCTTAAGACTGTGTACTAAAATTCATCCTTAAAAAAAAAGTAAATTATCTAATTTACCAACAAAAAAAACTAAATTCACGGTGTATAAAACCTTACACAAACTTTTGCCCATATTTCCAAATGCTACATGTACCTATGTGAGTTTTGTTATTATATAAAACACATCTCAGTTTTTGAGAAAATAAGATGATTGTTTAACTTACAATGATTATCCTTATGGGAATGATTTTCTGCACAGTCGATGATCAGTTCGGGAGAAGATCAGAAGAAGAAGAAGAAGAAGAAGAAGAAGAAGAAGAAGAGAAGAAGAAGAAGAAGAAGAAACAACAACAACAACGACAACGGCAACAACAATACTGATACTTATAATAATAATCATCATCATCATCGTAATTATAATAGTAATAATAATAATAATAATAACAATATAACAATAATGATAATAACAATAATATAATGGTGGTGGTGGTGATGATGATGATGATGATGATGATGATGATGATGATGATGATGATGATGATACCTTCCTTCATCGAGCACAAATGTACAATCAAAAGCATTTGTATGTGTCATCTACGCACATGAATTCCATCACCTGAAAAGAACAGTTGCAGGTACACTCGTATATCAAGAAGGAAGAAACATTACGTAACAGATGAAGCATATCAGATAGATGTAGGAAAAAGAGGTTTTCAGATACCCTGAAGAGAGTCCCGTGTTGGCTATTTCTGAATAAGAAGAGGAGGCTGGTTCACGGTGTGAGGGCCAAAGACACACAGAGACAAGTTGCGAACATATGTCTGTTTACATCTGTGAATTTAGAAGAATGGACCGGTCGTGGAACGTAGAGAACAGGATAGGGTACAGAGATCAAGAAAGTCTCTGAGGTAGAAAGGAGCAAAGCTGTAGATTCACTTATATTATTATTATTATTCTATTGGGTATTATATATATACATATTTATTATATCAGGAGGTATTGATCTTGTACTTTATCCCACGTGAGTTTTTATTCAACACTTTGATCTTGAGTTTGACACACACTTAACAAAAGCAATCACGCGAATAGTTCTAACATCCTGCCATGCGCCAGGAAACTGTCGTATATTACAGTTATAGCGATGCCTTGTTATCACTAACTTCCGCCTTACATTTGTGGAACATTACGATTATGAAAAAGAAGTAATAATTCCCCATTCCTGTCGCTTCAGTACAGCCATCGGTATTGATGAGGATCAAATCAGGACTTTTGACGACTACTCTTCCCATAAAAACGACTCTCTAAACGCAAACCTGTTCTGCAGACTGTGTCACTGTGTATGAATCAATATGAACTGAGTTACTTACAGTACTGGTGGGAAGATAAATGGCTATTGTTCTAAGCAATTTCCTAGTTTCAGTCAACTTGGCTGGGTCTTCCCCATCTAATTATAGGCCTCATGTATTTTTCATCTCTCTTGTTTGTTCAACCGTACAATGTTGTTAACTCTTCTGTACAAAATGTAATAGAAGGTTAGAAGAAAAGTAAGATAATTGGGGTAAGCTTGGGGAGAGAGAGAGAGAGAGAGGGATAGAGAGAGAAGAGAGAGAGAGAGAGAGAGAGAGAGAGAGAGAGAGAGAGACAGACAGACAGACAGACAGACAAGACAGACACACAAGACAGAGAGAGACAGTAAGAGAGAGAGAGAGAGAGAGAGAGAGAGAGAGAGAGAGAGAGAGAGAGAGAGAGAGAGAGAGAGAGAGAGAGAGAGAGAGAGAGAGAGAGAGAGAGAGAGAAAGTCATAATGGATTATTCATTTTGTAAGCTTCACCCTATAACGACCCAAATTCTTTTAATTACCTTAAATACTGCCATTATGACTCTGAATGCCACCCATACTTTTCTCCTCCGGAAATGGCGAGAGCGTAAAAACAGGAAGCCGCGGAAATTGTTCAGGTCGTAAACACGCACGTCTGACATGACGCAATGAGAAGCTATCAAGGGAAATTCTTATTTGTTAAAGTGAAGAATTTTATGGCTGTTGAAAGTTCTGATTGAAAATGGCCCAGACACGTGCGTTTTATTTAACGTCAGATCTAAGGATCTGAGAAATTGTTAGAGATGTTACTATTCTATTCCCATTTGCCTTCTCTTAAGCGATGTGCTTGCGCGCGCGCGTCGGTGTGTGTGTGTGTGTGTGTGTGTGTGTGTTGTGTGTGTGTGTGTGTGTGTGTGTGTGTGTGTGTGTGCGTGCATTTGTGGGCGCGCGTGCGCGCGCGCGCGTGTGTATGAGTATCTGTGTATATCTGTGTGTGTCTGTGTGTGTATGTCTATCTGACTGTCTCTGTGTGTAAGACAGGAGAGAGAGAGAGGGTGTGAGAGAGAGACAAAGAGAGGGAGAGGCGGGGGGGGGGGGGGGGAGACAGACAGACTGACAGAGAGATAGACAGAAGCATAGAGACAGTCTATCCTCCATCCTCACCTCTCTCTCTCTCTCTCTCTCTCTCCTTCTCCTCTCTCTCTCTCTCCTCTCTCTCTCCTCTCTCTCTCCTGATCATTCTCTCACTTTCTTATAGCTCTCTTTCTTTCTTTCTCCCATCCCCAAGTCTGCTGCCCCATCTGTGTGTGTGTGTGTGTGTGTGTGTGTGTGTGTGTGTGTGTGTGTGTGTGTGTGTGTGTGTGTGTGTGTGTGCGTGCGTGTGCATGTGTGTGTGCGCGTGTGTGCGTGTGTGTGTGTGTGTGTCTGTCTGTCTGTCTGTCTCTCTCTCTCCTTATCGCTCTCTCACTTTCCTGTCGCCTCTCACCCTGTTTTTGATCCTCCCATCCACAAGCCTGGCGCCCCATCTCTCCTCTCTCTCTCCCTCTCTCTCCTCTCCTCTCTCTCGTCTCTCCTCTCTCTCCTCTCTCTCTCTCTCTCTCTCTCCTCTCTCTCTCTCTCTCTCTCGCTTGCTCCCTCGTTCTCTCACCTAATTGCCCCTCTCCCTAATCACCCCTCCCCTCTTCCTTTCTTTCTCTCATCTTGAAGCCTACTCCCCACCTCTCTCTCTCTCTCTCTCTCTCTCTCTCTCTCTCTCTCTCTCTCTCTCTCTCTCTCTCTCTCTCTCTCTGTGCGGTTCTACAGTACAAAGCTACAGAAAGAGCTTTTCGTTTCACTTGTAATAAAAATCACATCACTCCCTCCTTTCCAACTTCAGCTTTTGCCCATAGTCAAGTCTACTTTTGCAGCTTTCCTCTTCACTTCCAATTACGACAAGAGGGAGAGGCCACAAATGTGGATGGTCCACCTGCCAATCAGAAGATATTACTATATTTTCATGCAGAGGAAGAGATTGTGTGCGTGTGTGTGTGTGTGTGTGGGGGGGGGGGGGGGGGGGTAATGCATGAACACAATTAGAAAAGATTGTCGTTCTAACTTCTAGATCCTACAGACAAGACCTATCTTAATTCTGCGAAAGGGTGAAATGAAAGTGTGAAGTTTATCATAAACGGAAAGAAGCTCAGTTATCAATGCACAAATTTCTTGCAAGCACTTGTGCCATGAAGGGAAGGCCACTCTACAAATGTTAGGATAAACGTTCAGGATCTTAGTTTCACTGAGTTGGTTCTTGCTTAGGGTAAGGTGTTTGTTAGATTGGGTTAGGTGGGGCTTAGGATCAGGCAGATGCAAAGAAAAAAAAGTCTTTGAAAAATATACAGTTTAACCGCAGAAACAGTACCGTATTTACTCGGATGAAATACCGGCAGTTGCTTTGTATCTATATGTTCACTCTCACATTGAAGGTACGACGTTGGCAGTACCTGCATACTGATCCTATTCTCAGTTTGTGAATTGCTTTTAGCCCATTCAAAAACACAATGCCACACCAAGACTAGTATCACGTAAACATGAAAACTGTCACAGAGTCTGTCGTGAAGAAAAGAACATATTCAAGAATTCATGATATGCTTACTGCAGCCTCGTACGAAGTAACAACGATCTATATTCATAGATT
>CM031604.1:62652876-62665376 GCA_018398815.1 Conus ventricosus
TGATACAAACCGATAAAACAGTCCCACACCATGACAATCGGTTCCACATCTTTATAGCTCAAATCGGAAAGGTCACAGACTTCATCACACATGGCGCATGAGCACCAAACCGGTGATGGATGTATGCAAATGACAATGCACGAGCACAGAGACAATGAGGCGACACAGATGCTATCCACTCACATCGAAGATGACCGCTCTCCGCAACAATGAACCCTACACCACCAGTAATGGCTAGCCGGGTGGACTGTCACCCTGGCAAAGGATGCTCGAACAGGACCTAAGACCCCTGAAAGCAAAGGAGACACTGAAGTCCTCATACAAGCTGCCAAATTCAAGAGGATGACAAATCACTCCACGAACAAAACAAAACAAAAATATCAGAGCCCATCAAATGCAGACTGAAGCGCAGCAGGTTTGAGCACAACGCATGCAGACTTGAGAGACAGGATCCTGATCTGTTGCTGAAAGGGAACAAGACAATTTCATCACACAGTTCAGTTCCATCATGGAGAAGAGATGAATTCCCAGAAATCAGGGTCATCATTCCTGGAATTCTCGCAAAGAGCACAGAGGCAGAACCGGAGAAGAAAGCAATAACCCATGACTACAAAGAGCAAGCATGCCCCCACAAAGTTCTGAACACATGCATATTCGGATGGCTCAGCAGAAGAGGCTCTCAGAAACGGAGGAGGAGGAATGTTCCTGAAGTGATAGATGGAACTCATGTCTGATAAGCCATCCCAACCAGCAAGTTCTCGATAAACTACAAGGCTGAGGCAGACACATGCACTATAGTCACCAGACAGAACGCTGTATGAGAATAGAGGACCCACACGTTTCAGAGTCGTCATCTTCTCCGATGCTTTGTCAGTGCAGCTGGCTGTTAAAATCCTGTTAAAAGCAAAGAGCTCAACTCTTTTACCTCTGCCATGGCTATTCCAGTGGATACCCTCAACACTGCAACATAAATGGCAATGAGGAAGCTGATCAAAAGAAAAGAAAGGAGGACGACTGCCCCACGTGGAATAGGAAGTCTCCTTTGAGGAAGCCAAAAACGATAAAGGAGAAGCAGAAAATAGGATGGCTTGAGCAGTACCCAGACTTTCACGAGAAGGATGCGTACCACCTTCTGCCCAGACCAGATCAAGTGAGAATTTTGAGACTGAGTACAGGGCACTCTAGACCTAAACACCACATGCTCACAAAATTCCACTTTGGCGAGTCTTAAAAGGTACCCACGCCGTACAGCCTCAATGACTATGGAACACTTCCTGCAGGACTGTCCCACACATCAAAAGATAAGACTAGAGGCCTGGCCTGCTGCTGACACATCGAAGAGGAAGAAGCTCTATGGCTCTCTTGAGGGCCTCCGCCGTACAGCAGCCTTCATTTTGTCACACTTCCTTTTATCATATCCGATGTTTGTAATATCAGCACACAGAGCTGTTACTTCTCTTCCTGAACCGACTGATGGTCCTTTTGATCCTTCTATAGTACTAAGTGATGCATCAGAAAATGCTAACAGTTTTTCATCATTGCTAAACAACAAATTCTTTCTCTTTAAATTTTAAATGTGGGATTAAAAACAGTCCTTGTTTGGAAACTTTTGAACATTCATATTTATTGTACTATAAGTCAGTGGAGCCGAAAGTCCGAACATCACCTCAACTCTGGGAAGAATCTACATAACGCAGTCAAAGAAACAAAAGGCACACTCCCAGGACATGGAAAATCATTGATGGGACAGGCAAAAGACAACATGCAGCTTAGTGGCATTTCCAAGAAACTAAGAAATGGGAAAAATATCCTGACCACTTCAAACACTTCTACCAAACTGCCGTCGCAACACAGCTTGGAAGACAGTCAAGAATGGCCAGAAGGCAAACCCAACACAGAAATGTAGACTCAGGCAGGAAAGATGTTATTGTTATATACACTGCCGCTTCAGTAACCCACAGGAAGTCGAGCTAGAGGTACATGGTGAATCAAAATGGCCACACAATCCAAGAAGACAACAGTATATACAATTTAAACATTTCAAATCTGTCAAAGGAGGTGGAAACAGTGACGCAAGTGCTCCGTGGCTGTCTCATCCACAGACAAACATCAAACTGAACAACCCATGAAACTGACTGACACCAATGAACCTGCTTCCAAAAGTGGAAAGCGGGATGGGAAGCTCTGCTTGGCATGAAATAAGGTGCAGCGCCCAACAGGAAAAAAAAAACTCACAGGTTGTACGGTCTAGAACATGCAGGTGTCAAAAGAAATGAGAGAGCACACAAGACAACAGGTAAGGCAACAATAAGAGCTGCATTACAGTTTGGCAGATACGATGTGATGAGAAACCTTAAAGATTCGCCTAAACAAACCATATCGATGCCACCTTGCTATAGACCATCGTGCAGAATTCAACATCAAGACTAAAAGGAAGACGAAGAAATATCACCAACCCGACAACTATGGGAAAAATGTCAAGACCAACACAGTAAGAACTCCTAGAGATCAGGACAGATTTGTGTGTTGTGTGTGTGTGTGTGTGTGTGTGTGTGTGCGTGCGTGCGTGCGTGCGTGCGTGCGTGCGTGCGTGCGTGCGTGCGTGCGTGCGTGCGTGCGTGCGTGCGTGCGTGTGTGTGTGTGTGTGTGTGTGTGTGTGTGTGCTGATCGCACGCGTGCGCTCATTCACCTGCACACATATGCAAGGCCATGTACACAGGCTAAAAGACATTTGTATGCACACGTGCGGACATACATGTAGATATGCATCGATAGCTAGATAGATGGGTAGACAGATAGATAGACAGATAGATAGACAGATAGATAGATATGGGAAACAGGCAAAGGAGGCTAGAGCCAAGAGAGAGAGAGGGGGGGGGGGGAGGGGAGGGAGGAAAAGGAGAGAGGTAGAGAAGGAAAGAAAAAGAGAGAGGGGGGGGGGAGACAGAGTATTAAATAGACAGGGACGACTAGCGCTTTACATTTTAAGCATCATGCCATGTCCGATCATTCACAAAGAATATAAATAACACATTCATGTATCATGGGAAAACAACACCCCCGTCATAAACTGACTGCACGTTTACACACATTTCACGATTAGATCCATTTCACAACTTGTATAGTGCCGACAGCAAATGTTATGGCCTCCTCACGTCATCACACATTACGCATGCACAATAAACTAACGACACACACACTGACTCATGCATGGATGCAGAGACAAAGGGGCGAAAGGGGTGTTATCAATCCACAATGAGGATGACGGTCTTCCACGCCAGAAACCCTACCCCCCCCCCCCCCCCCCCCCTGGCCGTCATGTCGTCCTTGAGCACCAGTTAACAGCTTGCGGGGTGCACTGAACTCGTTCGTCACCTGTGTCACCCCAACACAGGAAAGTCAACATTCCGTTTGGGCAGGGACACTACACTTTGATGTAACTCAATCTGGCAACTTCGGCACAAGCTGCTATTACGTTTCCTTCTAGAATGACCGTTGCTGGTTCTGGTCCCTCTTATATTGAAGTAACAGGTGCAGCAAGCTCTGTTGAAGTTCTTTCTGACTATCAAACAACACATCACTTCACTAAGAATCTGACAAATGTGGTTCCCTCAAACAATGTTTGCATTATGTGGAAGAAAATCTTGAGCATTATACTTGTTATCTAGTAGGTTGGTTAATGCTCACACTCTGACCGATGTTGTTGTTGATTCTTATGAAAACTGTTAAAAGGCAGATGATGAGATGGGAGACAGAGAGAGACAAAGACAGAGAAACAGAAAGAGATACAGGGAGTCAGAGAGAAGCAGGCAAAGAGAGATTAAAGTGTGGGCTGAGAGAGAGAGATCAAAGAAACATCAGACATGGACAGTACTTTACATTCCAGGCATTTGTGTTAAGTCCAGCCATTCACAAAGGATATGAATGATAAATTCATGTCCCACAGAAAACACCAAAATCTAACGTTAATGATAAACAGTAAACAAGTGGGGTATGTTTTGCTCCGATAAGGAAACCTAACACAGAGTAACTTTTATTCAAGACTGGCACAGCCTTTTAAACTTGAATAAAGTCAGACAAATACATAGACGAACAATCTAATAGTGGGGGAAAAAACAAGCGCAGGCCAACAACTGAACTGTCTGGCAAAGATTTTGACTTGAGGGGAGGGAGAGGGGAGTTTGAAGATGGAGAAACTGGGAAAATGAAATTAAAAAAAAAATGTTACAGATATGAAAACTCTTCTCTAGCTGCATAAGGGCACCATCGCAATCCCTTTTGAAAGCAGATATATTTGTATTGCCTGCTCCGAGGCCTTTCGCCCGCTGGATCGGGACTCATCAGGGAGACACGGCTGGTTGTGTCTGCGCTCCCGGCGTCAAATAGAGACACACCACAGTCCATAATACTGTGGTGTTCTCACCACCATGGGTGCAAAAAAGAATCCAATAGCACCCCCAGAGCAGCCAGCGAAGAGTAGTAAATGCAACCAACGAAAGTGTGGGGAGGAAAAAAAGTTGCTGTAAAACTAAAGACATTATGCAAATAATATAAAATGTAGGGGACAGTAATTGAGCCTACGCCTGAGGATCCACCCAAAGATGCAAGGGAGATCAAAAGACAAACACACAGACGGACAGAAACAAATACAAATAACCTCAATTTAATCAAAGCAAAATCGGAAATGAAATGAGGTAGGGAACAGTAAACGATAAACAGTAAACAAGTGGGGTATGTTTTGCTTACTTGTTTACTGTTTATCGTTTACTGTTCCCTACCTCATTTCATTTCCGATCTAACGTTAATGGTTGACACATTCACGCACCTCTGAGAATCTGTTCTTCAGTTTCTGTAGTTCCGACAGGGAAGGTCACACATCCTCACTTCATCGCGCCTTACGCATGCGCAATAAAATAGCAGCCATACTCTAATGACAATACAAGATCGCAGAAACGATGACGCGACAGGGATGTTATCAACCCATACCAAGGATGTCTGATTGCCGCATGGGCCTGTCATGTCGTCCTTGACTACAAGCAGACTCAACCAGACAGCAAGGGTCCTAGGACCCACCTAGGGCCCACCTAGGTTCTGGCTAGATTCAGCTTGTCCAAGCTGGAGCTAGCTAGAACCTAGGTGGACCCTAGTACCCTTGCTGTAAGGGAAGCTACCAGTGTACACTACCTTCCGTCATCAGCCTGTCACCCTGACATAGAAAGGTCCACATTCGCATCGTTCAGGGACCTACGTTTCAATATATCCAGTGTGGGAATTCAGCACATGCAGCTGTTACTTCTCTAATAATTACGTGTTCCCTTCACTACTGAAGTACACATCATTTATCGATGACTGTGAAACGATGTTACAGTGGGGAAAAGATCAAGTCCTTGTGAAAGAAAACGAGTCGGGATCACTCCAATTTCTTGTGCTGTATGTTACTCGAGATATAATGTCTGGCTTTTTAAAACAAAATTCATGATAATTCACAATAATTGAGAGAGAGAGAGAGAGAGAGAGAGAGAGAGAGAGAGAGAGAGAGAGAGAGAGAGAGAATACAAATTGACAGACAACGTCAGTTTACTTTCAATAAAATAGACAAAAGGAAAGTGCAAGCTATGGAAGAAAATGTTATGAAAATAAAGTAGGTGGGAAATTGTGATGGAGATAAAGGAGGGTGGTACCAAGACAGAGAGGAGGGGGGGAGAATGGGAGAGTGAGAGAGAGAAAGAGAGAGAGAGATCCTGGGAGGGAAATAAAGAACTATAGTATGGAGAGAGAATGAGAGAAAGACAATACTATGAAGAGAGAATGAGTGACAGACAGACAGTGAAAGAGAGAGAGAGAGAGAGAGAGAGAGAGAGAGAGAGAGAGAGAGAGAGAGAGAGAGAGAGAGAGAGAGAGACTATCAAAGGGATAGAGACGACTGCTTTACACTTTTAGCAAATGTGTCACGTCCGATCATTAACAAGCAATATAAATGGCAAAGTCGTATTCAACGGCAAAAACACCAGCCTCTAGCTTCGATTGATCACATATCCACACAACTGTGACAGGCCGTTCTGCAATTTTCATTGCTCCACCAGGAACGTCTCGGCTTGTTCGGACATCATGCGCTTCATCACAAATTACGCATGCGCAACAAATCGACGGAATATGCAAATGGCAACGCACGAGCTCAGAGCCAACGGCCGAAAGGGATGTTCTTCCACATCGACCATGACCGCTTTCCGCGCCAGAGACCCGACACCCTGACCTGTCATCTCGTCCTTGACCACTAGTGGAGCGCCGCCGTTTATCAGACTGTCACCAAAAAAATAGGAAGGTCCACTCTCCGTTCGTTCAGGGACACTGCCTGTAGTCATATCCGACGATTGGAATTTCAACACGTACAGCCGTTACTTCTCTTTCCGCGTTGGCTGAAGCTGGTTCAGGTATTTCAATCGAATTAATGGACGCATGAAGGCTGGCCAGAAGTTTGTTACTGGTACCGAGATAATCATCACTTCACGGTGAACGTGAAATACTAGGTGTCTTGAAAAGGTGCGGGTTTTGTGGAATAAAAGACCTTTGAGCTTATATATGTGTTTAGTTTATGGCCTTGGAGCCAAACAGCAAACCACTTTTACACTAACGGGATACTGAAAAAAGTTCAAAGAGAAGAAATTGATTGGTGGGAGATAATTAGGCCAGCAATAAAGAGGTACAGGGTAAACACAAGATGCCAGAGAATGAGAGGAATGGAGAGAGGGAAGGCCAAATGAAGAAGTGGCGGGGCTGGGCTGGGGAGAGAGAGAGAGAGAGAGAGAGAGAGAGAGAGAGAGAGAGAGAGAGAGAGTATTGAATGGGCAGAGACCGAGTGCTTTATCTTTTAAACATTTGTGTCATTTCCATTCATATTTTAAGCACCTGCCTCATGTTCAGTTGTTGTCAAAGAATATTAATGCCAAATTTATATTCCACAGGGGAAACAAATCACCTACATAAATTGATTACACATTCACACATCTTTAACGATCTGTCTCACAATCTGTAAAGCTCCGACCAGAAAGGTCACCGTCTTCTCTCTTCACACATGAGAATACATGCACAGTAAATCGACGACATATGCACGTGACAATGAATGAGTGCGGAGACAAAGAGGCGACAGCGGTGTCATCAATCCACCTTGAGAATGGCCGCTTTCAACACCTGAAACCCTACACCCTGGCCTGTCATGTCGTCCTTGAGCACTGGTAACGGCTAGCAGGCTGGACTGCCTTCCTTCATCGCACTGTCTACGCCCCAAAACGAAGGTCCACATTCTCTTCTTTCAGGGGCACTACCTCTCATTATGTCCGACGCTGTTAATATCAGGACTAAGAACAACTACTTTCTTCATCTCTGGGCCATCCACAATGCTCATGGTAAGCGTGTCCAAGCTGTTTGTATTACTAATATACGAGAAATGATTTTATTTTCAATCTGAAATTTGGGGATTATGAAAGGGTCCAGCTGAGTTCAGCTTGTAATCATTATATCCCAACAAACTGCACTGAGCTTTCTCAGGGCTGTCAAACTCGCGCAAAAATAAAGCGACATATACGAGTTGGAACATAGAAAAACCCACCTAATCCTGAAACTAGAAGCAAACACGGAGTGCGGTTATGACATGGCAGCTCTACTACTGACACACTAAGGCTTACTGTCTGACCGTGCGGAAAGCCCTACACATTGCAGAATGGACAGTCATTGTCCACTCTGGACAGCGTTCACAGGCCTCACCGCCCACTACCTAATGCCAGATAACAACAAAAAAGGTGACATGTCATGAACTGCCATAAAAGGAAACAACAGCGTCTACCAGTTTCCAGAACAAAGACACGAGAATGGTCCACAAAAGCAAAAAAAAAAAAATTTAAAAAATAGAGACTAGGTAATAGTAAAGAAAATCCAAAAATAAACTTTTTAAAAAGTGAGTCATTAATCGTGAGAGAAGAGAGGAGTTCACTAGCACAGAACTTCCAGAAGGTAGGAGAGCTATTTGTACTAAAATAGCTTCTGGCATACCCATGAGAAAGGGTCCAATCCGTGTAGAATAAAACGACTTTTGATTATTCATATCGGCTGTGTCTTACGTTGTAGCCAAAACTGATAGTTTTTGAAACTCTCTCCCCTCTCTCTCTCTCCATCTCTCTCCCTCTCTCTCTCCTCTCTCTCTCTCTCTCTCTCTCTCTCTTCTCTCTTCTCTCTCTCTCTCTCTCCACAGCCCAAAACGAAAATAAAAAAAGGACTGAAGATATTTCGGAGAGAGAGAGAGAGAGAGAGAGATGAGAGAAGAGAGAGAGAGAGAGAGAGAGAGAGAGAAAGCAAACAGAAGTAGACTGCAGGATAGACCAACTGGCAGCAAATAAGAGAAAGAGGTGGGGTGTAGGACAGAGGTGGGAAATGTATACAGAGGACAGTTTTGCGAAGGAAATTGACGGAAACAAATGTGTGTGTGTGTGTGTGTGTGTGTGTGTGTGTGTGTGTGTGTGTGTGTGTGTGTGTGTGTGTGAGAGAGAGAGAGAGAGAGAGAGAGACAGACAGACAGACAGACAGACAGACAGACAGACAGACAGACAGAGACACGGAGAGAGGGGCGACAGAGACAGAGAGACAGACAGACAGACAGAGACAGAGACAGAGACACACACACAGAGAGAGAGAGAGAGAGAGAGAGAGAGAGAGAGAGAGAGGAGAGAGAGAGAGAGAGAGAGAGAGAGAGAGAGAGAGAGGGAGCGAGAGAGAGATCAACGATTAAGGGTGAAGAATGACCGCCGCGCCAGCGAGACGCTCTCCTGAAACATCGCGCGTCAGCCGAAGGCTAGTTCCGTCTTTCTTAGTTTAGATTCTTGGGGACAGACAGCGAGAGATAGACAGAGAAGCAGGCAAATAGAGGGAGGGAAGGAGGAGGGAGGAGAGAGAGAGAGAGGGAGAGGAGAAGAGGAGAGAGGGAGGAGGAGAGAGAGAGAGAAGAGAGAGGAGGACGACACACAGACAGACAGACAGAGACAGAGGACGTGTGAGGAAGGGGTGGAAGGAAGCGGACATGGGAAATAGCAAAAGAGAAAAATGTAAAGCGACAGAGCGAGGGAAGAGAGGGACGAGGGAAAGAGAGAGAGAGGAGAGAGAGAGAGGGGGAGGGGAGAGAGAGGAGAGAAAGAGAGAGAGAGAGACAGACAGACAGAGAGACTACAGGATGGACAGATCAGAGCAGCAAGCCCTTTAAATTTTGAGCACATGCCATTGTCCCATCATTCAAAAGAATATCAATGAAAAGTCATATTTCACAGAAAACAACAAACCCTGTTATCAACTGATTTGACATCCACACATCTTTGACGACTTGTTTTGCAATTTTGATACCTCCGACAGTGGAGGTCATGGCCTCTGCATTCCATCACAGGTTACGCACGCTCAATAAACCGGCGACATATGCAAATGACAATGCACGAGAGCAGAGACAATGAGGCGACAGGGATGTTATCAATCCACACGGAGGATGGCCGCTTTCCGCATCAGAAAACCCTACGCCCGTCATGTCGCTCTTGACCATTAGTAACGAGAGAGAGAGAGAGAGAGAGAGAGAGAAGAGAGAGAGAGAGAGACAGACAGACAGACAGAGACACAGAGAGAGAGAGAGACAGAGACAGAGAGACAGAGACAGAGACAGAGCCTGCCCTCATTCATCAGACTGTCACCGAGACATAGAAGGTTCACATTCCCTGTTCAGGGAAATGTCCTTTTACAACATTAGAAGCTTGTAATTTCAACACAACGAGCACTTATTTCTGTTTCCTGCTTGGTAACCGTAGCTGACTGTGTGGCCTTTCTTCTACTGTACAGACAGATGTATCAAGGCGTGACTGCAGTGTCTTATTTCAACACAACGAGCACTTATTTCTGTTTCTGCTTGGTAACCGTAGCTGACTGTGTGGCCTTTCTTCTACTGTACAGACAGATGTATCAGGCGTGACTGCAGTGTCTTAATACTTACGGGCTTTACAACTTCTCACTTTGAATGTGAACTGGTCTGCCCCTACAAAAGATCCAATCCTTGTGGAATAATCGACTTACGAACCTTCTTTGTGATCGAGAAAGTCCCTAGTACCATATTCTATTTTCTTCTTTTTTTATATCTCAATATTTTCTACCTAGGGTAAAAAAGAAACATTGAGAGGGGTGTGTAGGGAGAGAGAGGAGGGGGGGGGGGGGGGTGACAGAGAGAGAGAGAGGTAAGGTTAGGTAAGGTTGCTTATAGCCCAGCCGACAGCAAAGGGCCATATCAGGGCTCTCACTGCCTTCAAGTCAACTCACAAGTCACAAAGAGAGAGAGACAGACAGACAGACAGGCAGAGACAGAGAGTGACAGACAGACAGACAGATAGACATACAGAAACAGAGACGACAGAGACAGAGACTGAAACAGAGGGACAGAGACTGAGACAAAGACAGAGAAGAGAGAGAGAGAGAGAGAGAGAGAGAGAGGAGAGAGAGAGAGAGAGAGAGAGAGAGAGAGAGAGAGAGAGAGAGAGAGAGATGCAGTACGCAGAAATCAGAAAAAGGTCTGAGGCAACATCAGTAATATCTCCAGTGAAAGGGACACAGAAAAAGTACAGAAGACAGTAGAGATGGAAGACAGTGAGAGAAAAGGTGCAGTGGGCGACTAAGAGAAAATACTGCAGTACAACGGAAAGAAGCACAGAGAGAGAGAAGAAGAGAGAGAGAGAGAGAGAGAGAGAGAGAGAGAGAGAGAAGAGCGAGAGAGAGAGAGAGAGAGAGAGAGAGAGAGAGAGAGAGGAGAGAGAGAGAGAGAGAGTTTCTGAAGCATTTGAGTTCAGTCATTCCAAAGGAATACATACAATAAATTCATATTCCGAGGAAAAGAAACAGATTCTAGAATACACAGACTATATATTCGCACACCACTTGTGATCAGTTGCATTTTGGTAGTATTGATGCACAAGGTGTCACGCCCCAATCTGCTCATTACGCATTGTGCATGTGCGATAAACCGGCCAACAATGAAAATGACTGAAAACAAACAAACAAAACCCACACACCACACAAAAACCGAGTGCTGAGACAATGAGCGACGGGGATGCTGTCCATCCACACGAAGGTGACCATTTTCCGTACCAGAAAGCCTACACCCTGGCCTGCCACGTCGTCCTTGACTACCTGTAACAGCTGGCAGGCGGACTGGGCCCCCCCCCCCCCCCCCCCCCCCCCATCAACTGTCACACTCAAATAGGTCGGTCGCATTTCCTTTGTTCCATCCACACGTCCCTTCTGTATATCTGAGCTTGTCATCTCAGCATATAGCAGAAACAAACAACTCTGTCTCTTCGCCTGATAGTTTTGTTCTCGAGGATAGACTAAGATTATTAAGAGAAACAGGAAGGGAGGTAGAGAGGAGAGAGAGAGAGAGAGAGAGAGAGAGAGAGAGAGAGAGAGAGGGAGAGAGAGAGAAGAGAGAGGGAGAGAGGGAGAGAGAGAGAGAGAGTAGAGAGAGAGAGTAGGGAGGGAGGTGAGAGGGAGGGAGGGCGGGAGGAAGAATCCAAATCGTCCATCCACAGAAAAAAAAAAAAAAATATATATATTATATATATATATATAGTCATCATCATCAATCATCATTCTCTTCCCAATGAATGGGCAGAGGAGAGATGAGAGACACTCTCGAAGCCAGGCATATAATATATATATATATATAGTATAAATATATATAAATATATATATATAGTATATAGAATATATATATATATATATATATAAATATGGAGTTGTGTGTTGTGTGCTAATTGCAACATAACTTTCGGGAAAGAAGAGAATACCTCGATGCTATTTGAAAATAATTAAGAGTGGTGGAGTAACAAAACAAGGAACAGAGAAAAAAGAACCAAAAGATGAAAAGAGAGAGAGGACAGAAAAGGAAAGGAAAGACGATGGCACCGACCACTCTCCTTCTCAGGAGGCCTGTTGGTGGTCGCCATCGAAGTGGATAAGATCAGACCTACATGTGGTTGTGTGCAGTAGAATAAGCCACACGAACAGAGCCTCTGACAACGAGAATCCCATGTGCCTGGTTGGGTCAGCGAGTTTACCACCGATTTACAGCAGACAGATGTTTTTTAAGTTCGAATCTCGCTGACACAAACCCAAATTAACACAGTGCCCCTTTTGTTATTTTGCTTCGTGTCAGGGTATTGTATTGTAACCCCCCCCCCCCCCCCCCGTCGGTGAGATCATTATCGCCCTATTGGTTTCGGTAGCCTCGGACAGTCTGAAGATAAAAAAAGAAACAATGAAAAGTGGAAAGGAAGAGCTAAGCCTTAAAAACCAAAGTCGATGGATTAACGGGTTCTCGGTTACAACAAAAGTTTCAAGTCATTTATCTGCGAATCTGAAATGCCACGGTTCTTAAAAAGTAAAAACATCTCATTTTTCTTGTCGCATTCACCCTTTTTTATGCAAACGTT
>CM031604.1:62675376-62677710 GCA_018398815.1 Conus ventricosus
AGGGAGAGAGAGGGAGAGAGAGAGAGAGAGGAGAGAGAGAGAGAGAGAGAGAGAGAGAGAGAGAGAGAGAGAGAGAGAGAGAGAGAGAGAGAGAGAGAGATGAAAAAAATCAACAAGCAGTCATTCAACAATTTTGTTTGTTTTGTGGGTATGCATAGAAGGAAAAAAAAGAGAGAGAAAGAGAAAGAAAGAAAGACAGAAAGAGAGAGAGAGAGGGAGAGAGAGAGAGAGAGAGAGAGAGAGAAAGAGAGAGAGAGACAGAGACAGAGACAGAGTCCGTCAAAGGAGGCATACAGTATAGTAGGAAAGTGAGAACAGCGAGACAGAGAAACAAGACGAGAGAAAGAGGGGGAGACAGACAGGCAGAAAGGCACAGACAGAAGAGGAGAGTGAGACGGCTGTAACACGCGATAAGGAAGCCTATATCAGCTTTAAAAGCACTTGGACTCCACCCCACCAGCACAGCAGAGCCAGTATAAATGAAGACAATGGGAGAAGACAGGGAGAAATCTACGGCCTCGTCTCCTTTCCCCCTCCCCTTCTGCTGTACCCGTCAGGAAGTTGACTGGGTGGGAGGGTGCACGCTCAGCTTTCATCAACATGAAATCCGCTGAGTGGGGGGGGGGGGGGGGGGGAGGGGAGAGAGAGAGAGAGAGAGAGAGAGAGAGAGAGAGAGAGAGAGAGAGAGAGACAGAGAGAGAGAGAGAGAGAGAGAGAGACACTTCAGATACGTTTTTATTGACAATGGCCTACATAGCCTTCATGTCAAAGGGGTGTACATTAGTACCTGAAGCGCCGAAAAAAAGATTATAATGCAAAGAAACATATATTATAACGGATTACGTAGATTTTAATGATGAGGCTCGAAGCCATGTAGGGGAGGAGAGAGAGAGAGAGACAGAGAGAGAGAGAGAGAGAGAGAGAGAGAGAGAGAGAGAGAGAGAGAGAGAGAGAGAAGAGAGAGAGAGAGAGAGAGAGAGAGAGGGGTTTCAGATACGTTTTCATTGACAATGGCCTACATAGCCTTTATGTCAAGGGGGTGTATATTAATATTTGAAGTGCCGAAAAAAGTATATAATGTAAAGAAACATAAATTATAACCGAGTGCGAAAAATGTTAACGATGAGGCTCGAAGCCATGTAGGAAAGAGAGAGAGAGAGCGGAGAGAGAGAGAGAGAGAGCGAGAAGAGAGAGAGAGAGAGAGAGAGAGAGAGAGAGAGGAGAGAGAGAGAGAGAGCGAGAGAGAGAGAGAGAGAGAGAGAGAGAGCGAGAGAGAGAGAGAGAGAGAGAGAGAGAGAGAGAGAGAGAGAGAGCGAGAGAGAGAGAGAGCGAGAGAGAGAGAGAGAGAGAGAGAGAGCGAGCGAGAGAGCAGAGAGAGAGAGAGAGAGAGAGCGAGAGAGAGAGAGAAGAGAGACGAGAGAGAGAGAGGAGAGAGAGGAGAGAGAGAGAGAGAGAGAGGAGAGAGAGAGAGAGAGAGAGAGAGAGAGAGAGAGGAGAGAAGAGAGGAGAGAGAGAGAGAGAGAGAGATGTCTATCCACAAAAACTGGGTGAATTAAATACATGTTTTCTTTACCGAAATTTCAGTCAGTCTGGTCATCCTCAGGGGACGGACATCGGTGACTAAACCTGGACCCAGTGACCAGTCACCAACTCCTGAGACATTGTCATATCACAGAAAAATCCCCCCACCCCCGACCTCCTGCTCCAATACTACCCCCGTCCCTCCAAACCTTGGTCCCCAACCCACCCACCCCGCACACCTTTTTCCCCCTGTGCAGTACCTTCCCCCCTACCCCCATCCCACCACTCGCGCCGTTAAACACACGCTTTTCCCTTCCTCTCCATCACGTTCATGTTTATAGTTTTGTCCTCACGTGAACAGCACATCTTCCTCTTCTTTCCATGTTCTGAGATGATAACTCCCTAGCCTGAGCGTCTCAGTTGAGTGACACATTTAAACAAGCAAAGGCGCAGTCATACGTGAGGGTTAAAAACAAACTTGTGTAAACATACAAATGGAGCGGGCATGAGCGCTTTATACCCCCACTACAAAATGCTGATCAGAAACTAAAAGACAATGAGTGACAAAAAAAAAGCAGTTTCCGAACGTAAGGGCATAGAAAGTCTGGGTGTTGGTTAAAACCATCGTTTCCATCCAAGTCGGAGTTGGACGGTGAGGCAGAGACGGACGGCAAAGAAAGAGAGTGAAAGAGAGGAGAAAGAAAGAGAGAAAGAGGGAGTGAGGAAGGGAGAAGGAGAGAGGGAATGAGAGAGAGAGAAGAGGGGCGCAGAGACAGACAGACAAAGACACAGAGAGGGGGGAGAGAAAGACAG
>CM031604.1:62682810-62690795 GCA_018398815.1 Conus ventricosus
TTAAAATCTTGTTAAAAAAAAAAAAGGAAAGAGTTACAAGGGGGGAAAGGGAAAAGGGGAAAACACCCTATTGAAAAAATCGTGAGCGTCGCTCTTTTTTTTAGGTTACTCAGGAGAAGAGTTGCGTGATTTGTTGAAAACCAACAAAAGATAAAAAGGGGAGGGAACGGGGGGAAAGGACGACATGTCCAGTAGAAAGAGGGCAGAAAGAAAAGGCGGCGCAAAAAAACAAAAAGGAATAAGGGAAAACAGAAAAAATTAAGGATTCAGGCTAATAAAAAATCAGGCTGGGGAAAAGGGCGGGAAAACGGGAAAATTTTTTAAAGGGTTTTTCTTTTGGAAAGTTAGAGAAAGTGAAAATGCGGGAGGGGGGGCCCCCGATTTTGGTATTTCCCATTTTTCCGTGACTCTTTTGCGCAGCTCCCCCCCCCCCGCCCCAAGTTCCCAAAATTCTGGGAAAGGGAAACCCCGGATTCGATTGATGCTAATCAGTCGTTTCAAAAACGTTTGCGCCCCGTCGGGTTTGGGCCCTCCAGAAGAGTGGGCAGTCTTTTTGTCAGCGCTTTTGGCGGGAAAGGCCCCCGATTTTCACTGCTTTTCCGCAGAACAACAGTCTGTTTCCCCCCGGTGCGGGTTAAAGGGAGTCTTTAATGAAAGGTTTGACCTCACGAGGAGGGGTTCGGGAAAAGAAATTTCGTTCAGCAAAATTACAAGCGGTGGGGGACGAAACCTCGTTTGGTGCAAATCGGATCCCCTATTTTTGGGTAAATGGTTTTTTGTTTTAGTGGTACGAAGAAAGGGGTTCGCTGAATTGAAAGAGCTAGGTTTTGAAGGACCGATTTTGTTCAGGTTGCCCGGGCCCCGAGTTTAACCCCAAATTTTTCATTTGAAAAAAGAGGGGCAAACCAGAGACGCAGGGGAGTTGTTGAAGTTCCCCAGAGGTGTATAGGAGGCACGTTTGGGCACTAAAGGGGCGGAGAAAAAAGGTTCGGACGGTGAGAAAAAAGTGCAAAGGGGACTAGGGGGGGGGGTTTTCCCGCAAAGTCTGCAAACCCAGTGGTGGGGGAGAAGGAAAAAACAAAAGGGGCATTTGGTGTTTCTTTGTCACAAGAAAAAGGGAAAAGTGGCCCAGGGGGTTGTGCATGAGGTTCCCGAAGGCAGCAGCCTTGCAAGAGGTGGAGAAGGGTGTTTAAGGAAACGACCGCAGGGGGAAAAAAAGGGATTCAATCTGAAAGGGGGGTGGAAATGAAGGGCCCAGGCTGCCCCTGGACCCCGCAGTCAGGTCAGGGGTGGAGGGGCCCCTAGGCTGGTGGGTTTGTTACCAGGGGAAAAAAGGGTGGGGTTGGCCAGAGGGGGGGTGAAAGTTTTTACGAGGGCATGGTTGTTCATGCGGTTTTAGTACGAAAAAAGCTGGGGCGGGTTTTAAAGGGGAAATTTTCAGGGGAAAAACCCAGACCGTACTTAATTTGAGGACTGTGAGGGGTTTCCAGTTGCTAAGATTGAAGTACGTAAACCCTTACTTCTCAGGGTGTTGTCTGCGTTGGTGGGGGGGAGAAACCCCTTATGATTTTGGTTTATTGGGGGAATTTTTCCCAGGTGAAGGGATCCGGGGGTCCCGAGTTTTGATGTAAGGGGAGCAGTTCAAACGGGGCAAGAGGGGGGAAAAGGTTTTTAAAAACCTTTTTTTGTTCCCGGGAAAGGAAATCGGGGGTTTGATGTGTTTGGGCCTTTTTGGGAAAATTTTGGGGAGCGAAAGGGAAAAAGACCCCTTTTTCTCGTTTAAGTCTTGGGGGTTGGGCAAGGGGGGGAGAAACAGGAGGTTAGGGAGGTGAGACGAATTTTTTTGTGAAAAGGGGGTTTTTGGGCCCAAATGTTCACCTGGGGGAAAGAAAAGGTAAGGTGACCCCTCGTTTTTTTTGGGACCGGTGTTTTTCGTGACCCCCTTTCCTGTAGTGGGTCACAGTCCCCTCATGGGGGTAAATTTGGCACCAGCAAAACAGGAGAACCCATTTTTTGATGACTTTATTGGCCCGGAGCAATTGGGAGACAAAAAAGCGGTTCTGAAAGTCAGGGGATGTGTTCAAAAGGCAAACCCAAGAGGGGGGAGGGAAGGCCCCCCTCTTAAACATCCCCCTTTAATCGACACACCCTTTTAGGGAAGTGGGGTTGATTGATTGGCCCCAAACGCGCCCTGTTCCAAAGGTGGGCCCCAGGTATGTGTTTTACGTTGGGAAAACCCCGGGCCGGATACCCGAAAACGGTTGCATTGAAAGGGTTGATACGCAAAAGGGGCTGAAGGGTGGTAGACTTTTTTCTCTTTGCGGGGGTGTGCCAGCAAAATTCTCAGTGACAGGGGGTCACAGTTACCCCAGGCGTGATGGGGGTGGTCAACAGGTGCTTGGGGGGTCAACAGTGTCCTAACCCCTTTCCCTCCACAATGCAATGGGTTTTGGGGGAAAAATTTTAACGGTGTGGTTTTAAAAAGGGGATCTTAAAAAAGCTCTGTGGGAAAGGCCCGCAGATTTGGGGCCCCTACATTCCGCGGGGACTGGGGGGCCAAAAGAGGAAACCCCTCAGGAAAGCACGGCTTTTCGCCCTTTGAAAAATGTGTTTAGGGGGGGGACAGTTTTTGGGGGCCCGGGGTGGGATTCTCAAAGAGCTGTGGTCCGGAGAACAGGGTGGGTGAAGTCAAAAAAAAATATCAGTATGTGGTAGAAATTACGCAATTGGGTCGAGGAGACATGTAAGGGGCGCAAGGGGGAGTTTGCAGGAGGCTTGGATGTCCCGGGAAGAAGCCCGTATGGGAAAGGGAAATTTAGGAAGCAATTCCTCAAGGTGGGAGATCCCAAATCCCGTTACTGTTCCCACGGATCACAAAAAGCTGTGATGATTGGGGAAAGGGGCCCCCTTTACCATCATTGAAAAGGTAGAAAACAAAGGGCTACCGAAAACGTTTTGAAAGGGAAATCAAAAATTTTCCCTGCAAAATTTTCTCCGCAAATTTTATTCAGCGTGGGGAGTCGCCCCATAGGCGCAGCAGGGAAAAATTTTATGGAGGTGAGGGAGACCCCGCAGGGAAGGGGAGGGTTTTGTTGCCTGAGTTTCCAGGGGAAGAGTCTACAAAGGGGGGTGTCCCTGTATGGGAAAGGGCTAGGGCCGTAGGAGACAGGGGAAGTTGTGGGCTCCCAGAAAGTATAGGGGGCCCTCCCCGATGATAAACCCGGCGGACAACTTTTAGAAACATGTAAGGTGGAGTTTAAAATGCAGAAAAACCCCCATGTGAAAGCCCCCGATCCCCTATGCCCCCAACAAAAAGTGATCGAGGGGAGGGTTTGAAAAGATGTTGGGACCCTTTGGGGTTTATTGAAAAAGTTTAAATTTATCATTTTTGAACCCCTCGTTTAGTGAGGAAAAGTCAGGGGAAACATTTGATTCTGTGTTTGGGGGGGCTATAGACTCTGAAATGTCACCAAGGTCGTTTGGAGAGGTCATACCCAAAAATGGAAGACCCGTTCGGGTAGTTTGCCAAAGCAGGGGCCAGTATTTCACCCGGATCGATCTGAGCAAGGGTTACTGGCAAATAGCCTTGAGTGTGGGCTCAAGGGAGTCAAAAGCCTTTTCCAATACTTTGGGGCTATACCAGTGGCGAGTACTCCCTTTTGGGGTTTGGTTTAAGCACCTGCGGTTTTTTTTCCCAATGTGAGGGAAACTATTGACGGGGGTTGGAAGGTGTTGTGAATTTTATGG
Organism: Conus ventricosus; assembly: GCA_018398815.1. NCBI lineage: Eukaryota > Metazoa > Mollusca > Gastropoda > Neogastropoda > Conidae > Conus > Conus ventricosus. Next base: position 62,686,558 of record CM031604.1, read on the forward strand.
ATGACATTTATTTGCATCCCAGAACCCTGGGAGGGGGCTATGAGGCAGTAGGAGCAGTCTTGGGGGAGGTTGGAACAAGCCAATCTCACAGCCCAAAACCAAAAAAGTGCCCAGGTTGGTTTCCAAGCCTGGAGTTCCTAGGTTTTGTTGTTTGGAGGCGAAAAAAGCAGCCGGGAAAAAAGGGGAAAAGGGGGAGAAGATGATGAATTCAGAGAGACCAAAAACCCCAAAAAAGAAGTCGGAGTCTGCTTGGTTTTATTGGGTTTATAGGGAGTTTGTCCCAAATTTCGCTGCAAACCGAAATCCCCTCAAATGATTTTGGGCAAGGGAGGGAAACCGGCAGTGGTCGAGTGGTCAGACGTGCAGAGCAAGCACTGCAGACGGTGTTGGAAAAAACTAGGTTCCGCCCCATCTTGAAGGGTACCGATATGTCCAAAAACCCTTTTTGTTTTCGGCAGATGATCAGGCGGGTGGGTTGGTGCAGTATTGTTACGGAGCTTGGGAAAGGGGTCGAGTTTCCCGTTGAATTTCGCTTGCAAAAAGTTTACAAAATGTGAAGAAGGGGAAAAGAACGGTGGAAAAAAGGAGTGTTTTTGTGTTGTTTTGGGGCCCTGCAGAAGTTCCCCAAAAAAACTTGTATGGGGGGGAGTTCGTGATCGGACGGATTATAAAACCCTCAAAAAATTTCCCGCCCGGAGGGAAATTTAAAAACAGCAGGGTTCTGGTTTTGGGGAATGGGGACTGCAGCCCCAAGGTACCCAGTGCAGTACATTCCGGTCGACGAAAAGTCGGAGCTGATTTTTTAAGCCCCTGTTGTCTTGCAAGCTGCAAAACCCCCGGAAAATCATTTTTATCCGGGGGGGGTTTGTTGATAATATGTGTTGATGAAAAGTTTGTTGATTGGATATGGGTTTTTTTCCAGGTTTGGGTTGGTTATATTTTTTTTTTGGGGTGAGACTTGTTTATATTTTTTTGTGAGACTTGTTCATGTGAATTTTGTTATGCTTGGAGCATTTTCAGTGTTGTGTTGTGATGAAATTTAATTTTTCAATAAGTGAGGTGGAGATTCCTCAGTGAAGTGGGCATTTTGGGTTTGCGAAAAATTATAGGGGGCTTTTATAAGGGAAATTGTGAAAAGGAGAGATGGCAAATCCCCAGGAGGGGGGAAATTTCATAAGTGGCACAGAGGTCGTTATAATGAGTTGGGAAAAAAACGCAAAAGCGCAGTCAATGGTTTAAATCAAAGGGGTGGTATTCACAAATTTTATATTTTTTAAAATTATAAAACCCTTGGTTGTAAAGTATTTTCCAAAAATTTTCGCGTTTTAAACTGTGTGTCAGCAAAATTCGGTTGTTGTCCTTTTTGTAACGTTTTTTGAAGGACAATTTCCCGGGGGCTGGTTTTTGGGAAAAGGGGGAAAATTTTCACGGACAAAAAAATGAAACAACCTAAAATTGGGGGAAAAAACCACCTCTGGGGAGTTTGCCCGCCAATTTTTCGGGAAATAAGTCCCAAAATCAAAACCCTTTTTAGGCCCTCGAAAGACGGGGCCCTTTGGTCGGGGCGGCCAAATTAAAACTTAGTGGAAGGGGTTTTACGGACGGGTCCCCCCAAACCCCCCAATGACTAAACGGCTTTGACCCACGACTCGAAGTCTGCCCCGACGGGGCCTCAGTACCTGGGCCAGGGCCCTTAAACCCGGGCCCTTTTTGGAAAACCCAAAGTCATTGTTAGTCAGACGTCGCAGGAAAGGGGGGGAGGGAGAAGGTAGTGTGTGGTGGGGGTTTAAATCTAGTAATCAATTTTTAAAGGGCCAATTGGGCCACCCCCAGAAGGGGTTAAAGGGGTTTTAGGGGACTGTAGATTTGAACAAACCAAGGGAAATTTGAGGGGAAAATTAAATTCGGGGGTAAACAGGCGGTAAAAATACGGGCCCCAAAGGGGCTGGGGCCCCGGACACGGGGGTTTTTGAGCATTTTTGGAATGTGTGAGGGAAAAGAGGGGAGGGGGAAAAACGAACAGACAGAGAGAGAGAGGGGGGGAGAGGGTTCTGAGTGGAGCTCTGCAGGAGAGAAGGGGAGAGAGAAGAAGATGAGGGGAGGAGAGAAGGGGAAACCAAGTTGAGGATTAGCAGAGTGTCTGCAGAGGAAAAGGGCCCGAGGAGAGATGGGAGAGGGGAAAAAGAGAGTTGCCCAATTTATTTTAAAAAGAAAAAAAAAAAAAAGAAAAAAAAAGAAAAGAAAAGCAACCTGTTCCCTTTGGGTAAAAGAGACTGAAGAGAGAGAGGAGAGAGAGTGCAATGCGTTTTAAAGCAGGAAGAAAGAAAGGAGAAAAAGATCGAGTTGATAGTCACTGTTTACCCTAACCGGGGGGGGGGGTTCGACCTCATACCTGGCCGCGTCCCCTTCGCCAAGGGAGAACCACGACCAACGCCAAAAGTTTTCAAAATGAAAAGGGGCCATCAGACCAACACCAGTGCGGCAGTTGGGTGTGTTGTGAAAGTGAAGTGGAAAAAAAAAAGAAAGAAAAGGGAAAAAACAGTTTATTCGTGGGAATTTGTTAAGATCACCTGGCCCGGTAAAGTAGAAAATCTATTTTACCCGGGTTTGGGTTTTTTTATGTTTTTGAAAAATGGGTTTTGTGAAGTCAAGGAAAGAGAGAAATGTTTTTTTTTGTTTTATTCTATATGCTTTTAGTTCTTTTTATGATCATGTATAGTAAAGTTTAGACTTTACTAGGGTTTGATGGGGGCGAATCATGATATATGGGAAAGAGATTGAAAAACAAAACTGTGAGTGTGTTTGGGTGTGCGCTAGTTTCCTTTCCCCCACTGACATTAAAGGGGTTGACAATGTTAAAGGGGGAAGAAGTAATATTCAAGGCAATAAAACAAAGCAGGGAATGGGAAAAAAAAAGGGAGGCAGTAATCTGGAAGAAGGGAGTGACCAAGGAAAAGTATTAAGGAAGAAAATGAATAGGAAGTAAAAAAGAAAAAAGAAAAACAGAAAGGGTTAAAAAAAAAAGGGGGGGGTGGGGGGGGGGGGGGGGGGGGTGGAAAGGGGGTTAAAGGAGAAAAAAAAAAAAAGAATGTAGAGGCGGAAAAAGTCTATCTTCAAGAACTTTTTCCAGCTTTACTCTTTATCTCATTCCCTCTATTCTTGTAGTATATCTCATCTCCATCTTCTTAACAGACGCAAGAAACTCCAGAGGCAGCTTGCCTTTTCTAAAATTGGTCCTGTCAACTGGAACAAAAACCCCTTTTTCTGTCTGCCACGCACAGTATGGCATTGTTCAAGATGGCACTTAAACAAATGGTATCAACTTTACATGGTTCCTGCTGAGAACATGAACTTTATTTCCCCTCTCTCACTCTCTTTGTCTCTGTCCTTGTGTGTCTGTGCTCTCTCTCTCTCTCTCTCCCTCTCTCTCTCTCTCTCTCTCTCTCTCTCTCTCTCTCTCTCTCTCTCTCTCTCTCTATCTCTCTGTGTGCGTGTGCGTGCGTGCGTGCGTGCGTGCGTGCGTGTGTGCGTGCGTGCATGCGTGCGTGCGTGCGTGCGTGCGTGCGTGCGTGTGTGTGTGTGTGTGTGTGTGTGTGTGTGTGTGTGTGTGTGTGTGTATGTGTGTGTGTGTGTGTGTGTGTGTGTTGTGTGTGTGTGTGTGTGTGTGTGCTGAGCAAAGCGTATCAGGCTCTTCATGTATTACAGCATTCTTGAAGTTTCGTCTATTTCCTGGAAACAGAACCATACTGAACCCAGCTGCAGGAAGCGGTGTACCTCAAACGATCCAAGCTGCTGCTGCAGCACTGAATAATGATGATAATACCAATTACGAGAGACAGAATTATTCACAAAACAAAATTAAGCCCAAAAATAGCCAACCAATTTACTGAAAAAGTCCCCCCCCCCCCCCCCCCACGCCCCCCAGCCCGCTTCCAGTTCATCAGACCCAAAGCATTTCATTGTCTGTTCTCCCGACAAGCGTCACGCTGGCGGTCAGTCAACACGCAGTGAACGTGGCGACAGAATCACACGCGAGGAAGGGAGAACGGCGCCAGCGTTGCTCGTGCGCACCACGATGACGTCAGCGATGACATGCTGAGAAACTGATGTCGACCTCGCCAGGGGTCGGGGAAAGGGGAACAGCAGTGGCGCTGGGACTGGTTTGGTGGCTTTTGTGGAGATCGCCCCAAGCAATACCAATTCATATGTCTCCCAATCAGTTGGAGGGGGGGGGGGGT
>CM031604.1:62695895-62710895 GCA_018398815.1 Conus ventricosus
TTTGGGGAATGGGCCTTCCGACCGGCGAACTAATTAAAACCCAATGGTCATCTGGACTCTCTGCCTCCGTTGGGGAAACTTTTTGGGGACTAGGAATACCCCATAACACTGTAACAGGCTTTCACCCAAGTTTCCGGGGGAAGTGGGAATATTGGCGGGGGGACAGGGGGGGAAAAAGTCCCATTTTGAGATATTTTTTCTTTTGCATCGGAAATTGGAAGAAGGCAGACGTGTAAAAGACTTGGAGAAGATAGCCTTAAGATTAAAAGCGGTTGTAGATTTGAGACGTGTAAGAAAAATGAAAACAAGACGGCCCCTTGAATTGGTAAAATTGGTAAGCTTTTTTTGCTTTTTTTTTTTGCAACTGTATCCTTTTGACGTTGAAAATTATATCACTTGTTGACTGGGGTTGTTTGTTTTAATATTGGTCTTCATTAGACTTTGATGGGGGGTTGTGTACTTGCTTGTTTATTTTTTTTTTCCCTATACGCAATGGTCAGAGTTTTAATATTTGTGGTTGGGAGGGAATGACGAAGTAGGGTGGGGAAATAAGATTATAAGCCCATGGGTTAGTCAGTGTTGGAAGATATTAATTGTTGGCCCTCATCTTGATTGTCTTAGGGAATGCATAATTTTATAAAGAAAAAACGAAGGATATTTGTGTTGGGAATTTAAATTTATTGCCAAGTTTTTTCCCTTTTTAAATGCTATATGATTTAAAGTATTGTGAGGCAAAAAGGGGGGCCCTATTCCCGGGTTGTTGTGGTGTTTGTAAAAAGATAAGAACAAAAATCATGGTTGGGAGAATGAAAAGTTTTTTTTCCCGGGATTTTTATAGCGCTTTTCAAGGGTAATATTCCGGGTTGTGACGTTAAAGGGGGTTCCAAATCAAATAGCAATCATAATTAAAGCGAATATGGTACTACGATTGTAGCCAGAGATTTTAAGACAGAGCCCCTTTTTCTTGCAGTCAGCTTAAAGTTTCCTTTTTTCTTGTACGGGCCAGTCTGGGAAACTAATTAACCATTTAGGGGCCCGGGGAAAAGTTGCAGTCTCTAACCCTACCTTAATTGCCGTGTTCTACGGATTTCCCCTCCTGTTCTGTATTTATACACGCTTTGTGTCATGAATGTTTACAAGCGGATTACTTATTTAATGAAGACTCCTTTTTTTTTGCTTGGGATAAAATTTACGGTACTATAATTTTGGGTAAATACTTTGTTTAAAAATATGTTTTGGGGGAAACCCTTTTTCATGTTTTATTGTCTTCCCATTTTTATAAGGTTTGGGAGAATGAGTTTTCCCTTTACTTGTTTATCGTCATTTTCGCTGTAATATTATTGGTTCGGTAGATTGTCAAGGATGAAAAATTTGTTTTTAACGCAGATTTTCTTATTTTTTTTAGTAAAAAGTTTGGATTACGTTGGAGGTTGTTCACTATACTTTTTTTTCTATTTTGAGAACTACAATTCCACGGGGGGAAAGGCCCTTATACAGTATCATACATGTGGTATGGTTGAAATCCCCCCTTATTTACATGATAAACACTAAGGGGGGGAAGTCCCGGTTACGTGGGTAAAGGGGCTTTTGGGTTGCATCACTGCTGTAAAAAGATGCCATGAGTGAAGAGCGCTTGGGGAGAGTCCTGCCCCGGGTGGTGCACACTCTTTTTTTGGTTGTGTTTAGTTGTTTTTTATTATGGTTTGAGATTGTTTTTTTGAAACTTTTTTTGTACGGGCACAGCATCCTGGGGTTGTTGTCTAATTTTTCCTGTTGCGTTAACAAAAAGGGGTTAAAATGTAAAAAGAAAAATAACCACTCTTTGGGGTTTTTGTTACTTTGTTTAATTTAAAGAAATGATGGCGAAATGTAAAAAAAGGGGAATAACCCCCCGGATTGGGTTGATTACTAATGCCGTCAGCTTCGGAAGAAGAAGAGGGAAAAAACCCCTCAATTCTTGTTATTTTTTTTTTCTTTTTTCCCTTTTTACCTTGGTTCAGAGTTGCACCGTGCTGACTATTTTTGGACTTGTTTTTTCTCTTTTTTTTCATTTTGTTCGTTAAAGTGTCTTTTTGTTTTTCCGGTCCTGGACTAGTAAAAATGCCCTTTTTTGTATTACGATAATTGTTTTATTTAGAGAAATTCACATATTCGATTACAATTTTGTTTTTCTGATTTCTGAAATTGCTTTTATTTTGGGTTTTTCCCCTTTGTGGACATGTTACAGGAGGGGGTTGGCCCGATTTATGTAGAAAAAAAAAAGGGAAAAATGGGGTAAAAGCGGGGCGTTTTTGAGAAGGAGTCCCCCCTTTCCCCTTCCCCCGCAGGCCCCCCATACCCAACCTGCACAAAACCCACCACCTCCTGCCCCCCACAAGATGGCGTCGTCGACAGGATGGACAGCCAACCCGGGGGCGGGGGGAAGAAACGCCTCGACACACGGACAAGAAATGGCTGCGCCGGCCCGGGGTGAAGTACACATGTAAAAAAAGACTGTCATATTGTATGTAAAAAGGAAAAAGATAATTTTTCCCATGTAAATAGTTCGAGTGATTTTAGGTAGTAAAAAATTTTGAAAGAACTGGAATTGTGCGTGAAAGGTGTTAAAAAACCCCCTTTTTCGATTGTTCATTTTTTGATATTGAAATAAAAATTTATGTCGGTCTGAGCGGAGGAAGGCAATGGCATGCAAAGGGTTAAAGGGACCACCCAAAACTTGTTGAAGGTTTGTCGCCCAGAGCAAAGCGAATGGACAAGCATCTTGGGAGCTAGTGTCATGTACAACTGACCCACATGCCTCCACGGGATTTTTCTCCATTCTATCTACTTTTTGGGGAGAAAACCCGTTTTCCCCCGGATCGTTCCTTGGAAAAGGACGTCAGACGGGACCCTGTGCCACCCGAAATTTTGCAGTGTCCCCTGAAACGCCTCCGGCTGGCCCACGCCACGGGGGGGAGCGTGCAAGGAAAGAGGCGGACAAGAAAAGGCAAAAAGTGCCAGGGTATTACGAGTCAATCTGGGGCCGGGAGACAGCGTTGCACCAAACAGCATACGGGGTCGGTGAAAGATCCAAGACTTTTGGGGGAAAGGATCTTCCCGTCACTGAGGTACCAGGACCAAGTGGGGGGCCATACACCCCCCGCCCGAGATGGCCTGGACGGTCCCAAAAAGGTAACAAAGTAAAAATACGACGATTCTTTGCCCCCCAACAGCCAAGGGCCATGGGTCAGCGGCCTTTCACCCGATCGGAAACAGAAGCGGAATTGACAATGTAAATATTTGAGGGGCACATTTTGGGCCAAAAGACCACAGCCCGCATACCGATCCCCGGTCCGTCCAGTCCAGCCTCGGTGACAGCAACTGTCGGGGCGCCCAGTCAGGCTCCCGCGCTCTAACACGCACACCTGTAGCACTCCCCGATTGGCCGGAGTAAAACAAAGGTGTGAGACACGTGAAAAAGAGTACGATGGCGCCAGAGAAAAATCCATATTTATGAAACCATTTTTTGGGGGTTTCATTTTGCTGGGAAGCTGTTATTTTTTGTGTTGTCCATTTTTTTTTTGTGTGTGTGCCCCAAATTGTATAATATTTTTGTGTGGTGCCCCGATTGCATTTTTTTGTTCCGGTTATTATAATTGCTTGTGCTGGGCCAGTTGTCTGGGATCGATTTTTTGTGATTATGTTTTGATGAAAAGTTTTACAGGGGGACCATTTACCGAAACAGTATCGGTTGTTATTGCCCTCATATTTGGAAGTTCAGTACAGGGGGAAATGGGTGGGATAGTGCTTCTAAGAAAAACATGTTTTTTGGGCCTAAACGCACTTCATGTTGTAGGGAAAATGAAAAGAAAATGGGGCATGGTATATGCAGAAACCCTTTTTGACCATGCAGGTCGAGGGGTGTCTACTTTCAATGATAAGGGAGGTATTTGAAACTCCTTCCTGTCTGTGGGCTTAAACGCCAAAAGAGATAGCTTCCCTTTTTCTTTTGTTTTGGAGGGGGTGGCAGTGGACATCCCCCACACTGGACTGAAGAGAGTTCAAAAGAAGGGGCCCTTTTCGGACCAGAAGGGTTGTTGTGTTTTTGTTTTTGGACGATCGTTTGCCAAGCTTAACATTTGGTTTTGATCTGATGGTCGGGTTTTTTTTGTATTTTTTAGTTTTTTTGCAGTGAAAAGTGGTGTCACCTGGGGAAGCTCTCATTTTGATTTTTTTTTTTGTTTTTTGATAGGCTTTTTGCATTGTATGTTTACGTCCGGGGGTGTTCCCTTTTGTTTTTTCGGATATGCTTCCTTTTTGGGTATACACTTTTTTTGCTCCCCTATTTTTTGTCGAATCTTCTTTTTTAATTAGGATGTAGTGATCTTCTTTGTATTCGGGGGACCATGAATCTTGGGGGGAGATTTGTGACAGGACAAAATAGTTCCCCCATTTAGACTATTTGTTGTCTGTCGTCCCTTTTCTCTTCTCTCTCTCTCTCTCTCCCCCTCTCCCCCCCTTCCTCTCTCCTCTCTCCCCTCTTCTCTCTCTCTCTCTCTCTCTTTTCCAAAGGTAACGAATTTCCCCTAGTAATTCATCCTTTGCTGGACAACAGTTCTATTCAGCCGGCTTCGCAGCAAAAAACACGCCGGTTACATTTTCCTGGCTTTCATAAATTGCCTGACGACGCGTCGGGGAAGTGGGCCCCCCCAAACCGGGGCGAGCTAATTATCCCACAGGGTCGTCGTGGACTCTCTGCCCCAGATTGGGAACTTTTTGGGGATGAGGAATGACCCCAAAAACACGAAAACGGGGCTTTCAGCATGTTCCAGGGCAATGTGGATTTGGCTGGGGAAAACAGAGAGGGAAGAGTCCCAAGTTTGAAATTTCTTTCTTTTGCTGGGAAAATTTGGAAGAAGGCAACGGGGAAAAAGATTGTGAGAAGATGCCTCTTTGAGTTTGAAAGCGAAGTTTAGATGACGAGCAGATGTCAAGAAAAATGAGAACAAGAGGCTCCTATAAATTGTGTGAAAATACTGGTAACATTTTTGCTTTTTTTTTTTGCAAAAATGTATTTTTGACGTTGAAAATTCATATTCACTTGTTGACTGAGATTGTTTTGTTTTAATAATTGCAAGTCTTCTTTAGACATTGATGAGGGGTTGTGTACTTGCTTGTTTTATTTATGTTTCCTAGTAGCAATGAGTACTGATTTATTACTTTGGGTTAGGATAATGACGAAGTAGGGTGTGGAGAGAAAAGATTATGAAGCCCAGTGGTTAGTCGTGTTGGAGATTTAAATTGGTGGCCCTCATCTTGATTGTTTTATGGTAAGCAAAATTTTATATTAATGATAAACGGAGGTTGTTGTGTTGGGGAATTTAAATTATATTGCCAGATTTTTAAATTCCATTTTTGAATGCAATAGACTAAGTTTTTTGGAGGCATAAGTGGGCCTAAATCCCGAGTTTTTTGGTGTTTTGTAAATAAGCTGAAGAACAAAAATCTGGTTAGGGTTTGAAAATGTAAAAGAAAAATTTCCGGGGATTTTTATAGCGTTACAACGGAAATATAATCCAGGGTTTGACTTTCAAAGTGGGGTTCCCAAAATTCAAATAGCAATCATAATTTAAAGCTAAATATGGTACTACGATTTAGACCGAGACTAAACAGAGCCCTCTTTCTTGCAGTCAGCTTGAATTTCTTCCTTCTTTTTTGTCCCGGCCATGTTGGGAAATAATTAACCGTTACTGGCGCTGGACGTTACACTGTCCTAAGCCCTACCTTAATTGGCCCGGTTTACGGTTTTCCCCCTTTTTTTGATTTTTATACTACGTTTTGTAAATGAATGTTTAAAATGCGGATTCTTTTTTAATGAAGACTCTCTTTTTTTTGCTTGGATATATTTTACGTGTACTAAAATTTTTGGGGGGTAAATACTTTGTTATAAAATGTTTTGGAGGAACGCTTTTCAGTGTTTTTTGTCATTGCCATTTCTTTATATATGTCACACTGTCACCTTGCATACCGCATTCATGACAGCATTTACTTCCATACGCACACGAAATTTTTTCAAAACCAAAGGGCACTACGAATGTTTTTCTTTCCCTCTCCTTCGGGGGGAAAAAAATTTAAAAATACTAAAAACCACGTGTAAACAGTTTTACCTCGTTTCCTCCACATGAGAGACAAAAAATCCGCCCCCATGTTTTTTCCCCCCCACGTGGGAGACAAATCAATCTTAACCACTATCTCTCCTCACTCCGAGGAAAAATCAATCTTACCATGTTTTTCCCTCACCCCGAGAGAAAAAATAGTCTTCACATTTGTATCTTCTTTACACTGAGAGATGAAATGTTAGTTCGCTTCTAAAAAAGCTATGGCCTTCACATTCCGTTACCCAAAAAAAAACGGACCGGAGAATACATAACTCCCGTAATCACTGGGCCCTGCCTCCCTAAAGAAAAAAGTTCCCTTTCTCAATTCCCTGCCCTCCGAAAAATATACTCCCCCCTCGAATTCTCCGTCCGGGGGAAATACTATCCGACTTCTTTTCCTGGGTTCTTCTGTCTTTTGAGAAACGAGAGCTTCAACTCCTCCCCTGGAGTTGGAAACCTGTGGGGGAAAAAACCAGTGTGTTCCCCACCCCAGGGCCTCTTAAACCCCCTCAGGGGGTGAAAGATGAAGGGTGAAGGGGAAGGGTAAAGGGGTTGAAGGGCTGAAACCAAATAAGGTTTGAAAGAAACCCTTCTTAATTCAACATATAAACTTTCTTTCTCTTTTTTTTAAGTTTTCCCCTGTAGCTTTCCCCCCCTATTATGCTCACTGGTAATGAGGGTCAGCAGAGGGCCCACCTTTGAAGGTTCGAGTCTCTAGGCCACTGCGGGGTTTAAAAACCCGACTTTTTTCCCCCTTCTCCTAGTGAGTGCTCTCGTGTTCAAAAAAAAGGCCCAGCACCTTCCTCCCACCCCTTTTTAAAACTCTCACTCAGTGGTCCTTTCACCCAATGCCCACATTCGTTTTTTGGGTGAGTCATATCACAATTTTTTGGGGGGACGCCCCGCTACACTAGTCAAGCCAATGAAATTCTTCCTTTAATTGGGCCGGGGAAATGATTCATATCACTAACTTCATGTGATGGAGCGTCCATCCCTTTGATGTGGCTAGCACATGACCCCCCCCATCGGGATAAAAAAAATTTCTCCAAAAAAATTTTTTTAAAAAGTATATAAAACTTCACTTAAACACTCTTCACCATGAATCTTAAAAGGGTTAACCTCACCATGATTCCCCAAATTAATAACAACGTATAAAATCAATCTCATGATCCCCCATAAATACATATTTCAAATTTCATTTTTTTTTTTTAAAAAAAAAAGTTATAATTGATATCCAAAAATCTCACAAAAATATTTCCAAATACTTTGATAAAACAACTGGGGATATTAAATTAAATCAAATTGTGTTTTTATTTTAAGATGTGAAAACATATTTCCCTTGATCTTTGTCTCAATCATATGTTTCAAAACCCTCATGAAAATGAGAATATTTCCAAATGTAAAGTTTCTCAATGACATGTAAAAAAAATAAACATAGTTTAAAAAATAGTTTTTTCCCCCTGTAATGTTTTAGTCCATTGAAAAGTCACATGCTTTTCCTTGTTTACAATTTACAATTTAAAACAATTTGGTTTTTCTCATTTCACAATCAAAAAATGTGTATACATTTCTAAAGGGGAAATTTTCTCATCACACAACATATATATTCATCTTCACAAAGGGAAATTAGAAAATAGTACATGATAATTTTTCATTGTTTACGAAAGAAAAAGCAAAGATAGATAGTAATACTCAACATCAAGTAGTTTTTGCTTGAAAACAATATCACTTCAAACAAGAAATTATGCATAAATACCCTTGATTTAAACGCCGTAGCTACAACGCACTGTCAAAAGTGATCACACCGTAATCATTAAAAAAGCCCCAAAAAAAGGAAAAAAATTTTCCCTGAAGACGTTACATTTGTCCCTGAATATTCTCACGTGACAAAAAAATCCGCTATGCATTTTGGTTCCAGCACTGTTCAATTGTAAAATTGGAATTCCTTTTGTCAAATATACTTTTACAAAAAAATTTCCCCCCTGAGAGCTGACACAGAAGTTCTTCAAGTCTGGGATGGCTCGGCATCGAACACAGTGATCTTTTTTTCTTTTCTGTAATCGATGCAGAAACCACCGATCCATCAGGTTTGTCCACCAATACAACGGTGAGCTGTACGGGATGTAGAAGGTTTATCACCCTTTAAATCACTTTCATTTATTTCTCTCTCAACCACCTCTTTTTTTTTTTTTTTTTTTGCAAAGGGGGGGGTATGGTCTGGTTCGCACTGGTTTTCGAAGTTACTGAATATTGGGGGGTTTAAAACCAGTTTCTGTACCGGGGGGATCCGTCAAACTCCTGAAAGTCTTTCAAATGTCTTGAGCTGTTCTGTTTTCTTTAGACAATCATTGACAGAACCCCATCTCATAGGGTTTTACCTTTGATAACAGAAAAGGGGGGGGTAAACATATCTGCACTGGTAAGTTAACAAATCTACATTTGCTGTTTTTTAACCTTTGATCTGTCCCTGTAGTTACATTGGGGACAAATTTTCACTGTAAGTTGTCAGTTGACTCGTTTCTGACACAGGATATATCCATCAACCCATGGTTATGGCAACATTTTTATTCAACATACTTCTTCAAAATGTTCCTGAAAAACCTTTCATGTTTGCCCTTTTTTTTTATAATTTACTGCAGAAAGTTTTTTCGACCACCCCGAAAAAACCCTTCCAAAACCGAAGCTTGTTATGTTCATCATGAGTGCACAAGGGCTTTATCCCCCCACGAAGGAACTGCCTTTGCTTTTTTGTCTGCAAAAAACCCTTTTACAATCAGTTTTCTATCAGCTGACTGTTAGCAAAACTCAATGCATCCTTCAAACGATTATGCAGTTCTAAACTATTGGTAAAATTTTTCTGTCAGGTATGTCCGTTTTTTTTCGCCATGTGTCACAAAAAGATCCAAAAGGTCCCCTTGGTGAGTTCCGAAAGAACCAAATGGTGAGAAAACCCAGCGTTTCGTTCGGGATTTCCCCCTAGCAAAAAGCAAAGCCCGGGATGAAACGATCCCATTCCTGGGGGTCTTGCCCCTTTCAAACCTTTTCAACATGGATTTAACGTTCCATTTAAACGTTCAACCATCCATTGATTGGGGTGATATGGGGTGGTTTAAAGGAAGAGATTTACAAAAGTCTGTTTTAAAATTTTTCCCCAGAGACGAATGTTTTTTCCAAATCCGAAAAGAAATTTTGTCTGGGAAAACCCCTCTGGAAAAAAATTGCAAGTAAGGCTTCAGCGCAGATATGTATCAATTTTCTTCAGTGGAATCGCTTCGGAAAACCCTTTTGCCGTATCCCCCAAGTAAGATATGCGATATCCCGAGAAGACAGTGGTAAAGGTCCAACCCGATAATAGCTCCCTTTCCCAAATGGGAAAGGAAATGAAGGCTTTTGTGCAAAGGTGCACATGGGACCGACCCTTTTTGAGAGTTTTTGGCAGAGTCACATGGCGGCAGTATTTGTAATTCCTTTGTGACCCCGGCCAATAAAAAAAAACAAAAAATCTCTTTAATTTCTTTTTATCCCACATGGGGCCAGCGAACAATCATCATGAGCCCTGTGCAGCACTGTTTCTCTAATGGTTTTGGAACCACAACCTGTCTGTTTTCTGCCCCGGACACACCTGTAGGAATTTTGAGTCCAGTATGTACGTTGGGTTTTTCCGTTTTTTACGTCAGTGACTTGTTTGAGCGAAAGTATTGTCGTCAGCGTCTCGTCTTTTCCCTGATTTCTTTTTTAAAAATCTGGGGTAATCTGGAGTTCATCCAGTTTTGAAACTTTTAGCGGGTTTGTAGCCTTTCCCCCTCTTTGACATTAGATCTATATCCAAAGACAAGGAACAAACGACCTCCCGCACCACCATGTACTGTGCGACACCCCGGCAAATTTCCCAAAATCAAGTCGCAGACTGGGAAAACAAAGACACAAGCGGTAAGAAAACCGGGGGTGTACGGTGTATCGACTGAAATTTTTTGCGCGGAAACGTTTCAATCTTGCTCCAAAGACCTACACTTTGGAAGTGTTTAATATTTGGGCTTGAAGGCGAAAGATTTTGTACACCAGCATTGTCACCCAGTTCTCGCAAAAAACCGAAGCCTGCAACCATTGATGGGTCCGTTTCTAACACCCGTCCATCAAAAAGATTGATCTGGTTCAAAAAAGGCCTTTTCCAATAGTGGAGGGGCTAATGCGGGTTTTGAAACATTTTGGTTTGAAAGGGCAATTTTCCTCAAAGGAATTGCCATACAAAAGAAAATGATTGTCTGACGGGAGCCCCTGATTTTGTGAAATTTTTCTGTCCCCGAACGGCCCCAAAGGTCTACGTGGTGGTCGTTGTCCACGCCTCGGAAGTTTGCTGGGAGTAACGGGTCTTTCCGGCGGGAGACGGTATTTTACGAAGTACTCGAACCGCGGGAAAAAATCCCCGTCCGTTCCCTGGATAGGTTATCCTTTGGGACTCAAAAAGACCCCCGATTTCCTTTCCTGAACTTTCCCCGTCCGATGGGATAGTACAACGCATGAGACTTAAAAATGGAAAATTTCCCTTTCCTAGCCCGCCCTTTCGGGTGGCGACACAATACGATCACCATCTGCACATTTCCCACGTTTTTTAAAAATTTCCTTTCTTTAAGGAAAGTGGCCAGATCTTTTCTCACGCTTGGAAAAAGTTGTTCTCTAAGAAAGGGTTCGCGTGACTGAAAAGGCTTGTTCGTTTTTGATAAACGATCCATCGATCCAAAAATGCTATGCGGATCGAAAGACGGAACGTTCTCCTTTTCGGGGCCAGAAAGGAAAAGTTCGTGAAAACGATCACAGAACATTTAAATTTTTTTGAGGAGTTTTTTCTTTTTAAGATCCCAAGTTAAAAATTTTTTTCGCGCCGTGAGTGGACAAATGTCAAAACGTACCCTTAACCCAAAGCGCAATATACAAGTCCCCTTTTTTTTGGCCAACACAAAAGTTGCGTGACTTTAAAAAAGGAAAGAAAAAAATTTTTATGTATCCGTTTTTTCCTCGAAAGGGGGGCAAATTTGGGAAAAATGCCCCTTTTGGGTTTAGGCGCGGTGCGGAACCGACGGGGGAACGTGGAAAGGTTTTTTGATGCCTGTATTTTTTTTAATTTCGCATCGTCCTTTGTTTTTTTCTCAACTTAAATTGACGTTTTCGCTTCACTTCCCCCTGTAATTTTTTTTCTTCAAATTTTAGTTCCCCCTGAATCTTTTTTTCCCAAATTTGCTTCCCCCTTTTAGTCCCCATTTTTTCAGCTTCCCCCTGAGAATTTTTTCCCCTTGTTATTTTCTTTAGTTCCCCTGTGTCTATTTTCTTCCCTCTCTAGTCTATGTTTTTCACTTCCCTCTGTAGCTATTTTTTTCAGTTCCCTCTGTCTTTGCTGTCTGCCCTATCTATGCATTGTTGAATAGTTAGTAATTTTTTCTCCCTCAAAACCAACGTTCCCCTTGTTTAAAATAATTTATCAAAATATCCATATGAATCGTCGAATAAACACCAAACATCTCAAAGTATGAATAAAATAAGGCGATAATGATGATATTATGTTTCACAAAACCGTAATTATAGTAAATACAAATCAGAATTCAATTTCCGGTGTAAACAAAAAAGCTTCAAAAAAGGGGGATATGAAAACCAAGGAATGATTTTTTCCAAAAAAATTTGCAATGTTATCAATTTGGAATTTACAAAACAAAATGAAATTTAATACAAAAACTGTTTTCCTAAGAAGAAAAAAAAAAAATAAACAAAAAAAGTTTTTGAAAAAATTCTTTATAAAGTTTTTTTTTTTCAAAGTTCTGTTGTCATCTTTCTTTTTTATTAAATTTAAACGAATTTAAAAACAAATTAGCCCTTTACAAAAAAAGAATCTAAATTTTCAAAACAAATGGAATCACAAAAAATTAAAAAAAGGGGGAAAAAACACAAACAGCGGAAAAACCCCTAAAAAAAAGAAAATGTTGAAAAAGAAAACTAGTAGGAGTTATTGAGGAGAGGTTAAGAGGTTTTGAAAAAAAGGGGGGGAAAAGGGAAAAGAAAGGATACCAAAGGGCCGGGGAAAATAAAAGGAAATCAGAAAAACAAAAAAAGCCCACAGACAGCACCCTAGTGGCACTGTTCCCCAGAAATGGGACGGGAAAAAAAAAACCCCTCACAATATACAAAACTACGCAAAAGAAAATAAAAAACAATCAATTAAAAAATGCACTTCATCAAACTCAAGAAAAACTGCCCAACCCCGAAAAAAAAATAATCAAAAAATAAAGATGTTTATTGGGCAGGCGGTAAACAAATCCACCCCCTCAATTAGCGTGCCCGGGGGGAAGTTGATCCCACAAATTGGGGCAAGGGGAAAAAATCAACTGAAAACAATAGGAAAAACGAAAGAAAAGATTTTTATAGAAGGGAAAGAATTTACTCCCAACCCATGTCCCCCCCTAAAGCGGGAAAAGGTTGGGGGGTATCAGTCCTGGGAAAGGGGGCAAAAATTTTTAAACCTTAGGGGAAGGAAAACGACTCCTCAACGCCCTGCCCCCCTTTCTCCAGGTTTGAGCAAAAGGGGGTTTAGGATCGGTCCTGAGGTGGGGAAGGGGCAAAAAGAAATCTACCAAAAAAAAAAAAAACCCTTAAAGGAGTAGAGCAACAAAAGAAATGTAACCCCCCAAAAAACATATAGAAATAGAAAAAAAAAAAACAAATGCAAAAAATTTTAAAAAATCAATAATCACTAAATTTTTTTTTTTTTTTCCCTTTCCCCCAAACCTTGAGGGGGACAAAAAAGAAATCCCTTTTTTTTTTTTTCCCTTCCTCAAACCCTTGAGGGGACAAATAGAAATCCTTTTTTTTTCTTTCCCCCAAACCCTTGAGGGAAAAAAATAAAATCCTTTTTTTTTTTTCCCTTTCCCCCAAACCCCTTTAGGGCACAAATAGAATCCTTTTTTTTTTTTTCCCCAAACCCTTGGGGCACAAATAGAAAACCTTTTTTTTTTTCCGGGGGGAAAAAAACGGCAGACGCCGGGAAATGGATCGGGGTCACCACTGCCACTGTCACTCTTTCATACCCCGCATTCATGACGATTTACTCCATAGCACACGCAATTTTCCAAACAACCAAAAGGCGCACTACCGAATGTTTTTTTTCTCCCCCTCTCCTCAGGGAAAAAATTTACTAAATCACTCAACCACGTGTAAACAGATTTTACCCCGTATCTCTCTCCCCATGAGAGACAAATAAATCCGCAACATGTATCTTCCTCCTCGGGGGGAAAATCAATTTCACAACGTATCTTCCTCACTCCCAGGACAAACAATTTCACCATTTTATCTCTCTCACACCCAGGATAAAATAGTTTCAATTTTATCTCTCTTTAATGAGGATGAAATGTTAGTTCCGTTCATAAAACTATGGCCTTCACATTCCCTTATCAAAAAAACCCACCGGAGAAAACTAACTCCCCTATACTGAGGACCCGCCTGCCTCAAGAAAAAACTTTTCCCCTTTTTCCCAAATTCCTGTCTCTCCCGGGCAATTACTGCCCCCTCGAATTCTCCTGTCCTGGAGTCATCCGACTTTTTCTTCCTGGAGTTCTTTGTCTCTTTTAGAAACCCGAGCTTCACTCCCCTCCCCGGATTGTACCCCGCGGGGCTGAATACCAGTGTGTTCCCCCCACCAGGCCATCTTCAACCCCCCTCACGGGGGGGAAATGAAGGGTGAAGGGGGGAAGGGTAAAGGGGGGGAAGGGCTGAAACACTAAGGTTGTGTAAGTAACCTTCTTATTAAAAAAATTTAATTCTTTCTTTTCTTTTCTTTAAGTTTTCCCCTTAGCTTTCCCCCACTATCTTGCTCACCTGGTAATGACTGGTCAGGAGAGGGCCACCGTCCCGACAGGTTCGAGCTCTGGCCATCTGCGGGTTTTTAAAACCCACTCTTTCCCCCTTTTTAGTGAGGCAATCGTGTTCAAAAAAAATGACCAGCACCCCTTTCTTACCAGCCCTTGTTAAAATTCCCCTCAGTGGGCACTTTCACCAATGACCCCTTCGTTTCTTGAATGGTCATACCCCAAATTTTTTTGGGGACGCCGCTACATAGTCAACCATAGAATATTCTTCCTTTAATTGTGGCCGGGGAAATGATTCAAAATCACCCCAACTTCATTATGGAGCTACATGCCTTGATGTGAGGAAAGTCACATGACAATATAGGGTTTGGAGGAATGATTGTTTTTTACTTAGTTTAAATCGTCTTTTCGCTGTAAATATTTTTGGTATCGGTAGATTTATCAAGGGTGATAATTTGTTGTAAAGCAGATTTTTTACTTTTTTGTCAAAAGTTTGGGTTCGTTTGGGAATTGTCCTATACTTTTTTTTCATAGGAGAACCTACTAAATTTCCCTGAGGGAAAGGCCCTTATAACAGTATTTCAAAACTGGTTTTACTGGTTGAAATCCTCCTTTATTTTCATGATAGACACTAAGGGGGGAATGCCCGGTTAAGGGGGAGTAGAGCGGCTGGGTTGCATCACTGCTGTATGAAAATACCGATGAGTGAAGATGCCTCGGGCGAAAGGGACTGCCCCCGGTGTGTGCCACCTTTTTTTTGGTTGTTGCTTAGTTGTTGTTTTATTTTGGTTTGACGTTGTATTTTTTTTAACTGTTTTTTTTACGGAGACACCTCCTGGTTTTGTCATAAATTATCCGTTGCGTTAAACAAGAAGTGTGAAATGTGAAAAAAGGAATACAACACCTTTGGGGTTTTTTTTACACTTTTTTTCATTAATTAAGAAAATGATGGCGAAAATGTGAAAAGGGGAATAATGTCCCCCCGGATTTAGGTTTATTATAGATGCCCCATCGAC
>CM031604.1:62715895-62718395 GCA_018398815.1 Conus ventricosus
ATGGGGATGGGTGGTTGGTTGAAGTGGAAGGAGGGCCAGGTACGAGGTGAAGGAGAGGTCATGGGATGGGAAGCTAGGGACCGGAGAGGGACAGGGTCAGTTTCAGGAAGTCGGGGTGAAGGGCTGAGACGCAGAGTGTGACGTGTGTAAAGTTCTCGGTAAAGAAGCCAGGTCGAACGTCTCAGTGCACCTGTTACCGCACAAAATGTCACCACTGGCAC
Source organism: Conus ventricosus (assembly GCA_018398815.1). Taxonomy (NCBI): domain Eukaryota; kingdom Metazoa; phylum Mollusca; class Gastropoda; order Neogastropoda; family Conidae; genus Conus; species Conus ventricosus. Next base: position 62,716,117 of record CM031604.1, read on the forward strand.
AAAATGGGGACATTTTGGCCAGTGGTGACATTTTGCGCAGTGAAGGACTGCACAAAAAGTCACAACTCGCAGTTGTGACAATTTGTGCACCTATGCCCCATTTTCGAATTTACTCTTGCACGAAATGTCGCAACCTCTCCTCTCTCTCTCTCTCTCTCTCTCTCTCTCTCTCTCTCTCTCTCCAACTATTGACTCTTGTATCTTACATGCTTCAATATAATAACTGGCTCAGCACCTTCCTATCTGTCTGAACTTGTAAGTCTCTACATTCCTTCTCGCACTTTTCGCTCTTCTTCTGACTCCCGTCTGCTTCGCTAAGGGCGTTACAAACGTCAAACTCATGGCTATCGTTCTTTCCCAATCTATGCTCCTCAGCTTTGGAACTCTCTTCCCCTGCACATAAGACATTCTAAGTCTCTAGCTGCCTTCAAACCAAATCTCAAAACATTTCTCTTCCAGAAGCACTACAGTCAGAATACTTCCGTCCGTACTATTGACTCTTGTTTGGACATGTGTATAGTGTATTATTATTATTATTCTCTGTCTGTTTGCATGTGCGTGTGAGTGTATTTATGCGTGTAAATTGAGTGCATGTATGTGTGCATCACTGAAGTGTACCAAAGGATTGTATGTTTCACGTTACGACCACCCCATGGTCATATGGAACCTATCCATGAAATGTCATGCAAAATTTGTCCACAAGCAACAGAGAGGTGCTGTGTACAAAGACACAGACAGACAGACAAACCGAAAAAAACACACAACTATATACACACCTTATGAACCGAAGTCAAGAAAAAAAGAGAGATAGAGTGAAAGACACCAAGAGACAACACTGACAAATAATGATATAATAAATCCACAGAGAGAGAGAAAGAGAGAGAGAGAGAGAGAGAGAGAGAGAGAGAGAGAGAGAGAGGGAGAAAGAGAGAGAGAGAGAGAGAGAGAGAGAGAGAGAGAGAGAGAGAGAGAGAGAGAGAGTGCGTGTGTGTGTAAAGAAGAAGAAGAAGAAAAAAAAAGAAGGAGGAAGAGGAGGAGGAGGAAGAGAAGAAGAAGAAGAAGAAGAGGAAGAAGGACCTGCTCCCCTGCCAGAAGAATAAAGAAAATTCCGTGCTCTCTAAATGGAGTAAACAGCAAAATGTATCTAAAACTTGTATAAAAAAAAGGACAATTATAAACACATGTGAAAATTACACACATACTATGCATAGTATGGATGTATATGAGAACAACTGCTCAAGACTAACAAAGTGCAAAAGAGATGAGCATGCGAATCAAGGCAAATCATGTTGTTTCTATTAGCCTCATCAACCAACATGGGCCATCCTGTCTGGGCCGTCACCTCGTAAACATGTGCAGTGAATACAGACTAAAAGTATGTATTATATATAAAACTGAAAATTATAAATTGCATGCCAAATTGAAAAACACACACACAAAAAAAATACTTAGACATCATAGTGTATATCCACCCATCCATCCACCCACCCACACCCACACCCACACGGATAAGAGAGAGAGTTGTGACAATTTGTGCAGCAGTGATTTTAAAAAAAAAGGCATACAGGTGCACAGATTGTCACAATTGTGACATTTTGCGCAAATTTGCGCAAATTATGACAATTTGTGCAGTGAATAACTGCACAAAACGTCATTGTGACATTTTGTGCAGTGGTGTCATTTTGTGCGGTAACAGCACCCAAGCAACAGCGGACATAAAATACAAACAGTTGACACTGAAATGATACTAATGACATTAAAGAACTGTCAGTTCCCTCCAAAAAGAACCGTTGGTCTTACGCAGCCAACAGTCAGGATATTCCTCCCCCCCACCCCCTTCTAGATTTTGCATAAAGATTCTTGGAAAAAAACACACACCCAAACGTTTCCTCCCCCCATTCATAATATAACTTTTGGACACAATCTGGGCATACACATGACCCGCTGCACCTCTTCAAACTTACACAAAAATGAGCAGGTAACTGACCTGCCGCAGTCAGCGTGACCTCTGATCAAGGTCGTAATAATGACGCCCGACTCCACAAGTTCACGACTTAAAGAAAATAACTACCGACACACACACAAATGTGCGCATGTGGACGAGCGCGCGTGCTCACACACACACACACACACACACACACACACACACACACACACACACACACGCGCGCGCGCGCGCGCACGCACGCACGCACGCACGCACACACACACACACACACACACACACACACACACACACACACACGCGCGCGCGCGCGCGCGCGCGCGCGCGTACACGT
>CM031604.1:62725895-62728395 GCA_018398815.1 Conus ventricosus
GGAGAAGGAGGTGGGGGGGGGGGGGGGGGGGGGGGGGGGCGGATCCAGGATTCGTCCAATCTTGGCAGAGGTCCGCGCTCTCCTGGCTGCCCTTCAAGTCCTTTATATGCTGACGTCCTGGTTGGCCCAGTGGCAGAGCACCAGACTCGCAGTCAGAGGCTGAAAGTTCTAATCATGCTTGCTCTCTGCGTCAAATTCTCCCTTTTGTACTGTCCATCTGGGCAATGTGTCGTTCTGGTGGTATGGGTTAGTGTCAGATGACCCTCTATGGCTCAGTTCTCTTGGGATGGTTATTCCCCCTCTGCTGTATCTTCTTTGGCGGGCGTGGACATTACATAAACCAGATTTAGAACTAATTTACGGGTTGATCGCGGTGGTTTTTCTGGGTAATTTGGTTTCTCCGGTGTGTGTGCAAAAACTCTTATTACATTGAAAGGGATGATGATGATGATGACAGTGATGTTGATAATGATGATGATGATGATGGTGATGATGATGGTGACTTTTGAATTAGATTTTCTAATACATGTATGTTAACCGACGGAGAAGTCTAAACAGAACTGGCTTGAATGCGCGTGCGCGTGTGTGTTTGTGTGAAAGCGAGCGCGTGTGCACGTGTGCGTGTTGATAATTAACTAGCCACAGTCAGTATAATTACACAGCAGAAGATCATAAACCTGCCGTGAAGACCAAACCCATGATTACTTTCAGGCGCGACAAAAACCTCAAAGACCTATTTGTGCGCTCGAAACTGGGCAAAATCACCACACCTAAGTCACCCTGTTTCTATCCTTGCTCAAAACCCAGCTGCAACATTTTGTCCTCTCCCCAAGCCAGACACCATCCTAAACTGCGCAAATTGCTCGTTCAAAATCTAAGGTAGACTATATCTTCATGTCAGAGCTACAACATTGTCTATGCTATCCACTGCCAACAGTGCAGTGAGACTGGGAAGGTGACATAAGCACACTAGATGCGCGCATTTCCGAACACCTTGCCGACACACGCCACCACTGACCCAAACCAATCGCTCTGCATCTCAACGATTCCCAACAAAACATCAGCCATGTCACCGATCATAGAACAGCAACATAGCCCGCACCATGCAGGAATCCTGTCTTCTCGCCAGGCTGGGGGCACAGCGACCATCTGCCCATTTGGCATCAGCATCCTGTCCACCTATCCAGCCCCACAGCTCTGACCTACAATACTCACCACAGACACACTAACACATTGTTCATTATTTACCTCAGCTATGCTCTCGTCACTCTTTCATCTGCTGACTTTTCACACCACTTTTGTTCTTGATATCATGCAACCATCTATCGCTGTTTTTTTTAAAAAATTGATTCACTGATTCTTTTTTAAAAATTATTATATAAGAAATACAAATGTCATCCGTTGTTCTCTTGCCTTGTGTCTGCCTTGCTATGTCTTGGGTTCCCAGCCACATACACAATATCCATGGCTGTAGGCAGCAGCAGTAAGGAGATGAAAAAATGCACAGAACGGGCAAAGAAACAGAACAACGAAGAATAATTTGCAGCTGCAGACAATCAGCTTTTTCCTTAGGGATTGAATCCACTCGATAACATAGATATTTAGCAAATGTTTTTGGAAGCAGAAAACGGACTCATTGAATTGTAAATTTCAACTTTTTGAGGAAAATTTGTGATCATTTTGAGAGAATGGGTACACACATGCACGGTAGCAAAATAACACACACATGCGCGCGCACACACACACATACAGACGCGCACACACATTAACAAAAAAGCGCGCCCGAGGACGCACGCACACACCTACACACACATACACGCACGCGCACACAGAAACACATAGAAAATCACACAGAAAGATTGAAATGAAACACACACACACACACACACACACACACACACACACACACAGAGAATAGCACATTCAGTCTCTCCCCCTCCTCCACCCTTTCTCACACTCTCTCCCGGCCTTTCTCACACACATGCAAACATACGACACACGCCGAGTTCTCTCTCTCTCTCTCTCTCTCTCAAATTCATAAACGGTCTCTCTCACACACAAATATATAAACACACACACAGTCAGGTGAGCATCCGACACCCCCCCCCCCCCACGTGCGCACACACACACACACACACACACACACACACACACACACACACACACACACACACACACACAATCACGTGAGCGCGCAAAAGACACACGCGCGCGCACACATAATCGCACGCGCACACACAACACACACACACACACACACACACACACACACAGAGAAACACACGCGCACGCATGTATACACCCCCACCCCCACCCCAGTCAGCCTCCTGCTCTGTGTAACACACACACACACACACACACACACACACACACACACACACACATGCGCGCGCGCACACACACACACCTGCACAAATTCTCTCCCTCCCTCCCTCTCCCTCTCTCCGCCGTCCCCTCTCCAACGTCTTCTACCCCTGTCCTTTTCCTGGTCCCTGTGAAT
>CM031604.1:62735895-62738395 GCA_018398815.1 Conus ventricosus
CTGGTCTACTTGGTGACTGGCCTGGGGTGATGGTGTGAAGGGGGATGGGGGGTCAATGAAGGGAAAGAAGAATCAGCTGAAAAAGCAGCGCACGTCATGTCAATGGCATCTCCTTTAGGAGAAAGAGAAGAAAGATGTTAAAGGGAGAAGAAGATAATATTCAAGGCAATAAAACAATGCAGTAATGAAAAAAATAGTAGGCAGTAATCTGGAAGAAGGCAGTGACCAAGGAAAAGATATTAATGAAGAAAATGAATATGGAAGTAATAAAGAAAATGAAGATCAGAAAGGGTTAAAAAAAAAAGGAGGGGGTGAGGGGGGGGGGGGGGGGGGGGGGTGAGAAGGCGGTAATGGAGGAAAAAAAAGAAAAAGAATGTAGAGGCGGAAAAAGCCTATCTTCAAGAACTTTTTCCAGCTTTACTCTTTATCTCATTCCCTCTATTCTTGTAGTATATCTCATCTCCATCTTCTTAACAGACGCAAGAAACTCCAGAGGCAGCTTGCCTTTTCTAAAATTGGTCCTGTCAACTGGAACAAAAACCCCTTTTTCTGTCTGCCACGCACAGTATGGCATTGTTCAAGATGGCACTTAAACAAATGGTATCAACTTTACATGGTTCCTGCTGAGAACATGAACTTTATTTCCCCTCTCTCACTCTCTTTGTCTCTGTCCTTGTGTGTCTGTGCTCTCTCTCTCTCTCTCTCTCTCTCTCTCTCTCTCTCTCTCTCTCTCTCTCTCTCTATCTCTCTGTGTGCGTGTGCGTGCGTGTGTGCATGCGTGCGTGCGTGTGTGCGTGCGTGCATGCGTGCGTGCGTGCGTGCGTGCGTGGTGTGTGTGTGTGTGTGTGTGTGTGTGTGTGTGTTGTGTGTGTGTGTGTGTGTGTGTGTGTGTGTGTGTGTGTGTGTGTGTGTGTGTGTGTGTGTGCTGAGCAAAGCGTATCAGGCTCTTCATGTATTACAGCATTCTTGAAGTTTCGTCTATTTCCTGGAAACAGAACCATACTGAACCCAGCTGCAGGAAGCGGTGTACCTCAAACGATCCAAGCTGCTGCTGCAGCACTGAATAATGATGATAATACCAATTACGAGAGACAGAATTATTCACAAAACAAAATTAAGCCCAAAAATAGCCAACCAATTTACTGAAAAAGTCCCCCCCCCCCCCCCCCCACGCCCCCCAGCCCCCCTCCAGTTCATCAGACCCAAAGCATTTCATTGTCTGTTCTCCCGACAAGCGTCACGCTGGCGGTCAGTCAACACGCAGTGAACGTGGCGACAGAATCACACGCGAGGAAGGGAGAACGGCGCCAGCGTTGCTCGTGCGCACCACGATGACGTCAGCGATGACATGCTGAGAAACTGATGTCGACCTCGCCAGGGGTCGGGGACAGGGGAACAGCAGTGGCGCTGGGACTGGTTTGGTGGCTCTTTGTGGAGATCGCCCCAAGACAATACATTTTCCCCACACAATTAGCTCCATGGACGTGGCAGCGTGTCTGATCTCAATGGTCAATGGACCAGGATGGTGGTGGGAAAGGGGGGGGGGGGGGGGGTTCGAGAGGAAGGAGTGGGGGGCAGCTAAAACGCACAACAGGCCATGTCAATGATATCTCTTTTAGGAGGCAGCGTGGGAAGGAGAAGCAGAAGAAAGTGAAGGTAATAATTAGGAAAATAAAGAGCACAGAAATGATGAAAATGAAGAATGCAGTTAAATAAGAAGGAAGCAGGAATAACACAGAAGAGCATTAATGAAGAACATGAAGAAGAAAAGCACTGATGAAGAATATAAAGAAAAGAGTAGTAATGAAAAAAGAAAAAAAAGTAGTAATGAGGGGAAAAAAGAGGCAATAAAGAAAATTGAGAAGGTAGTAATGACTTTATAAAGGAGAAGAAGGTATTAAAGGGAACAGAAGAAGAAGAAGAAGTAGATGAGGAGGGGGGGGGGGAGAGGAGGAAAAGGAGGAGAAGGTGGGAAGAGAAGAAGAAGAAGAAGAAGAAGAAGAAGAAGAAGAAGAAGAAAAGGAAGAGCTGGAGGAGCTAGTAGTGAAGAAGAAGAAGAAGAAGAAGAAGAAGAAAAAGAAGAAGAAGAAGACGAAAGAAGAAGAGAAGAAGAAAGAAGAAGAAGAAGAAGAAGAAGACGAAGAAGAGAAGAAAGAAGAAGAAGGAAGAAGAAGAAGAGAGAAGAAAGAGAAGAAGAAGAAGAAGAGAAGAAGAAGAAGAGAAGAAGAAGACGAAGAAGGAGAAGAAGAAGAAGAAGAAGAAGAAAAGGAGAAGAAGAAGAAGAAGAAGAAGAAGGAGAAGAAGAAGAAGAGAGAGAAGAAGAAGAAAGAAGAAGAGAAGGAGAAGGAGAAGAAGAAGGAGAAGGAAGAGAAGAGAAGAAGAGAAGAAGAAGAAGAAGAAGAGAGGAGAAGGAGAAGGAGAAGAAGAAGAAGGACGAAGAAGAAGAAGACGAAAGAAGAGAAGAAGAAGAAGAAGGAGAAGGAGAGAGAAGGAGAGACGA
>CM031604.1:62753395-62780895 GCA_018398815.1 Conus ventricosus
GCAAATCCGTGCACAACATAAATTCTGGTAACGATGGACTTTTCTTTATTTCTTTTTTACTGTTCTGTCTTGTTTTCCATGCCCTCAAAGCTGCATTCATGCCGATCATGTCGCCCACCCCATGCACAGCCTGCCACGCCCAGGTTTGTCCAGGTGCAGCTCCAACATTGTGGTCCACAGGAAGCAGCCTGTTTCAGATCGTCTGGTAATCCACCAGAAGAGACACTGCATGATTGTTCAGTAGGTATCAAACACCACTCACGACCTTGATTACCACGAGCACAGTGGACAAATGGAAAGGGAGAGAGGGGAAATGTAAGAAGGTAAGTAGCAATAATAATCATGGTTACAATAACAAGATAATTAATATTATCATTATCATTACCATCATCATAATCATCTTGTCGTCGTCGTTCATCATCATCATCATCTCATCATCATCATCATTATGGTCGTCATCATCATCATCATCATCATCATCATCACTGTAATGATCATCAGTATCATTAGGATTACTATCATTATTTGTTAATATTACGATTGTTACTATTCTCTTTGTAGTTTCTAGACATAGAAAAAGGGAACGTGATAAAAAGAAAAGACATGACCAGGCACGAGGAGAAAATCAATACGAAACAAACAAGCAAGCAAGTAAGTAAAAGAGTAGGAAAACAGTTGAAAGGTAGTTGAAAATGAAGCAATGCATTACATATGAGAACAGGAGGAGGAGAAAAACAAATAAACTATCACTCTATATTCATATAGCTTCTCTACCCCTTTGAACTGGGTTTTTTTTTTTTTGCATTTATTTTCTGAATGCTTAAATAGATTGTAATGAATGAATCAGTGAGGGGGTGGAGGGGAGTAGAGAGGGAAGCAGGACCAAGACGGAAAACGGAGAGGAGGGAGATGGGAAGTGAAGAGAGAGAGAGAGAGAGAGAGAGAGAGAGGAGAGAGAGAGAGAGAGAGAGAGAGAGAGGCTAAAAGAGAAACTGAGAGACAGAGAAACACACACACACACACACACACACACACACACACACACACACACACACACACACACACACAAAGGGAGACAGATAGGAGACAGAATGGAACGGGAATGAAGTGAAGAGAAAGAGAGTGGGGGAAAGAATGAAGGACACAGAAAGTAATGGAGGAAGAGAGAGCGAGGACAGCGAGAGAGGAGGAAGGAGGAGAGAGAGAGAGAGAGAGAGAGAGAGGAGAGAGAGAGAGAGAGATGAAATGAAATGAAATATTTATCGTTCTTTAGGCCATGGGCACATGAACATTGGGTAATGGGGGGGGTGTGGAGGCCCCACAAAAGACAACAACAACAGAATTTTAACATTATTACGTCATTTCTTAACACATGTAGAAGAACATAAAGCAATTTATTGGCGGAAAATACGTTCGAAGATGAAAGTTAAGATAGCTTCTTACTCTGTAGCAAAAAAGTTTTTCCCTTCCAAAATTGTTGCCTCTGTCTCATGGCTTGAATATAAACTTGGAAACTAGAAGGGACAGTGTTTTAGATTCTCCATCCAATAATCTTTTTCAGTGGCATATTGATTCCATTAGCAAAATACTACTTCTCTGTATTGTTTTAAAAAGGGCAATGATACAAAAAGTGCCGTTCATCCTCTATCCCATTTTTACAATATGGACAGTATGCTGGAACATCTTCCCCATATCTATTCATTTTTTTTGTTAATTGGTAGCACTCCACATCTAATTTGAGTTAGAGGTACGCGGAGCAGAAATATCTATCTTGTTTAAATAACAACACAGAGTTAGATTATCTTTAATCGAATTATAAGGCTGTATCTTTCCTTTTACCTCTAATTGTGCTGGACCATTCTTTGAAAAAAACATGTCAATAAAAACGTTCCCTTAAATTCACTTAAAGAATACATTAATGCTCCAACGCCTTGGTTCAACAGACTTAAAATAATCCTGCGTTTGAAAGCATTTTTTCTATTTCTGTTGCCCAGCAACGGGAAGGAGGAGAGAGACCTCTTGCTCTTGACTCTTGACGCGCGCTTTCACGCCGCGCCATTTATTGTGAGGCCCTCGGCCCGTCACAGGAGTACACAACATACATTTCAACATGACAAAAACGTTTGATTAAAACGTTGATTGTAACAAAATTTGTTTTCTGATTAGGAATTTCTATTCTTCCTATAAGTATTACTATTACATACGGGTTTTTTTGGGTTTTTTTAAGGCATGAAGATGTACATTGCAATATCTCTTATGGTTTCGGTGTTATCGTTTTGTAGCAGATTTTCCCCAATGTGATTGCGTTTCTGTACTAAAGTGTTTGAAATGTATTTTGTTCGTAATTCCCCTGTAATTCAAAAACCACATTAAGAAGTGCATTCTGTTTCTACTGTTGGCAAAAGGGGGCTGTTGTTGTAGCTTCATTGTCTATGTATTTTTTATTGCCATGCCGTTCGTTTATTCATAATCGTAGTCTTGTCAACGCTTTTCTGAACTTTGCGATTGTGATTGCGCGAAAGTATTTCAGTTTGGGTATAGTTTTAAACGTATTATATGTAGTAAATCGTTCACTGTTCGCTATTTTGTTATGCCATTTTCTGTTTGTAACAATCTATGATTCTTTGTTTTAGTGTTATGATAAATGTTTGCTCGTTTCCTACGCCTTCGTTCACCCAAACTTCAGAGAAGCCATATATATCCAAGAAACGTTTTTTTTTCCAGTGCCCAGTTCTGGGGGTTTGTCAATTTCTATTTTTTCTCTTTCATATGCCTGGTCTAGGTATCCTGTCTAGAGTCATCTTCATTAATTTGATCCAATATCTGATTGCTTTTATTGATTATCTATACTCATCGGATATCTTCCTAGTTCACCGTTTATCTAAGTTGTTTGGCGTTTTCTTCCCCACCCCCATGTATCTTTTACATGCGAATAGATGTATTTTTTCCCACCGCTGAATAACGAGTCAAACCCCATACTTCTGCTGCGTACAGTAGCAGTGGCTTGACCTGTGTATAAATAGCTTAAAAATATTTTTTATACCCAAATGTCCTAAGCTATACATTGTTTTCATTATTTCACCTATTTTCCCTTTCCCCCTTCCTGCATTTTCTGAAAGTAAAATATCTATGAGATTTTAGTCGTTAGAGGGGAAACCTAAGTTTTTTGTAGCTGTTTACTACCTCAATTTCTTCCCCTTTGTAGTTCCATTTTTCTAGTCTTGCCAAGGTATTCCTCCTTTTCCTAAAGACCAGATTTTTGTTTTTTGGAGATTAACTGGAGAAACAGCATTTTTTACCAATCCTGACTCCACTTGCTTCACCACCGAGTTTTTGGGCAAAGTGGGGCCTAAAAGCAGGCCTTTTCCTGTGGCGGAAGAGAGAGAGAGAGAATTACCGCAGACAGATGAGAAGAGAGAGACAGAGAGAGAGACAGACAGACAGACAGAGAGGCGGGCAGACACACCACACCCAACACATCTTTCTCTCTCTCAATTAAATTGACATAAAAATCGCACACTTTTCCCTGACTAATTTCCACCTACAAACTTATGTACACGGGGCCTGAAATCTGATCACTTAATTTTACGGTCGCGGAGTTTGCACCTAGCCTGTGCTGTTTAAACGAAACAACTCAGTTGGGTTGCAACCACATTTGGAAAAAAGTCTAGATTGCCATCAGATCGAGGCTGTCGACGTGGCACGACCGGGGCTGTCAATTGTTTGGAGCTACTGACAAAGAAGGCTGTGTTTAGATTTGCGCCCTGTGTGACCACTGGTTTTAATTGTTGTATTTTAAAATGGCTTAAAACGTCTGAGACGGGTTTTGGGTTTATTCGAGGCCATAAGTTTATTTACTGTGTAGAGTTTTTGTTGGAATTATTTGGTCAGTCAGTGAAGGCAAGCCAACTATTCCAGTGCCCGCACAGCGGCGGTGTTAACACGTTCCTCGCAAATACAGCGAGAGCCGCCTCTTTCTTTGTTTTCATTGCGCTTATGTAGTTAAAGCGGGGGTTTAAACAGGGACCGTTCGTATTTGAAACATTTTTGCTGTTCCTCCCAAGTAAAAATTTTCTCAGTTTGTATTAGACTTGATTGTTTTAACTATAGATTCTTTATGGCAAGTGATCTGTGTATTAAGATGTGTAACTTTTCTACTTTTATTCTAACAGTTATCTACCTTAAAGTGTGCTTTATGCAACTGATGGCGATTTCGAAGTTTGGCAAACCAAAAGATAGGTTAGGCGACCTTGGACATCTACCGTATGGAGAGGGGTGTGTGCTAGCCTATCTTCATTAAACTGCTTCAATACCAAACGGATGTACTACAACCTACAAACAATGTTAAGATAGGTGCACGAGGCCGAAACTTATCGCTAGCGAGACGCGCGACCTTGTTCACACGACGGCAAGGACCAAAAAATCAATAAGGAGAGATGGGCTTGCCGGTGAGGGTGGGGTGGGGGTGTATTCATTTCGGGTTGACAGCGCGCCGGTTCGTTAGCGCGGGTTGTATTGTCATATGGGGTGGTTGTATGAGACGATATTTACGGGTTTGGTGCGGTTGTTTTGTTTAATAATATTTGATCTGGCAAAACCCCAAGATAGTGGAGTTTTAAGCTGCAATACTTGACGGCATGTTGGTACTTTGCACAATTTTTAGTGCTTTGGATGAGTTAGAGCGCAGGCCCTTATATTCTCGCAAACAACTAGGCCTACCCCTGAGCGGTCAAGTCCAGTGGCAACCCGTTTCTTCACTGACGTAGATCTATTTTAGATCCCGTAATGCAGAGCGGTCGGTTTGTTTTAGAGTTATCTGCTTTTACTAACAGCGCGGCACTTTTAAGACGGCTAGAAAGACCCAAGCAATAGGTCAATCAGCGAGTCCTGTTTAACCTAGAAGCACGAGCTACCATGACGTAAATTATTTTTAGATACGCTAAGCAGGCGTCGGGTTTGTTTGAGTTGATGCTTGATTTTCACCAACACTTTATGACTTTTATATTATTGCTGGAATTCTGGTTACTGCTTTGCTTCAACGCCTCTTCAACTTTTTTGGCTGCCGCAACACGCACGTCCCCACCCCAACCCCACGCAGCCGTCCTCCCCCCACCCACGCACGCACGTCCCCCCACCCCACCCAACGATCTCCCCCACCCACGCACGATCCCTCCCCCCACCCGGACTGTCAAATTTGTGTTTTGTTGTTTGTTTTGTTTGTTGTTTGTTTTGTCTGCCCCACGCATGAACCCCCCACCCCACTGCCCACCCCACCCACCATGCAAACATCTAGTTCCTTCTAAGTTTTTAAAATTATTTTATTCTTATTAAGTTATTTAAGTGTCTTGTCATTTAAGTACCCCATTTCTTACTTTAATTTTCTAATTTTTTAAATTTCTTAATAATTCTTGATTACTTTTAATTAAAGATTTCTTGATAAGTTTTAATAAGTTTTGATTAAGTCACCCTTTAAGTAAAAAACCCAAGTTCTTTTAAGTTATTTTTAAATTATCAAAAAAAAACAAGCTATGTTTTTATCTTAAATATAGTAAATGTCTAAAATGTACACACACGCCTCAAAAACGAGTATCGTTAGTATTCTTGCTGGCGTTTTTGCATAGATTTAAGGAAGGTTTTACATCCGAAGCAACCCCCCCCATTGATTACAATTTGGTTTGGAAATGTTTTTATAACTCCGGTCTTTTTTATTGACTTCATCATTTTATAATACGCCATGATCTATTTTTTTAAAAAAATTAAAATATTATTCATTATAATGGCAAAATGATGTTTGTTATGGCGTTTGGCGTGTGGTGTCTTTTTCTGATTTTTTTGCTCAGATTTTTTTGATAGCTTTTTTTGTTCTTTTCTTTATATGTTTTATAACATAATAACCGCCCCAGCAGCACAGGCGCCAAAAATGGCAAAGTTTTAAGTTTCATTATCCTGAAGATTTGGGGCCCTTGTATACATGAGTTTTTTAGCTGCTTAATAACTTTTTGGCTTGGAGGTGTATGTTTTCTGATGCTGTAACATTAATTTTTTTTGTCTGTTCCACTTGCAATTTTTTTCTGCTTAACACGCCCAGGATTTTTAATGCTTCCGCCGATTCAGCGTTTCTGGGTTATTTCCACTGTTTGTTTTCTGGTTCTGCTATTTTCCGACGTTCATTTTAAGGAAATAAAATTATATGATTAAAAGTTATTAATCCCATGATTATGGCGATAACAATGTTCCAAATCTATAGTATAAATCACACCCTAGAGACTCTAATGACTTTTTTTAAACTGGATCTTCGTTAAATCATACGTAAGATTTTGTTCAGAATCAATGGGAGCAATCTACTGACTTTTTTAGTGTACAAACTAAGAACCGTTTGCCCACACTTTTCACCATTCTAGACCCCAGCTGCGCTTCATACCTGTTATGATATTTAAATGTTTTGGGGTGACATCTGTTGAATCTGTTCTATGCTGAATTCATTCGAGGAACTGTTTTGTTTTCCCACATGCTGCCAAAGAATACAGCCTCCCCTTTTTGGGCAAAAATAGCTTGATCATCAACTTGGTCTTCATAAGTTCAGGAAGGTTTAGGCTGCCTTGTAGCTGTAGTTAGATCATCGCTGTTCTTTGTTTTTTATTAATTATAATTATTTTATTTTATAAAAATGAGCCCCGAAAAACTGTTGCTAACCCTTGTATACCATTCTGCTGTTATTGGAGCTAAGTGTAGGATACTCAATGCTTGGTAAAACCCTTTTTAAGAATTAAACCAGCAGATCTTGGCAATAGACTTTGAGGATTCAGCAAAACTGATTGCTATTATTGCAGCTTCGTTTGCTACGAAAGATTTTCTAGTTAAGAAAGGAATAATTCCAGAGAATATAAAATATGTAAAAAAAATACTTTTATAAAAAATGGCTTCACTCGCAATAATGATAGGCGGCGCTGTGGTGAATGCGCTTGCTTTTAGCGGAAGTAATTTCGCATTTAGTAAACGGGGGAATGACGGCGAGAGAAAAAGACATAACAAAGCTATGGAGCAACTAGCAGCTGCACAAGACGCCTATGAAAGGCAGAGACTTGAGCAGTTAGATTTTATTAATGACACACTGAAAAGACAGGGGCATGCAGTTTTACCTTTTTAAAAATGTTGATCAAGCAATAAAACAATATTTCTAGTAACCAGGCAAACCGGCCCAGACATTGCCCCCACCAAAATTCAGTGACTTTATCAACCATCAGAAAACAAAAGATGCAAAAATCGGGTTTATTGTCGTTGGTATGACCGTCGTGTATTTTGTTGCACATAATATTGGCTGAATAAAAAATGAACAAAATCTATTATTCGCCCAAAGGATATTGGAAGGGTATCACAGCAATACAAAAGCTAAGCCAAGCGGCGGGGGTCAGTGAACAAACAGCAAAGGAATGGTTAATCTAAACAAGCGATTTGGCAAATTTATTTCCTGCGCCCAAACGAATACAGAGACCACACTTTGTAAACACAACCCCAAAAGGGACACCCATCAAATGGATCTTCTATATTTACCTCTGATACGATTAGACGAAAAGATTTTAAGTACGCACTCACAGTCATTGACTAGCTTCAAGATAAAAAGATGCGGAACCATTAACACAAAAGAGTGCTTCTGCTGTTGCTGTTGCTATACAACTGATATATCAACGAGGTCCTTTAATTATCCTCGCATGATTCAAGTTGATGATGGAAAAGAATTTAAAGGGCAAGTGAATCAATTATTGTTGAAACATAGAGTTACCATTTAAAAGAGGCATTCCAGGAGTTCACAGATCACAGGTTTAGTTGAAAACTTTAACAAACAGTTAGCCGAAAGACTTTTCTCCTACCAGTATCACAGGAGCTGATTGACAATTCTCGCAACACGAATGGGTTGAAGACTGCCCTCATTTTGCGAGCAATGAATAATGAAAAATTTAAAGGGCAAAAACCAGTACAAGCAATCAAAAGAAAAACAATAAATGTTGCTGAAGGAGAGTCTTCATCTGGCAAAATATTACCGTTTGGATTGAAAGAAAGGGTACCTTTATTTACCGGGGGAAGCAGAAGGGGACACTCGCATCAGGGCAACTGACCCAGTTTGGAGTGTTGATCCATTGAAAAAAAAAGAATTGTAAAAATGAATCCGCCCGTGTATTATTTACGAGAAACTGGCACAACAAAACAACCAGCTCCTAAAAGATCTTTTGTGAAAGAAGAACTGCAGATAATTCCGCCAGACACAGTTCGCTTTAATTAATTTACGGTTCTCCCGTGCCCAATTGCATTGAAAAAAATCTGGATTAACAAACACCGTTTTGTGTTTGTTCTATCTAATGACTTCTTTGTTACAACAGTTGTGTTGATTCATGTAGATTAGATCGCAGTTTTTTCGTTGTCATGATGAAAAGTCTTATTGCCAAACAATGCTTCTTTGTAGTTGTCATGTGATATGTTTGACTGCACAACGCTGCGAGATATTCCCTTTGCTTTCTTAATGATTTTCTCCTGGCTCGAAATACTGTACATTTTTTGACCTTAAACCAACAAACTCCTTGATCACCTTTCCCGATAATTCATCCTTCATCTTTCCTAAAACCTTCTTTTTAGTAATTGAATGCAAAGCGAATCTTTAGGGTAATCGATGTGTCGTACCACCCCCCATGACCTTTAGCTACTTCTAATTCCCTGTCTTTATAGATGTCCTTTAGTAGGAATATCTATAACAAAACTATCTGTATCTGTGTAAAGTACTCTGGACTCGGATACGAGGGCTTAAATAGTCATAAAGAAACTCTAACATCAAAAGCTTTGATAATTCTAAAACCGTAAACCCAATAAATACAGGTTTGTCCACTTTGACTTTCTTTTTTTTTAAACATTATGCCAAAGCTGGTCATGAAATCTTTAAAGTCTGTTTAAATTTGGTTTTGAAATCAGCCCTTTAAATTTCTTCGTTCTCTCTGGTGACTAATCTGACATCTTTGCGCTTGTGCGGATTCTCCATAGTCTTCCAAAAAGTGTTGTTCATCAGTTTAAAAAGTCTTTTTCCGAAGCTCTGTGGATTTAGTTCTGAGATCAGTGTTCTTCATGATGTATGGTTTCATGAACTGTTCTTGATCAAAGCAATTATGCGATGAACTGCTGTCAACTTCAAACCATGTCTTAAAAAAATTGTAGAAGTCTGTAATGACAGACATAATTTTTTTTGCCTCGAGATTAGGCACAAGTTTAGGCGGTTCTCTTGGATCCATCTTTAGACTTTCTGCTTCTAATGGATAGTCATTATGCAGGTCATGGAGTTCATGAGGATATTCTAAATCAACTTCTAGAATGAAACCACGCTGTTGATCAGGCGTTTAAACTGCCCAACCCCTTTAATGCCTTTTGAATATTATTCGTACCTGTGTACATTTTAAAGTTACGTAATGGAAGTGATTGCGCCATTGCCCAACCATTTCAGATTGTTTGCGTCTAAATACATGAGATAGTTAGACCTTTTACTCGGTCATAATGATCCAAGTATTTGTTGTTTGCTTTACAGTTAATGATGGGGATGCCATCTAATTCCCCCCCCAATCCGTTTTCAATCATCTGAAGCATTGGTAAATCTGACAATAAATCAATTTGTACTCCAGTAAACTTTAAGAAGCGTCCCAGCTCATCCCGGGTGGGAGAAATATAATGCGCAGGATCCCGGCTGTAATGTTTCATGCAGGTTTCCTTAATTTTCAAGACGTCCGCCAACAAACTACATCTGCCATTAAATAGGGGGTCATGATAGTCTCCCATCGTTTTACACTCTAATTTTGCCACGCCTCTTGAGCATGCTGGTAATTAGAATCACTGATGTCCTTTTCCTCTAAGAAATAGAAAAGAACGCGCCTTTAGGAGGAAGCGTCCCCTTCGTCAAACCTTTCCCCAAATGTTCATGTATCATAAGGGTAAACACCCCTTTTAACAAGCGTTTTGAGTCAAAATATTCTTTCCCTTATTGGCAGGACTTTAAGGACATAGCCCGTGCTCTAATGAGCCCATCAGTGCTGCATAGAGTCGTAGAAAGACATGTTATTTAAAGTGAAACACATGTACTTTTCTGATGACTGTGCAATGCATGCTACCCTGAAGGCGCTGGTTACTGCTTGCATTATAAGGTGAGAGCATAACTCGTAAGTTGTGGAAAAAATCAGGCAGCTTCCATGTCTTTGGATCAAACTTTAGTTGAAAAATTGCATTTTTCTGTGCGCTGCACCTCTAAACTTCCCACTAATGTGATCATGGTCTCTTACTGTGGGGTTTACACTCTTGGGCGTTAGCTCTAAACCGCAAATCCAACAATGCGTGGCTGAGTCATACTGTTGTTGGTCTTCAGGCGTCATTATGATTTCAGATAAGTTTAGATTATTAGAACAGTCATTACGCACTTTCTTGCATGCGTTCTAAGAAGTATTCTGCAGCATCTGGCCCTCTATATAATTCTGGCTCTGAATAAACGCCATCCCACCTAACAATAATGAAGGCAAATGAAAAAATTGATGATTATCATTAAGACTGTTTTTCGAAGTTTTTGTGGCGCTGGCCCTTCATAAGGAACAATGAGTGATTCAAGTCTGCGTAAACAACATATGGGAATGTTGCAGCCGTTTCCCGTTCTTTTAAAACTAACTTTAGATCCGGGCGGGGGCGTAATTAGTTCTGTATTACAGTCAAAATGGGCCGATACAATGTTTCTTATGTTCGCTCGCGGCTTGAACAGATGGCATTCTTGTTAAACATTTTCTGCAGAATTCTTGTTTGTGCCCATCTTTTGAAGTATGCTGCATTAGTTTACTATTGTTCGTATCAATGTATAATGGGGGCAGCCCCGCTGGTGAAAACATTAGTAGTAAGTCAACATGGGTTTTTGTCTGGCTTCGCCAATCGTTGGACTGTTCTTGGACACTTTAATTGGCACCCAAAACTGTTTCCTCATCCCATGTGTAGACATTAACAGTTATTGGTTTGTTTGTTCTTCAAACTGATCAATTTGATCTACACTAACAGGAAAGGATATTCCACTAAAGTTAGATCATTGATGTAAGGGCGATAGTTAGACACTCTCTCTGCGTTTTTGCGGGCGAATGCAGCCTTTGCAAGAACACACCACATAAAACATTTGTTGTCTGTATTCTTTATGTTTTGAACTGCTTTTTTGCGACTAATGCTGGAGGTAGTGGAAAAGTGAGACTTGCCTACAATCGGCGCATACTTAGCCTGTTTTAATCTAATCTCTAAGACTTCGCCCTTTTGACCAACCAGAGCCTCTCATTTTAGCTTCTTCAGCAGCAGCGTCAAACTGTGCAAGCAGTTCGTCTGCCCAACGGGGTTTAAGTCATTATGAGAAAGAATTAGTCTGCGTTTAGTTGAGACCCCGACTTCTAGATTTTCTTCATTTATTGTTACATAGTCGATTAAAACAGTAACATTACTTTAACTGGGCGGGTCTATTGTTAGTTTGCCTGGGGAAATTGAGAAATAGCCATGAGCAACACTTTCCGTCGCTTCTGATCAATAACTTCTAAATCAATATATTCAGTGCTCTTGATAAATTTTCTTGCATTGCTTCAAAAAATTCGTCTTGTCCTTCATATATCTTAGCCATGTTGAGTCTCTTTTCTAACTCAAAATATTTATTTAAATTAAAAAAAAATACTTAATCAGAACCAATATCAACGGTCTTTTTGTGCTTGGACTCATAACTAAAGTATAAACACCTTTTGGTGTTGTTAATGTGAGCTGTTTTTGAAAAGAGTTTTAATGTCTCGTTTACTTTTTTTAAGCATTTTCCCTTTTTTTTCTGCTCGGGGTCTGGCTGTTGAGAAAACTTGTCACCGCCTTTCTTTGAAGATCAAACTTTTGTCTTTTGTATCATCAAAATCGGCCTGTAAACGATTAAATTCTTCATCCGTGATGTTTGAGTCACAAGCGCTTTATTTATTGTCAGTTTGAACGAGCTAAGTTTTGGTGTTATTAGTTGAAACCATTTGCTGTGTGCTTTTGGAGTTTAGTTTTTAATTTTTGCTAGCAGCCCTTACGGCTAAAGAACACAGGCCCGAAAAGCTAAAGACAAACCCCCTAGAGGTAAAGCTGCGGGTGCGCCTATGCCCGTTGCTAAGAGACCAACACTCGTTCCTGCTGATAGAGCACTTATAGTCGATGCTCCAGTATTAAAAATATGTAACAGGGATTAAAGGCAGCAGAATACCTTCGTTTGGTTTTGCTGGATTTTGAAAGGTCTTGCTCTAGTACTGCTGCATTTGTGTAAAGTTGGTTTTAAACTGAAGTTTTTACTTCAGCAGCAGAATTGCCTGCTATCTCTTCTTTTGGTAGCGCTGTAGGCACATTTGGAATAAACCTGAACAGACATGCTTTTTATAAAATAAAAATTTAAATTTTTTATTGTATAAACTTTTAATCTGTTATTTTCAATATTCGCTGCGCTCCCTATATAATAAAAACAAATTACATTAAGCGGTTTATCGGCTTCTTCTTCTTTATCAATTTGAATGTTTATTACGTCTCTCCCCAGCTCTCCGCTTCCATGCAACTGATTATCCTCTGTTGACCTTAGGTCAATCCATTTAAAACCCTATTTTGTTGTTAAATAAACATCAAGCCTAACATTGTTTAAGATGTAAATCTTTAGACACAAGGTCTGCTGTTTGGGTTTTCTACACCCCCGCCCCCAAAAAGTTTTCTTATTTCATCAAAATGCTGATAAGGTTTTTAAACCCGCTAGCGTAGGGTTTGGTTAGGACTACCTCAATGAACATTGTACTTTCGTTATTTTTGGTTAAAAAAACTTTTCACTTCCTTTTTGAACGGTTCTTCATCTTCGCACAGCAATAAAATACCTTTAATGATTCTTGCTGAGACGCTAAACTAAAATTCCATATAGTGTCTGCCCTGCTTCTAGGATATGTTGTATGATGAATCACTCTTTCGTAATATATTGATAATTTTGACTGATATTGGTGCTCAATCTGCCTTGCTAAATTAGGGTTTTCTAACAACGTCAAAATTAACGAGATGTCAGAAATGCTTTTACTTTGCTTCGGTGTCTGATGATATGATAACACGTTTGTATTCATTAAAAATTTGTTCATATGACAATCTGTCTTTTAATGCTCCTTGAAAGTACGGCGCATGCGCTTTTAAAAAACTCAAATCAAGGGAATGGAAAAGCGATTTCCAAACGCAAAATTTACAGCCACTACTTTTGACGTCTTTTGTAT
This sequence comes from Conus ventricosus, assembly GCA_018398815.1. Classification (NCBI taxonomy): domain Eukaryota; kingdom Metazoa; phylum Mollusca; class Gastropoda; order Neogastropoda; family Conidae; genus Conus; species Conus ventricosus. The sequence continues at coordinate 62,766,688 of CM031604.1, forward strand.
CTGCAGCACCTATTCTATGTTTTAGTGCTTCTTTATTTTCTATTCCTTGAAACGCAAGATCACCCTTTTATTCCCGGTTAGCCATAGTCAGAATAGGTTAAAAAATTTTCTGCCTTGTGTAAGAAAATATTTCTTGCCCCTCAAGTTTTATAGAAATTTTTTAACAATTGCCCGCCCAAATTCTGGACAACTGTCCTGTTGTGTCTGTTGTTGAATCAAGTACTATTTTGAAAGTAAGACGCGCAGAGCCTGGCACAATCACTTCATCTGCTCCCAGGTCCGGAAATTTGACAGTAAGAATTTGATCTGCATCAATAGTAGATGGATTTTTTGGAACAGTAATATTCCGTTTATTTCCCTTCACGCCAAAGGGTTCTTTCAGTCTTCTATGCGGGTCAAGAATCAAGCCATAGCATTTTTAACATTTTTTTATAAAACAAAATAAAAAAATTAATTATTAAAAAAACATGGCAGGCATTGAAGATGAAGATTTGATGTTTTTGATCGTGGAGACGACATGAGTGTTCCCCTTGGGAGCGGCATCGCTCGGGGCTCTCATTGCATGATGAATTAGCAGAAATCGGGAGTACATTACCAACAAGTCGGTATAAATTAACAGAAAGTAAGGCCCGTTCATTATACCAAAGTTTAGGCCAAGAACCTCCCGAATTTATAGACCCCAATGATTTTTAAGTAAAAGATGCCATTTGTTTTGGAGGAGCGACCCAAAGGGCAACTTGTTCTGCTTACAACTAAAAAGACCATCAAAGTTTTTAGCCGTGGGTTCAATTGAAATAGACTCAGTGTGAAAGATCAAAATCGCCTTGGCCTTGTTGGACAAAATTAAGGGCGGGGAAATTGCTAAACTTCAAAAACACACTGCAAGAACTCCAACAGATAACCAAATGCAAAACATGGAACTTAAGAATTAAATCAATCCAGCAGGTGAATAATAAATGTAATAGAAGCAGAAACCAGTTTTTCAGAAGAAACAGCGTTAAAGACTATACACGACTCACCGCTACCCATGCGAGAAAAAGCGGCCCTTGATCATGCTTTAAGAAGGATCAGAGGCGAATTAACAAACAATTTAGCAAAACTAGGTGAACTAGATGGGGATATAAAAAGAGAAAAAGAAAAACTCGTTGAGGCTGATGACGCCAACTTAGGGCATGATATTAAAAAAAGAATAACCCAAAGACTAAAAGATCTTGAACAAGAAAGATCAGCAAGACTAGAAGTGCTGTTACTAACCCAAAACAATTACGAACTCAAGTGAGCGAATAAGAGAAACTATCCAAAGAATTTTATATGAAGACACAACGCTAGCAGAACGAATCCGAACGCTGTTTAGAGAGCAAGGAGTCACATTTTGCAAGCGTTATAACAGCCCTTTGGTTTTTCAATAAGTACACTGGTGTTGGCTATTACAGGCGGCGGTGGAGGCCAAAGTCCCAGTACCTCCGCCGCCATCGCCTGATAAATCATGGGTAAAAAAACAGCTTGATCATCTTGCGAATTTATTAAAAAAATTAGCCAGTAAAGCTATAGACTCTTTACCGGGTATATTAGGAGGGATTGTCAGCTGGCTTTTGTCTACTGCAAGCAAGTAGTTGGCTTTATGGCCCCAGCACTTATGGACATTAGTTCTTGTAATAGTTGGGTTAATTTTTAGTAAGATAAAGACCAAGTAATCCCAGGCCTGTTAATCAAGAACAAGCGCTGTCTTTTCATATTCATGGTCATCGCGAACAGAGCCGCGAGCTTTGCTGAGTCTTCAATGGCTTTTGGGGTTGGGCTCGGGGATTAGATCACTTATTCTTGGGTGTTCTTTTACTGCTTGCAATATTACTGGCTCAGAATTTATGTCGTTTTTCCCAACCTTCTTTTCATTGCCTGCTATAAGAATTTCATTATTATAGTTTATTATTATTCCTACCTGGAGTCTAAGGTCGGGAAGGCAGCATGTATAAACCAGTGCCAACAGCAAAGTCTACTTTCGATCTTGCGTATTGTAAAACATTTTGGTATCTTTTAATACTTGAAGGTAAATCAACTGTAGAATTAATAGCGTCCTCTAAATTTGCTAAGTATTGTTTTTGTGCGTCAAAGCCAGTAGAAGGATCAGTTATGCTTGATCTTGCCTGTGCTTGCGAACCTAGCAAACACCAAACGTAAGTACGAAATAGAGTCGTTTATTCGTTCTATTCCGCTCTAGTTAGGCCCTTAGAAGTGTCTAAGATAAATGTTGTCCATGCTGTTTTATGCTCTTGCTGTAGGGACCCAGGCTGAACAGTTTTGCCTGAAAAGAAAGTTTTGAAAGGAGGATGCCAGTCATAGTTATACTTTCTGTGCGTGCCCCGAAAATAAAGGTCGCCTAGGCCATGATTATGATCCAACTTTTGTCTAAAGTCTGTCTTGATGTTAATATTGAATTCGTTACAGATCCTTTCAAAGCCTTCTGTCTATTCTGTTGCTAAGTGGATTAAATGGTTTGTCATTTGGTAATGGCGCTTGCAGTTCAGTCAAAATACGTCTGAAGGTGTAATAAAAATGAAATCTGTACACTGACCTCACCAAAGGATCATGGTGATTTAAATGATCGGCAAACGCCACTCCCCACCCAGTTGATGCGCAAAACACAGCAAGTTTAACTGGTTCTGATAAAACTGCATCGGATGACTAAACCACGCTTTCTTGATGTGGTCGTTTTCAATAGGGGGGTTAAGATAGCTCTTCAATGAGTACTCACCTTTTTATGAAAAGAGGCAGTCTGGGTCACAGCAATGTCAAGAGTATCAGTTGTTATATTTTTAAGATTGTAGTGCGGCCCCAACAGAATATTTTGCATCAGTATATTTGAATGCACTCATTTTTTTTTGTTTTTAAAAATGTTTGTAACAATAAACAACTCAAGAACGCCCTTCGTTTTTAGAACATGCTATTGATAACAATTGCGGGCGCAAACGGTCCGCGCCTCCATGAATATTTTACAAAGTCGTATGGTTTAATATAACTAAAGCCAAGGGGAATAATAAGATTCCACAATGAAAGGAGAACAACGACGTTAAACAGTTAACAATACCTGATGGTTTATTACGGGTTTTGCTCACTAAAAGAAGCAATGAGTAACTTAGACATTACTCTTAAACTTAACAATGCAAATCTAAAAACAATATTAACATTCAAACCTGAGAAGCAAAATACGATTTTGATAGAGAGCTAGCTAAAATGCTAGGCTTTACAACTAGCAATCTACCCACTCATAGTTTTAGTGTTTCGCTAAAATGAAACTACGTTTGAGGGGGAAAGTCCGCTCAATCTTGCATTACATTCATTACTCTATGTTCATTTGGACGAGCTAAGCACTGATGAAAACTTATATGATGGAAGGCCCTCAACTGTTTTAAGAGCTCTTCCGTCAGGGAAAGCTGCATATTGCGATTATGAAATTATACAATTCCCTAATTTACAGTTTAAAAGATTAGTTTGTGGGAGGGTCGGATCATTTAATATAAAAATCAAAGACAAAGCGGGGAAAGTTGTGAAATGCGATAACCTGCACATTGTTTTGGAAATAAAATAATACGCTACTAAAAATAATGTCGCGTGGGCCAGAAGAACCAGGAGTTACATTAGCTCCTGTGAGGTGTATAACCTTAGAATTAAAAGACCTTGCAGACGTTGCGGACTTTGAACAGAACGGTGAGATAGGCACTTTGTATGGGTTTGAGTACACTAAAGATGGTGATTATAAACGCAAAGAGGTTAGCGACAGCAAAAAGTTTCCTAAACTAGAACAGCTGCGCAATCTAGAAGCAAATAATGTTGGCCAGTATGAATATAAAATAGTTCGAAAGCCTGACCTCAAATGGCACTTAGAACCATATTTAGAATGGGACATAAAATTTGAATTCATAAGCCCATTTACATATTTTAGCCATCAAAAAAGTTTCAGAAAAGCATTCAACTCTGGCCTTTACATGTAAGTCTTATGCCAGACGACAATAGTCGGAAAGAGATTGAAATAAAGCGTATGGGAATAAACAGTACATCCTCCACAGAAGAGAAACGGTTTTAAAGGATGCTTCTACAAAATTACAGTTCATTCCGCAAATGAAATTAGGAGACACGTTCACAATGATATTTGAAATTTCTGTCTTAAAAGATAAGGAGAGGGATGGGGTTGTGGGCGTTAGTGACGTCCTTCTAAAGGGAATTCTAATTAGCTGGCAAAACTTAGACGTTGAAAAACTTAAAGTTACCGTCGTCATTCTTCACAATGACGAGGATATTAAGGTCATAACAACAAGCAACAAATCAATATTAGTCTAAATAGAAACAATCTTACAGAACTGAATTGGATTAATCTTACACATTTAGGCCTCGTAGGGTTTTATTATACTGAACAAGTTTTAACAGAGAGCATGATAAAAACAATAACCGGATTAGATTAAATTCTGCTATAAAACTATGGAGCAGTTAAACTTTATGACAAAAACTCCTCATTGCTCATTGATTTGTGGGCAGACTGGTTGTGGAAAAACAATATTTATCCTCGACCTGTTACAAACAGTTTATCGTTATAATTTTTAATCATATTGTGGTTTTCTGTCCAACACTTAAATGGAACAAAGCATATCATAATAGAAGGTTTATATGGACTGATGATAACATATTTTTAGTTAATCCTAGCAATAAACTGAGTGAGTGTCTAGAACAGTTTTATAGACTGTTTGAAGGAACGCAGACACTATTTATTATAGATGACTGTTCGGCAGAAAGAGACATAGTTAAAAAGAGAAACACTTTGTCGAAAACTAGCTTTCAGTGGAAGACATGCTGGAATAAGTGTGTGGATTTTATGTCAAAAATATAACTCAGTTTTAAAAGACTTTAGAGAACAGTTAAAGACTGTAGTTCTATTTCACATGAAAGACAGAGACTCATTTGAAGAATGTTTGCGCGAAAATGATGTTATTGAAAATGACCAGGAAAAACACAGGATTAAGCAAAAACTAAATCTGAAAAGTTTAGTAAATTAGTATTGAAAACGGATAACCCTGCACAGTATGTTTGTTTGTAGGGTCGTTATTTTTTGGTTACTTGTCAGAGACAGGAATAGGCGGCTTTTAGGCCACTTTCGCCAAAAACGTGGTGGTGAAGCAAGTGAGCCAGGATTGGTAAAAATACTGTTCTCTACCATGATTTTTGTTTTTTGGAGATTAACCTTTAGTCCAATGCGGTCTGAGGCTTCCTGTAGGTTCTTAATTTGGTTTTGCAGACCTGCTGGTGTACTAGCTATTAAAGCTATGTCATCGGCGAATAGAAGTGAAAATATTTCTGCCTTTCCGGGTAGAATTGATATCCGTGTCTTCCTTTAGCTTTGACATTGTCTGCAACTTCTGTAATTAGTAATGAAAAGATTAGAGGGGACAGTAAGCACCCTTGTTTCAACTCCTGTGTGGCATTCAAAGAATTCTGTTAGTTCAGTTCCATGTCTTACACATGATTGTACTGTTTTATAGATAGCTTTTAGCATGTTAATCATCTTCGTAGATATTTTGTGTTTCTGTAGAATTTCCCAAAGTTTTTCTCTATTTACTGTGTCAAACGCTTTTGATAATCAATGAAGGCTACATACAATTTACTTCTTCTTCTGCCGTATAGGCAGTTACTTATCATAGATGTAGTGTGAAAATATGGTCTACTGTTGAGAAATCTTTCCTGAAGCCTGCCTGCTCTTTGTGATTTTATTTTCTGCTTCTGCCCAATCATATAGTCTTCCGTTTAATATTGCTGTGTAAATCTTGCTTATGATGCATAATAAGGATATTCCTCTATAGTTTCCTGGATTCTGTCTATCTCCCTTCTTGTGTAGTGGTATGATCACCGCCCTTGACCATTCTATGGGGAAGTAGCTATCTTGATATAATTTATTGAATAATTTCGTTAAGAATGGCACTATATTTTGTCCTATAGTTTTGAGAAATTCAGGAGGGATTTCATCAATGCCGGGTGATTTGCCTTTTTTTAATTTTTCTGTAGCTGATCTTACTTCGTTTTCGGTTATCTCTTCGTCTAATTCTTGTACATGAATTACGTTTAACACTTCTTCTTGTGGTCCTTCTTCTCTATCGTTTAGCATTTCTGTGTCTTGTGGATTCAAGATGCTTTCGAAATGTGCGTTCCACTGTGTAATATTAATAGATGGTAATGTGTTATTCTTTCTTCTAACACTTTTTATGGTGCTCCAGAACATTCGGCTGTCCTTACGATTTTGTACTAGTGTGTCGTATGTTTGCTTTTTATACTGTTTTTTTCTTTTCTCTAATTGTTTCTTTGTATACTGCTCTTTTGTTCCTGTAAGCCTCTCTCCTTCCTTCATAAATGGTTGGGTTTTTATCCTTTTTCGTCCATGTCAGTCTATTGAGTGCTTGTTGTGCTTCTTTCTTTTTGATTTCGCATGTTTTATCATACCAGTTGTTTTTAGTCTTATATTTTCCTCCTATACCTATTGTTCTGTACATGTCTTTCCCTGCCTCTTTTAGTAGCTTATTAAATCTGTCTATACTCGTGTCTACATCTCTTTCTATTTCTTCTGTTATTTGTTGCCATTGTTTGTTTCGCCTCTTCCGATTCTATGAACTGGACATACTGTTGTTGTTTTGTGGGATCCCACTTTAGTTTCTTTACGTAAAATTTCTTGCCCTCGTTCTCTTGTGCGTTAGACAGTGTGCTTTGTAATTCCATCATAATAGGCACATGCTGAGCTTCAACTCTCTCTACTATCTGACACTTGTTCACATTTTCTAACAGTTCAACAGAACATATATAGTAATCTATAACACTGTTACCCTTTCGGAATAAAATGTGTATGCATCGTCAAACTTTCCCGTGCAAAGACCATTTAGTGGAGTTACATTAAATGTTATGCAAAATTCTATTAATTTCTTGCCAAAACCATTTATGTGGGGATCTTTAGACCTACGTGCATACACGTCCTGTTCTCTTCCTGTTACCTCATTTTCATCATCGATGCTCAAGCTCCATTCCCCAATACGAGCATTGAGATTCCTCCAATGATGTATGGAAGTTATTTCCTTGTTCTGTTTGTGCAAATATGTATTGTTCAATTAGTTCCAGTGTGCATGAGTAATCTTTGTCAGAATAATATCAGCTATCTACTGGATGTACATATGTACCTAAAAACAAAATGTCTTTTTCACAATGCAATAAGCTTCTCATTAACTTTACACAGAGTACATTTTCCATGTCAGTATTTATCAATTGACATATTCAGATAACTCTTTTTTATCAGCAGGATTGTTCCCCCTGAGGGTCTTCCCATTCTAGTGAATTTGACTGCTGGACAATGTAATTGCAAGAAATCCTGGAATTTTAATTCGAAATCGAAAAATTTAGAAGTAAATGTTTCTGTTAAACAGCACAGATCAAAAGAAGTGATAAATTCTAAAAAGTCTGGTTCCGTTAATTTATCTAATAATCCCCCCACATTCCAACATGCAAAAGATAGGTTTCTTTTCCCACTCTCGTCTTCCATTCTTTTTTCATTCCCACTCTCTCCCTCCCCTCTCGTTCCTCCACTCATGTCGTGTTCTGGTGTCTGTTCATTGTTCTCTTGAGTTCGTGTAATCTGTGATCCCTGTGTACAGCCGTGGCCTACCCTTCATTTCTTACTTTTTCCTTCCTTCGTAGTTGGATTGTACGTGTGCTACTGGTTGTTTTACTGGGTGCCTTCGTGCTACTGGTGTGTGAACGTAAAGTTTTGTTTGTTTTGTATTGTCCTCCCTTCTCTCCCTCCTCCCCACTAGCTCTGCCCCCCTCCTCACTGTCCGTCAACGCTGTAATACTGCGGTGGATCCGCACTGTTTCGTCCAGAGTGGTCTGCCGCGAACCGGCGCCCTGGCGTTCTGCGCATCCGCTCCGTCTCCACCCCCACCCCTGTTCTCCCTCTCCCTTTCCCCCTCTACTAGGCTGACTCTGTCTTGACCTTGTTTATCACATGTGACCACTTGTCTGTCGCGCCGCGGGTATGTGTGTCAAATGGCGCCTCGCCCGCCGCGCGCGCTGCATCTGCGTATGACCTTGACCCCGGTGGATCCCAGAGGGATTCTGATTGGTCCTTGGGTTTGTTTTGGTTTTTGGATGTGTGTATGGTGACCTGTGTGAGCACATGGTTACTGTCTGAACTTGGGAGTGGGCTGACACGTGTTTCTGTGTTGTGTGTTGCATTCGTGCCTTCATTCTTGCTTTCCTCAGACACACCCCCTCTCCCATTTCCCTCTCCTTTTCTTCCCCGCCACTGGCACCTCTCTATTACCGTCCGCTCCATCTCTCTGTTTTTTTGGGTTCCGCAGAGGTTCCAGTACCCGGTCCCAATCAACCCCTGATCTCCCTCCTCTCTCTCCTCCTGTCTCCCCCCATGCCATCAGCATTTCACTCTCACATACACTCCCTTCTCCTGCCTCACTCTCTCTCTCACACTTTCATCCCACTGTCACTCTGCTGGCGCTCATCATCTTTGTAATCTGCTCAGTTGCTTTCTTTCTTCTCTCTTCCTTTCTTCATTCCACTCTTTCTCTCTTCTCAACTATTTACCCTTTCCCTCTCCCTTTGCTCTCTCCTCAGTCTCTCTCTCTCGCTCAGTCCCACACTTTCACGTTCCATCCTTCCATCATAGTCTCTGTGGCTCCATCCTTCATGACTGTCCAACCTCTTCTTCTCAACCACGATTGTCTATTTGTCTCTTGATGCCTTGCTGTGGCGTATCCATGCCCGTTCCTGCCGTCATATCTGTAGCTCCGCTCCGCTGGTCCGTGGGCCCGCTCCGCTGGTCCATACGTCCGCTCCGCTGGTCCATAGGTCCGCTCCGCTGGTCCGTACGTCCGCTCCGGTGGTCCGTAGGTCCGCTCCGCTGGTAGTTTGGGCTGCTCCCTCACGTACAGCTTCCCTCCGAAGAAGTAGCCGGACTTGCCCGTCTCCCTCAGCTCACGTAATTGTGCTGTCTGGCGCCTCGTCCGGTCCTGGCTCACCGTGATCCCTTCTGTTTTCATGAGAGAGAGAGAGAGAGAGAGAGAGAGAGAGAGAGAGAGAGAGAGAGAGAGAGAGGGGGGGGGGGGTCGATAGGACCGACAGAATGGGCAGCTGGAAAGCGGGACATGTCATGTTAATGATATCTCTTTTAGGAGGCACTGAAGGAAGAAGACGTGTAAGGAGACGAAGGCAATATTCAGTGACATGATGAAATACAGTGAAATGAAGGCAGTATATACAAAAGGAGGCAGTAATCATAAAAAAATACATGAATGAAGAGAAGCTGGAAGGCAGTTATAAAGAACATGAAAAGTAAACGAGGGTGTTAAAGAAAATAAAGACAAAGAAGTAAGCACTGAGAAGAAATGAGTAAAAAACAAGATGCAAAGCATATAAACGTACTCCCAGTTTATCCTGAATACGCGTGAGATATTCCATAAAGAGGAAAAACCGTCTTGGGCTGGTGTAACCGTTAGTAATGGCTATTCTGGTAAACATCGGCTATCGTCTGTGACCTAAAATGAACATACTTACAAATTTTCAGAAAGATCGGCCAAGAACTTTCTGAGATTTTCCATGAAGAAGAAAAACCATTATGGGCCGCTAGTAACGGCTCTAACGGTAAATTTCAACATCGGGCATCATCCGTGACCCATAATGAACATATACACAAATTTTCAGAAATATCGGCCACGTACTTTCTGAGATATTCCATAAAGAAGAAAACCCGTCACAGGCGTTACAGCCGTTAGTAACGGCTATAACGGGGTAAACTAAACCATCGGGCATCATCCGTAACCCATAATGAAGATACCTGCTAATTTTCACAAAGATCGGACAAGTACTTTCGGAGATATTCCATAAAGAAGAAAAGCGTTACAGGCCCTTACAGCCGTTAGTAACGGATATAAAGGTAAACTAAAACATCGGGCATCATCCGTAACCCATAGTGAACATACCTGCTAATGTTCACAAAGATTGGCCAAGTACCTTCTGAGATATTCCATAAAAAAAGAACTTTACAGGCCGTTAAGCCGTTAGTTATACTATAACGGTAAACTAAAACATCAGGCATCATCCTTGATCCATAATGAACATACCTGCTAATTTTCAAAAAGATCGGCCAAGTACTTTCTGAGATATTCCATGAAGAAAAACAACCGTTACAGGCCGATACAGCCGTTTATAACGGATATAACGGTAAACTAAAACATCGGGCATTATTCGTGACCCATAATGAACATACCTGCTAATGTTCACAAAGATCGACCACGTACTTTCTGAGATATTCCATGAAGAAGAAAAGGCGTTACAGGCCGTTACAGCCGTTAATAACAGTATAACGGTAAACTAAAACATCGGACATTATTTGTGACCCATAATGAACATACCTACAAATTTTCAGAAAGATCGGCCAAGTGCTTTCTGAGATATTCTATAAATAAGAAAAAACCGTTACAGGCCGTTACAGCCGTTAGTAACGGCTATAACGGGGTAAACTAAAACATCGGGCATCATTCGTGACCCATAATGAACATACCTGCTAATTTTCACAAAGATCAGCCAAGTACTTTCGGAGATATTCCATAAAGAAGAAAAAGCGTTACAGCCGTTACAGCCGTTAGTAACCGCTGTAACGGTAAACTAAAACATCGGGCATCATCTGCGACCTATGATGAACATACCTACAAATTTTCAGAAAGATAGGCCATGTGCTTTCTGAGATATTCTATAAAGAAGAAAAAGCGTTACAGGCCGTTACAGCCGTTAGTAACGGCTATACCGGTAAACTAAAACATCGGGCATTATTCGTGACCCATAATGAACACACCTACACATTTCACAAAGATCGGCCAAGTACTTTCTGAGATATTCCATAAAGAAGAAAAAGCGTTACAGGCCGTTACAGCCGTGTAACGGTAAACTAAAACATAGGGCGTCATCTGTGACCCATAATGAACATTTCTACAAATTTTCAGGAAGATCGGTGAAGTACGTTTTAATATATTCTAAAAAGAAGAAAAACCGTTACAGGCTGTTACAGCCGTTAGTAACGGCTGTAACGGGTAAACTAAAACATCGGGTATCATCCGTGACGCATAATGAACATACCTGCTAATTTTCACAAAGATCAGCCAAGTACTTTCGGAGATATTCCATAAAGAAGAAAAAGCGTTACAGCCGTTACAGCCGTTAGTAACGGCTGTTACGGTAAACTAAAACGTCGGGCATCATCCTTGACCCATAATGAACATACCTACAAACTTTCAGAAAGATCGACCCAGTAATTTTGTCTGGAGCGAGTGGAACACATTTTGACCACGGACACACAGACAGACAGACACACAGACAGTGAGATTAGACACACACACAGACAGCATTTCTTCGTTCCCATTCTAAAGTACTCCCTGTTCTTTAAGAACTGGGAGTACAAAATGTAATAAAGAAAAAAAATTCGTGAACCTATTACAAATTTCAGCTTTGCACTTTATCTCGTTCCTCCTATTCTTTTGGTAAACCTGATCTTTTGGCTTCCGAACAGACGTAACAAGTTCAAGGGTCAACTTGCCTTTTCTGAAACTGGCCCCGTCATTTGGAACAGCTCTCTTTTCTGTCCTCCATGCACACTGTGTGTCTGGCATCATTCATTATTTGTTCTTCCTGCTATAAACATCTACTTCTCTCTCTCTCTCTCTCTCTCTCTCTCTCTCTCTCCTCTCTCTCTCTCTCTCTCTCTTCCTCTCTCCTCTCTCTCTCTCTCTCTTCTCTCTCTCTCTCTCTCTCTCTCTCCTCTCTTCTCTCTCTCTCTCTCTCTCTCTCTCTCTGTGTGTGTGTGTGTGTGTGTGTGTGTGTGTGTGTGTGTGTGTGTGTGTGTGTGTGTGTGTGTGGTGTGTGTGTGTTTATGCAAAGCAAAGTGCACGAGTGTCTTCATGTGTTAATACATTCTTGAATCTTTTTTTTAATTTCCTGCTAAGAGATCTGTACTGAACTTAGCTGAGGGAAGTAACGTACTTCATAAGATCTCAACCGCTGCTGCATGGAAGAATGACCATAATTCCAGCAAATGACCAACAGAATTATTAACGAAACAAATTAAACGGGGAGGAAAAAAAAACAACAAAAAACAATCAGCCAGTCAACCAACAAAAAGCCCCTACCCCCCCCCCCCCCCACCCCCACCCCCCTCCAGTTCACCAGACCACAGCATTCCTATCTTATTGTCTTTCCTCCCTAGCAGAGTCAGTCCGGCAGTCAGTCAACACGTGGGGAATGTTGCGACAGGTCAGAGGTCAGGGAGGGAGAGCGGTGCCAGAACACGTGGCGAATGTTGCGACAGGTCAGAGGTCAGGGAGGGAGAGCGGTGCCAGAACACGTGGCGAATGTTGCGACAGGTCAGAGGTCAGGGAGGGAGAGCGGTGCCAGAACACGTGGTGAATGTTGCGACAGGTCAGAGGTCAGGGAGGGAGAGCGGTGCCAGAACACGTGGCGAATGTTGCGACAGGTCAGAGGTCAGGGAGGGAGAGCGGTGCCAGCGTTGCTCGGTGCGCACTACAGTGACGTCAGCAGCACCGTGCTGTGAAACTGATGTCGTCCTCGCCAGGAGTCGGGAAAGGGGAAACAGCAGCTGGCCTGCGACTGGTTAGGAGGGGCTGTTTGTCGTGATTACCCTGAGACAATACGTTTCCCACACGACTAGCTTTATGGACCTAGGAACACAGAATGGACTGGGGTGGTGGCGTGAAGGGGAGGGGAGAGGGTGGAGATGAGGGAGTGGGAAGCAGCTGGAACACAGGACGGGCCGTATCTCTTTCAGGAGGCAGTGTGGGGAGAAGGAAATAAAGAATACAAATTTATTAAAAATGAAGAACGCCGGTAGTAAAAAAAAAAAGAAGACGGAATGAAAAAAAAAAAGAATACGGTAAGGTAAAGTAATGCTGCTTATAGCCCAGCTGACCGCAAAGGGCCATATCAAAGCTGTCACCACCTTAAAATCAACTCACAACTAAACAAAAACAACAACAACACACACACACACAAAACACGATTCACACATTTCCTTAAAATACACCTTCTAAAAATGCGCCAAAAACGTCGTTAAAAACAAAATGAAGAAGAAAACGTACTGATCAAGAAAATACAGTCAAAGAAGTAAGGAAAAGTAGAAAAACAAAAACAAAGCAGTAATCATAAAAAAAGCAGAAGAAGGAAGCAGTGACGAAAATGATTAAGATAGCAATAAAGTTATGAAGGAGAAACAGGTAGTAATATTAAAAGAACAAAACAAAAAGAAGAAATAGAAGATTAAGCAGAGAAGAAAGGAGAAGGAGGAAGGGGAAGAGGAGAAGGAGGAAGGGGAAGAGGAGAAGGAGTAGGAGAAGGAGAGGACAAGAAGAGAAGAAGACAAATTTAGTAATGAGGATGAGAGAAGAAGAAGAAGAAGAAGAAGAGAAGAAGAAGAAGAAGAAAAAGAAGAAGAAGAAGAAGACAAAGAAGAAGATTTCAGTTTCAGTTTCATCAAGGAGGCGTCACTGCGTGCGAGCTAGTCCATATACGCTACACCACATCCGCTAAGTTTTGAGACCACACTACGCATCATTTGAAGCTGATGGATAAATGGATTAACAACTAAGATGAGACAATTGAAGAAGAGGGTCTCGTGGCTACGACTCGGCGGATATCTGACCTACGCATTAGCCCAGCGCGCTGGTCAGACCTTGAGAAGAAGAAGAAGAAGAAGAAGAAGAAGAAGAAGAAGAAGAAGAGAAGCAGAAGAAGAAAAAGAAGAAGACGAAAGACAAGAAGAAGAAGAAGAAGAAGAAGAAGAAGAAGAAGAAGAAGAAGAAGAAGAGGAAAGACAAGAAGAAGAGAAGAAGAAGAAGACGATAATGATGAAGAAATCAAAACCCTGGTTACAGGAAGACAAAACATGAGGATCTGATTCTGAGAAAACTGCAGTAAATCATCAGGATAGTCATCATCATCATTGTCATCCTCTTGGCTATAGGTCATAGAAGCATCATGACAGATGTTTGGATGGCCGAGGGCGTCCAGATCTCTCTCATCAAACACACTTGGAGCTCATATCCTTTCTAGTCCACCATGCTGTTCGTCTGGATCATCTTAATTCTGCCTCTCATATTCTCATCAACA
>CM031604.1:62783395-62790895 GCA_018398815.1 Conus ventricosus
ATTGTGATGACAGGAGCTTTTCAGCCAGCACAGGGCCTTTGTGTCGACTCACTTACTACCTGACCTTGTCATTTCGCTTTTGTTCCTTGTCTAAAGAGACGGACGAGTCATCTTGAAATATCCTTAGCTGACACATGAGATACGTATATCCCTCAAGTTTCGCAAAGACATATTTTGCAGTTTCACAAAAAAGTGTCAAGGCACAGGTTACTTCAACTCTATGACAGACGGAGAGAAGGGTCATGGGGCACATCCCCGTCACAGTAGGACGCTGTCTGGAACTGAAGCAGGGCGTACAAAGTGCGCGTCTGCTGACATCCAAAGAATACCACCCCCCTCCGCCTGAAGTCAGTGGTGTTTAGTTTTGTTTAGTTTTGTTTTCAGACAGCAAACTTTGAAGGGTATTTGTTGTCAACATCCAGCTCTCACCTTCTCACCTAAAATTAATGACAACAACAACATTAACAACAACAATAATAATAATAATGAGGAGAAGAAGAAGAAGAAGAAGAAGAAGAAGAAGAAGAAGAAGAAGAAGAAGACGAAGAAGAAGAAGAAGAAGAAGAAGAAGAAGAAGGAGAAGAAGAAGAAGTAGAAGTAGAAGATAGAGATGAAGGAGAAGAACGATAACAGTAATGGGAACAACGATAATATTATTTTAATAATTCTGATTAACATAATTGTTATGATTGCTTTGATCATAGTGCTACTATTACTACTACTACTACTACTACTACTACTACTACCAGTAGTAGTACTACTAGCGAGTTATTCTTCTTATTATAATTAGTATCATTAATATTACCATTATTATCATTACAATTATTATTATTATTAACATCACTAGGATTATCATTGCCATCGTAATTACTGTTGTTGTTGTTGTTCTTGTTGTTACTGTTGCTGTTGTCATAGTTGTTTTTGTTGCTGCAGTATTTCAGACATACAAAAAAACCCTGGTATAGTTTTAAAAAGTACTGAAACTGTCGGACATGAACATAATCACCATAAGCAAGCCGGCCAGCAAATAAATGAATTAAAGAACGAGAAGCATTTGGGAAAGGCAGCAGAAGGCGAGTGAATCCAAGAAATACAACACCAGGAGGAGAAAAACCATCAAACAAACTGTCTCTCCATGTACACGTAGCTTCTCTGCCATTGTCAAGTTTTTCTCTTGTATGTTATTTATCTGATTGCTTAAAAGGTGGTCATGACAGACAGAGAGGGAGAGAGAGAGAGAGAGAGAGAGAGAGAGAGAGAGAGAGAGAGAGAGAGAGAGAGAGAGAGAGAGAGAGAGAGAGAGAGAGAGAGAGAGGAGAAGAAGAAGAAGAAGAAGAAGAAGAAGAAGAAGAAGAAGAAATCAGGCTTCTGTTTGGGGCGGCTCCGCTCTGGAAGGCTGTGAGAATGAGCAAAGACCGATGAATAACGCATCCATTATGTCCACACCATTTCAGACACATGAAAGAAATTGGGAGCCAGGATCTCAAGCAAATTGCATGCCATGTTTCCCAGTTTCTTCTTCTTATAAAGTCTGGAGATTGTCTGTGCATGTCTGTGTAAATGTGAGGGAAATAATGTTGCGTGCGTGCATGCGTTCTATGTGTGTGTGTGTGTGTGTGTGTGTGTGTGTGTGTGTGTGTGTGTGTGTGTGTGTGTGTGTGTGTGTGCGTGCGTGCGTGCGTGCGTGCGTGCGTGCGTGCGTGCGTGTGTGTGTGCGTGCGTGTGTGTGTTCTGTACTTTTTTCATTTTCTTAATTCCCTTGCAAATTAGCTACACTGGTCCTAGCTGCCGGAGGTAATGTACTTCAAAAGATCTGTACCGCCCCGCTGTGGAGAATGATGGCGATAGTGACAATGAAAGACATTATTGTTAAAAAAAATATTAAAAAATTAGCAATTGAACCTAGAAACAACAACAAAAGACAACCCGTCCATTTCATCCAACCTAAAGTATTCCTATCTCATTGTCTATTCACCCGACGACAGTCAGGCTGATGGTCAGTCAACACGTAGTCAATGTGGCGACAGAGCGCTGAGACACGAAAGGGGAAAACGGCGCCAGGACGGCACGTGCGCATTCCAGACCCCCTCGGTGACGTCAGCAATGACACGCTGGGAAATTGATGACGTCCTCGACAGGGGGCGGGGAAGGGGCACGCAGCGGCTGCCCTGCTGCTGGTTAGTAGGCTCTTTGTAGTGATCACCCCCAAAAACAATAACTTTCCCCACACAGTTAGCGTCATGGGTATGAGTAGGGTATCTGACCTAATTGGTGACTGGATTGCGCGATGGCGTGAAGGGGGGGGGGGGGGGGGGGGGGGGGGGGTGTCGAGAGGAAGGAGTGGGAGGGGGCAGTTAAACTGCAGGACAGGCTACGTGATATCTCTTCTAGGACGCGGTTTGGAAGAAGAACTAAAGGAGATGAAAGAAATAATAATGGAAATATAGTGTACAAAATTGATGAAAATAGAGAAAGTCATAACCATAGAAGAAAGGATAATCAAGAGAAAGGAATCAATGAAGAAAATGAAGACGTCAAATCTGTGATGACGAAAAAACAAAAGTAAGAAAAATGTAGACATGAAAAAAGAAACGGAAGTGGTAATGAGATGAAAAGAACAGGAGGAACCAATGAAGGGACTGAACAAGGAATGAAGGAAAGAGATAATGATAGGAGAAGAAGAAGAAGAAGATGGAGGGGGGAGGGAGGAGGAGGAGAAGGAGGACAAGAAGAAGAGTAATAATAATATCAACAACAATAGTGACAACAACATATAATAATAATCATAATGATAATAATAGTATAAATAATAATACTTAAATTAATAGTAGTGATAACAAGAACAAAAATATTAATATCAAAAGTAGTAGTAGTAGTAGTAGTAGTAGTGGCAGTTGTAATAAAAATAATAATAGAAATAGAAGAAGTAGTAGTAATAGAAATAACATTGATAATAATAATTACAACAACGATAATAATTATAATAACAATAATAATAATTATTGTAATAAAATAATGATGATAATAATAATGTTAACAAAATAATAACAATGATATAATAATGACGATGATAATAATGATTAGAAGAAGAAGAATTAGAATGATAATTAATAAGAATTCAATAGGCGTCAAAAACTTCTTAAGGACTTGATCATTACGAGTACATTCGACAAATAGAAAAGGAGACAGGGGAAAAGGGGGAAGGTAAGTAATAAATGATATTGATAGCAACAGCAACGATAACAACAGCAACAATAAAAACAATAATAATAACGATACTAATGATCATGATAATAATAATAACAAGAAGAAGAAGAAGAATGATAATAATAGCATCATTATCAACATCATCATTATTAATAATAATAATAATAATAATGGATTGCATTTCTATAGCGCATTTCTAATTCAACAAATTACTCATTGCGCTTGATCTCACGCATACATTCCTTTATACATTGTGATTCATTCGAAACAATCATTAATATAGAAAATCTACAGCACAAAAATAATAAGATAAAAAATAAAAGCAGCACGTCTAACTACAGAATAAAACAAAAAGCATTACCCTAAATGTGCTTTGAAAAGATAGGTTTTCAGATGGCTCTTGAAAGTGCTAAGAGAAGGTGAGTGTCTGAGGAACGATTATTTATTCTCTCTCTCTCTCTCTCTCTCTCTCTCTCTCTCTCTCTCTCTCTATTATCATCATTAGAGTTATGATTGTCATTATCAAAGAATTATCTTCGCTACTATCATTGTTGTCGTTCTTTTTTTTTCTTGCTGTATTTTAGTCATGCATTACAAAAAACAAGTATTGAAAGGGGAATGAGACAGCCAGACACCAGAAGAAAAAACAAGTATTGAAAGGGGAATGAGACAGCCAGACACCAGAAGAAAAAACAAGTATTGAAAGGGGAATGAGACAGCCAGACACCAGAAGAAAAAACAAGTATTGAAAGGGGAATGAGACAGCCAGACACCAGAAGAAAATTAATACAGAACACACTAGCAAGCAAATAGATAAATGAATGAGCAGAAACAAGTTGAAAAGGCAGGAAAAATGAGGCCATGCAGTAAAGAGCAACAGGAGAGAGAGAGAGAGAGAGAGAGAGAGAGAGAGAGAGAGAGAGAGAGAGAGAGAGAGAGAGAGAGAGAGAGAGAGAATAAATAATCGTTCCTCATTTACATGGCTTCCTGGCCTGCGTCAAATGTTTCTCTTGAATATTATTTTTCTCGTTGCTTGAGAAAGTAAAAATGAATGAATGAACGAGCAAGCCAGCGAGAGAGAGACAGAGAGCGAGCGAGCGAGCGAGCGAGAGAGAGAGAGAGAGAGAGAGAGAGAGAGACAGAGAGAGAGAGAGGGAGATAATTTTGTGTGTGTGTGCGTGTGTGTGTGTGTGTGTGTGGGGTGTGTGTGTGTGTGTGTGTGTGTGTGTGTGTGTGTGCGAGTTCGTGTGTGCGTATGTGTGCGTGCGTGTGTTGTGTGTGTGTGCGTGCGTGCGTGCGTGCGTGCGTGCGTGCGTGCGTGCGTGCGTGCGTGCGTGCCTGCGTGCGTGCTTGTGTGCATGTGTGAGTGTGTGCGAGCGGTTGTGCATGTGTATGGTAGTGTGTGTAAGTGTATGTGGGAGAGAGACACAGAGAGAGAGAGAGACAGAGAGAGAGAGAGAGAGAGAGAGAGAAGGGGAGAAAGAAAGAGAGAGAGAGAGAGAGAGGGGGGGGAGAGAGAGAGAGAGAGAGGGAGAGAGAGAGAGAGAGAGAGAGAGAGAGAGAGAGAGAGAGCGAGAGAGAGAGCAAGGGTGTGTTTCTCTCTCTCTGTTTGTGTGTGTGCGGGGGGGGGGGGGGGGGGAGGTGTGCGCGCTTGCGTTCATGTGTGTATGTGCGTGCGTGCGTGCGTGCATGCGTGCGCGGGCGCGCGCGCGCGCGCGTGTGTGTGTGGTTATGTGTGTGCGCGCGCGCGTGAGTGTATGCGTTGCTTGCACATTACTTTTTTGGCCACATAAAAACGCGTTCATGAATGAGTGAAGGATAGTAAGGAAGATATCTATACATCTATCGGGCTATCTATCTGTACTTGTATGTATGTATGCATGTATGCATGCAAATATCTATCTATATATGTAGAGAGAGAGAGAGAGAGAGAGAGAGGAGAGAGAGAGAGAGAGAGAGAGAGAGAGAGAGGAGAGAGAGAGGGGAGAGAGAGAGAGAAAAGAGAGAGAGAGAGGAGAGAGAGAGAGAGAGAGAGAGAGAGAGAGAGAGAGAGAGAGAGAGATGAAGGATATACAAAAATATCAGGTGTAGTAACTGAGCATCATCGGAGAAGTTCGAGACATCGTGTAACATCACAAGAGTCTGGGCTACTCATTGCAAACTAGAATGACAGTCAGAAGAACAAAGGCCACCGCCAAGGTCAAAACAATCGTTGATCCTCACTGAATTAAACAGGTTAGTTCTGGTGCCATACTCAACATAGAAAAAAAGAAGAAAGGAAACTAAGTGGATGGCAGTTTCACATGTATATTATACACTTTTTTGACACGTTTGGTGATAACAGGGTAAAACAACTAGAATCCACGCTTTGCAAAGACAGCTCGGGTGTCCCTTTCACAACATAACTCAGCAGAAGGAGGAAGCGATGTTAAGAGATCATCGTACTAACTGATGCAATTCTAAAGCTACCGTCGCACAAAGTGAAGGAATATACAGTCAGGGCTTTCGTAACTATCAAGCTATGACGCCCATAGACCATTTCAGAGCCTGATCCTTGAACATGAGCGGACAAACCATCCGACTCTGCTGCCTTCATCTATCCCTCCATCAACAGCAGCAGCACCAAGGAAGAGCTGACCTGGTTTAAACTCGCCTGGTCTTGAAATTCCAACAGGGCCCAGTCTCCCTGATCAACACCCCCAGCTTCAGACCCTGCCTCTGTCTGCTGCATTCCCGCTGCGTGTTGATCGGCGAAGATGCCTGAGATTGCCGGCAACCTCGCCCCCACTATCTCCTCCTCACCTCTGTGCCTCGGTAGAACGTGTCAGCAAACAGCTGCTGTGGATCCTCATCGCCAGTCCCTGATCCCTGTGTCTGTCAACGGCTCCACGATCTCCTTTCTCAATCCCGGAAGCGCGACGGGGTCTTTTCGCCGATGTACCCCGCTGTCCTCGCTAGTCTTTGCGTCATCATTGGCCTGGCTGTCATCAGAGAGATCGGTTCCGGGTTGAAGGGGAAACGAGACCTCTGAATAGGCGTGTTTGTACTGAAGTGGGGGCTGCTTGTGTTGTCAGAAAACGATGACAATTTGTCATGTGTGCTTTAGCGGTACAACAGGGGTGGATATTTGTTAGCCCCGTGATGACATCATCACGCGATAATGTGACGATGGACGGGCGAAAGGGTGTGGAAAATTAACGACGAATGTACGGAACATATTTGGAGGGTGGGAAGGCTGATGACATGTTTGGTAAGAATGCGATGCAGAGATATAAACAGACTATTTTGGTAAGAATGCGATGCAGAGATATAAACAGACTACGAGGATTGTTCAGTTATAAAGGGGAGGGTGGGAAGAAGCACAGTCACTGATTTTCCAGTTCAAGGACGAGTTTATTCTTATAAGTCTGTGATGAAGCAACTTGCTTTTTCTTCCTATAGCGGAAGAATTATGATTATGTATTATTTTCCACTTGCAGTGGGTCATAGAGGAACTTTGATGGACTCTGGAACAGGCGGGAATTTCCACTTCTGTTCTCAGTTATGAACAACAGCTTAGAGGTCCAATCTTTCAATCTTTCCGTCTAGAACTTCTTCAGTCTGCCTTTGGGATGTCCAACCTCAACTGTACACAGCAGAGTGGTCATATCAAGTAACTTAACGGTGCATGACAGCTGTGAAAAAAGGTTCTAGTTTGCCAGCCGCTTTGCTGACATGCTGCTTAACACAGAGACACAGAGGTAACTTCTGTTGCTTGTGTGTGGTGCAGCGGATCCGGGTAAAGCATTCGATCTTGAACAATTGGAGTTTTCTTTCTTTCTTATTCTTTTTTCTTATCATGTCTCGTCTTCCGCGCCCCCAAAGTAGCATTTGCGCTGCTCATCTCAGTCACCCTTAACACAGCTTGCCACACGCAGCTTCGGCAGGTTGCAGCCCCAATACCGTTGTTCGCAACATGTGATTTGTGTCAGATCGTCATGAGGCAACCCACCAGAGGAGACGGAAGTCAGTGGCACCTGCTGCCTTGATTTGTCACTGAAGGTCTGCTGAAGATCTGTCCTGCAGATTGTCAGAATTAAAAGAGAGGAGAAATCGGATTTTTGTAACATACTGAACAGTCGAAAGACTCTGACATTCCAATTCCCTACAATCGTGTGCTTGTCATAACACACAACAAGAGTTTGTGAATTTTTGTTATGTAAGACAAAAAAAAAGAAGAAAGAACAGAAAAGAGAAACCCAGGAGGTAGCTGGTTTCACCCCATATCACTCCATAGCTCCCTTGCTTAAAGCT
>CM031604.1:62795895-62800100 GCA_018398815.1 Conus ventricosus
GTGGAGGGACTGGGGAGGAGAGGGGGGTGGGCGCGGAAGAAAACAGAGTGGTAGGAAGGCACCACTTTTGTGTAAATGAGAGAGAGAGAGAGAGAGAGAGAGAGAGAGAGAGAGAGAGAGAGTTCACATTTTCATACCCTTCTGTCATTTAACTGAACATCGCTTGTGACAAGAGGTACAGTGTTCACACACTTTCAGCAGGGGAGACCGACAGACATGCAAGCAGACACTTGACACTCAGCCATTTCTCCGCTGTCATCAAGACATGCCAGGAAACCAGTACGCTCATCTGTCTTCCGCGTGTGTAAAGAAGTCTTTGGAAAGTCAAACGAAAACTTTCCCCCTACAATATTTGGGTAGCCGATTGAAAATGGTGCACAGAACTTCACAACGCTTGCCCCCGGGTGAGATCGAGTCGAAGTCAGTCTGGAAATTCATGCAGGCTGTCGCTGGATGGACGTCGTGGCGCCGTCTAGAAGGAGGCGGTCTCTCAGGCTGGCTCTGCGACTAGCCAAATATATTCGACGGAAGCGGAGCTTTCGTAGGGGCAGCTGCTTGCATACTGCTGGATCAGAACAAGCACCAGATGATCACTGCCGAACTTGACCCGGCGAAGTGCAGTGTCTCCACTGACAGGTTGGCCCTATGGCGACTTTATACTGAATCGCACAAGGAGGAGTTGTGAGGACGTAGATGGATCAGAATGATAAATAAATAATAAGGAAATAAATATATAAGTAAATAAATGGGAAATTAATAGATACACAAAACGCATAGTTTGTCAATCTTCAAAGACGTTTCACACTGTCACGTGGGTGATGTTCACGTGGTAATTGTTCAAGGGAAACGCTATGCCTCAATCCCAACTCATCGCGCCAACACACAACATCAAATTCAAACACTTGGTAATACGGTACAAACAAAAAACTGAACTTTACTGTCACAAAAAAAACAATGTTCACAAACATGTTTACTTCTATATAAGGTCGGGTATACATTTATATAACTTCAAAAGGGATGTAAAAACAAATGGAAGGGACACACACACCCACGCACAAACATACACACACCCACACCACGCACTCACACACACACAAATTATCGAATCTCTCTCCACTACAATTCATTGCCCCGGGCCGATTCTGGCGTGGGGCCAGGAGGTAAGGTAGAGCCGGAAATGAAATTAATGGTCAAGGAAGTACAAAAAAAACAGGAATGCTGCAAAAACTGATCCCTCGAAAATTAAAATAGCGGATGACCAGGATTGACCAGTGGAAATCAAGGACAAACAACCTGTGGGATGAGACAGGATTACGGTTCGGAAGGAGACATTTTAGCACTAGATATTAAATAGCGAGGCAAAACAAAGGGGAGCTTCTTGGGCAATACCCTTGGAATTGGGTGTATACTACTGGGGAGGTTCGACTGCTAAGAGCTGTAACTAAAATCCAAACGTTAATTTCACTCCTTTGTTAAACCGCTAACAGACGAAGGGACAGTTCATCACAGAAAGATTGTTAAACAATGCATGGTTTAAACTTGGCAAAATAGTAAACTGGAAACCTGCACAAGAAAAAAAAAACGCACCATACAGCGGCCGACAACCCTGGGAAGCAGTATATATGGAAATGCACAACAAAAATTCATGTTGGCAAACTTAACTATAATAGAATGATTACAGCGCTCTGCTGACACAACTGATTTAACGCCTGTCCTTGTCTCTGCAATAAAACGTGGATGCCAGACTTACGACCCCCCGATCCCCCCAAAGCCTCAACCGTTGTGAAAGTCCTGTGCGGGGACCGTGGAAAAGGAGAGAGGCCGTCTGTCCGTCGGATGCCACACGACAGGATTAGGCGTCCTTTTCTCCTATCAGGAATACAGTTACACACAAAGAGACCACGAGGTCGTTGGTGAAGGTGAATACTCCAGTAGGCACACAGGTGTGGCGGGCCGTTCCAACCACTGTACAAAAACAAGGTAGGGCAGTGAACCAGCGACCCACGAAGCTGTATAGTGGTTGAGAGTGGGGTCGCCGGCGCAACACAAAATGCAGGGGTCAGGCTGAAGGTCCTCTCTCCAAAGCTGGTGCACGGCAGCAGGTGCGTCCTCGTCCGGACCCGGGGTGGCCGAGGAGGGGGAAGGGCTGATGAAGACTGGGGAGGAAAGGGGAGGGATGAGGAGGGCGAAGCAGAAGATGGAGGTAGTTGGGTCAAGCCCGTGGGTCGCAGCAGCGTCTGCGGTACGGTGGCGGCAAACAGCAGAAACCGGAAAGGCGGCGAGGCACCCGCTACAGATTGCAGGTCTAGCGGCAGCAGCAGCGGCACCCAGTAGGTCGCCACTGGTGAGGGAAGGAGGAAAAAACCACCAAGAGGGAAAGAAGTAGAAGAAACAAGAAACCATGATCCTTTAAGTAGAAGTGTAGGAAGCAGTCCTGGGAAAAACACACAAAAGAAGGTTTCCATATAAAATTGTGCAAAGCAAAAACCCGTAGCAGACACTCCAGTTTACTGAGAGTAACAAGGGACAGGGCACTTGCAGAGCGATGGCTATTACAGTTCTCCCCAAATAGAATTAAATACATTTCCCGGTTCTGACATTTTGTTTACATTACATATTTCCAATAAACGTTCACAACCGTTTAGGTCAAACACCCCCGGGGTTGGCTCTTTTTTCGAGTTAAAAGCAAAAACGAATCAATCTCCCTTGGGGACAACTCTTTCCCATTAACAGGCCGGAAACATTAACAGCGCCACACAAACTTATGGGCGCTCAATATTTACAGGAATGGGACAACCAAAAATTGGTAAGAAAAATAAACACAAGTCCTGAACACACGAATTACAGTGACGGACACTTAAACACACAAAACACGGGGCCAAGACATGACCGGAAATGTGGTACAGGCACGCGACGAAACACAGGAACACTGCAACACTACATATTTGGAAGGGAAAATGGATAACACGCTCTACTGCTGTAAAATGAAAAATAAAATGGCCTAGAAGTAAATGGATAATTAAAAGTTGGTATAACGAAAGGTAATATGATAAACGAAAAATAATACTCAAACACAACAAAATAAATATTGAAAGAATTAAAGTAATAGCTGGGAGGAAAACCAATTCTTTAAAATACGATTTGGAAATAAATAAATAATAAAAGAAAATAGATATGAACTAACTACGCAATGTACTCACCAACTAGACTTGTGAAAGGGACTCCTTGAGGAGCCGGAATAGTAAGCCCTGCACGGCTCGTATCCCGGTCAGGGCCTAAAAGTTTAGAAAAAAAAAACAGGCTTCTGCCTCTAGTGAATCAGGGATTCACGACTGGATATGGATCACAGGAATACAACAAAAAGCTGGACAAGACGACAGCACTCCTATGGAGTACAATAGTTTGGTTCAACCCAAAGGTAAAAACCTGATGCCAAGAGCCCGGAGATATGGATCTCCCAAAAAAAAATTGCAACGCAGTTTCCCTCAAAGGCGAAACAATGGTGGCTCCCGAGGGATATGGATCCCTCACAAAAATACAGTTACAAGAAAACCTGCATGCATAAGGCTTGCACGACACGTTATCTTTCCTCCCACTCTCCCAACCCAATCTCGACTGCCCTGGTCGGTTCAAAAAAAACCTATTCGCAGGTGAGAGGGGCTCACTCAGCCTACGTTTAACCCCACGTGCAACCCGAGTCCACACGGAAAACACATGACAATGCAGGATGGAAGGTGGGTTGCAGAGTTTAAAAGCTAAAATAAAACTCAGTTGGTTTTTTTTTTAAGACACAAGACACTCTGCTTAAGGTTACATTTTAACAAAACTAACCCCCTACACAAATTTCTTCCTCTGGACAAAACGGACCTTGAACATGACAGTTGGAAGAAACATGCGGCGCGTGACACACCCCCCACCTAAAAAGCTCGGTACTATGAGTGTACCAGCTACCAACCTGTCCCATGTTCAAAGGTTCATTGCAAAGTAGAAAAAAAAACAACCACCACAAATCACGGTCCATGATACACGCAGTTCAGAGAATCTCCGGTCAGCACCGAATGAACAGGAAACAGCCTATGTCTCCATCCTACTAAGAAAATCCGCCTCTACATTGTCCTTGCCAGGCTAACTGGAGCTGTAGCTTGGACAGGGGAAGGAGCACCTCATCTCCGTTCACCACGTTCACGAGCCTTCTTATCAAGGAG
>CM031604.1:62815200-62836110 GCA_018398815.1 Conus ventricosus
GACACCTACGCTACACTTCTGTAGTCTACCTATAAGTCCAATCTGTGTGTGTGTGTGTGTGTGTGTGTGTGTGTGCGTGCGTGCGTGGGCGTGCGTGCTGTGACGTGCGTGCGTGCGCTAGTGTGTGTGTGTGTGTGTGTGTGTGTGTGTGTGTGTGTGGTGTGTGTTGGTTGTGTGTGTGTGTGTGTGTGTGCAGTGGAGTGTTGTGCCTTCATGATATTGATGTTTGAAACCGTCTTGATTTCTTTACTTGATTTTAGATTTTAATGTATTTTTCTCCTTTGCTGTGAGTGTTGAGTATTTTTGTAAGTGTTTATACCTTTGTTACACTTTTTTGCATTCCTTTTTTCTTTTGGAGGGCAAAGTGTAAAAGAAGCATTCAGCTTTTACCTCTTACCCCATTAAAAGATGGGTATTCGCATTTCTTTGTGAGATGGTTCTGTGCGTGCAAGTGTGGCGTGCGCGCGCGCGCGGTGTATGGGCGCCTGCGCTGTGTGTGGGTGTGTATGTGTATGATGTGTGTGTGCGTCGCGCGCGCGCTTGTGTGTGTGTGTGTGTGTGTGTGGTGTTGTGTGTGTGTTGTGTGTGTGTGTGTGTGTGTGTGTGTGTGTGTGTGTGATTCTGTCTGTTTAGTGTTTGGAACGAAGGGACGTGTGTGTGTGATTGAATGTGACAGGAGCACATATGTTCACTATACACACACAGGACATACACACGAACTCGACACAGACACACATCCCCACACACACACACACACACACACAACACCACATCACACACACACCACCACACACACACGCAACACATTAAATACATCCATACATTCGGGAGAGAAAGAGAGACAGACAGAGACAGAGACAGAGAACTGACAGACAGGCAGACAGAGGCAGATGGATCAGACTTGACAGAACAGAGAGACAGGCAGCCAGAGGCGATGGATCAGACTGACAGAGACAGAGAAAGACAGGAGGACAGAGGCAGATGGATCAGACTGACAGACAACCAGACGGACAGCGTAATCGAAGGGAGGAAATGACATATATGTTACTGAAAATAAACGAGAATTTAAACAAAAATTTTGATCTCCACTCAGTTTAAAATCAAGTATCAAAATTATTAAACAATGGCTACTCTATATTGCCAATAGTATGGGGGCCACAATTCACGGGAATGCTGATTGTTTCATACAGATTACCTTTCCCTAAGTAATTTTGACTCCCCGTCTTCAAATGCTGATTGTTCATGCAGATCAACTTTACATTAAAGTTATCTGACTTCCGTCTGTAAAACGCTGATTTGTATTACGGGATCATAACTTTTTTTTCCGTCTCTTCAAATGTGACTCGTTCATACAGATTAACTTTACATAAAGTAACTTCTGACTTCAGTCTGTAATGCTGATTGTTCATAAGTTCAACTTTACAAAGTAACTTTGACTCGTCCGTAAATGTGATTGTTCATACAGATCAACTTTACATTAAGTAACTTTGACCTTCCGTCTGTAAATGCTGATTGTTCAACAGATAAACTTACATAAAAGCTAACTTTGACTTCCGTCTTCAAATGCCTGATTGTTCACATTGATTAACTTTACATAAGTTACTTGACATCCGTCTGTAATGTTGATTGTTCATACAGATCAAAATATTCCATACAAGTTTACTTTGACTTCCGTCTGGAAATGCTGATTGTTCATTACAGTTCAAACTTTACATTAATCATACTATGACTTCCGTCTTTTCGACCGAACAAATTCAGGTCGGGAGGTAACGCTCTTGAGCGAACATTAAGCGTTTCATTTTGGTCACGTCAACGGTCCACATTTGCGTTCATACGCCGTTCAGGTGCGCATGTCAGAGGTTCACGTTTATACTGCTGCAATCCTTTCACGACCCTTATCTTCCAGTGTCTCATTCAGGGTCATGAAACGGGTTTACAAAACCTTTGGACAGTATGCGAAATCACAACCGTCAGTGCACTGTACCGCATGATTTCGATTCCCATTTTGTAGAATTTACGTAAAACTTCCACCGCTAATCAACCACAGTGAGAAAGTTAACAGAAAGTTAAAACGGTTTCTCCGGACTCGCCAAGAGACCAAGGTCAAGACAGGGCCAATGATTATTTTAAATTAGAGCCTGAAATTACAAAGCCATTGGTTCGTGTGCAAAATCGTCCCGGTTGTCCTCACCCTTTCTTCCCCACCATCTCTCTCTCTCTCTCTCTCTACTCTCTCTCTCTCTCTCTCTTTCTCTCTCTCTCTCTCTCTTCTCTCTCTATCTCTCTTCTCTCTCTCACGCTTGCACACAACACACACACACACACACACACACACACACCACACCACACACACACACAACACAACAAACACACACACACACACCATCACACACAACACACACACACACACACACACAACCTTTCTCCCACTCCGTCATGAAACCACCAATCTGCACAGAATGGCCGCACCCGATGTGATAAGATCTCGGAGAAGTCGTGACTGGAACGTTCTGTGTTGCTCCTGCCAAGTCCAATTGCACGCACCACGCGCGCGCACGCACGCACGCACACGCACACCACACACACAGAGAAAATGTATGCGATACATATGCAGCGTGCTTGCAAACACACACACACACCAACACACACACACACACCACACCACACACACACACTCGGGTTCACGCACACATGCTCGCACACATTACACACGCCACCACACACACACACACACACGCAGCGCGCACGCGCGCGGATACGCGCTAATCACACACACTTACACACGCGCGCTCAGAGAGAGAAGAAAACAAGACCAAATCTCTTCCGAACTACAAAAAACAAACAATTACGTCGCGGGGCGCGCTGTCACTCACTCTCTCTCTCTCCCTCCCTACTCCCTCCCCTCTCTTCTCTTCTCTCTCTCTCTCTCTCTCTCTCTCTCTCTTCTCTCTCTCTCTCTCTTTCTCAACTCCCTTATCATTCTCAGTATTACATCCCTGCCCCTCCCCTCCCCACCCCTTTTTTCCGGTAAACCGAAATTTTAGAACTCCCTACTTTTAAGGACTCGGCCTTTAACCATGATTTCTCTTCTTCGAGTTTGCTTTCCGCTGATGGTCAGATAAAATTTGAGAGAAACTACTTTGACGTTCAATCTAATCCACACCACACACACACACACACACACTCACACACACACATCGCACGCACGCACGCAACGCACGCACACACACACACACACCACACACACACACACCACACACACACAACACACACACACACACAAATAGACAAGTTTGCCTGTTCGAACCTGTTCAGCCTGAATAACTGAGAGGAAGCTCTCCTTGAATGGATACTACCATGTAGGGGTTTGAGCATGACGACCTACTCGAGCTCTCTGTATTTTCCGTCGACTGTGACCGAACGCGATGGCGGCATAAAACTAAATGACATTTCACACGCGCGCACTTACACGACCCGCCTTCACCACACACACACACACACACACACACAACAAACACACACCACGCAACGCACGCTCGCACGGCACGCACGCACGCACGCACGCACGCACGCACGCACGCGCTCGCACGCCGCCACCGCAGCACGCACACCACACACACACACCAACACACCACACACACACACACACACACACACACACACACACAACACACGCCAAGTTTCAATCATTTCAACAAAAACAAACACTGGCATCAGATCGCCTTATATCACTTTTTTGTGGGAAAGACGCAAACCTAAACACAAAACAAAAGCGCATGGATTTGACACAACTCTTTTCTCAACCCTTCCAGTTCAGACACGAGGGGAAAGTGACGAGAGAGAGAGAGAGAGTGAGAGAGAGAGAGAGAGAGCGAGAAGAGAGAGAGAGAGGAGAAGAGAGAGAGAGACAGAGGGGACAGAGAGAGAGACAGGAGAGAGAAGAAGAGAGATGGGAGTAGAGAGAGAGGAGTCGGATGAGAGAGATGAGCGAGAGAGAGAGAGAGGAGAGAGAGAACAAGAAATAGAAAGAGGGGAGGGACGAAGAAAATAGACCGTGCATATTAAGGGAGCATACTTATAGTTCATTCATTAGCTTTTTAGAAAATCAGCCTTTCATCCGTAGCACTCTTCGTTTTCCGTGGGAGAAAACTGTGACAACTGATGGTCAACTGTCTTCAGCGTTTCCTTCAGGGAAAACAACTGTTTTGGGATGAGGCCGGGCGTTTAATACCCGGAAGGGTTCAGGGTGAACTAAAACTATTGTTATTGATAAAAAATCTTGGGAAAATAATTGCATTGCGCATGTCGGGATATTTCCCTGTATCGACAGGCTCATACTCGATACTTCCCTTGCTCATCCTCTCGCTGTTCGATACTCGCACTGCTCAATACTTCCCTGTTTCCAAAGAGGTTGTGTGTTTGTGTGTGAGTGTGTTGTGTGTGATGTGTGTCGTGATGTGTGTGTGTGTGTGTGTGTGTGCGCGTGCGTCGTGCGTGCGTGCGTGCGTGCGTGCGTGCTTGCGTGTGTGTGTGTCGTGGGTGTGTGTGTGTGGTGTGTGTGGGTGAGTGTGTGTGTGTGTGTGAGTGTGTGAGTGTGGGTTTGCGTGCGTGCATGCGTTACGTGTGCGTGTGTACTGTGGATGTACGTATGTGTGTATTTGTTTGCGTATGTGAGTGTGTGCGTGTGTGTGTGTGTGTGTGTGTTGTGACTGTGTTCCGTATGTGCTGTGTACGTGTGTACGTGTGTGCGTGCGTGCCCGTGTGTGTGTGTGTGTGTGTGTGGTGTGTGTGTGTGTGTGTGTGTGTGTGTGTGTGTGATGTGTGGTCTTCAAGTGTGGTAGATATTTCCTTTGTCCCAACAAGAGCTTCTTTCCGTATTGGACGGGCCTAGAAACGAGCGGGGGAAGATCAAGCAGGGTATAAATGTCTTGCTTGGGATATAGCGGATACGGGAAATATCGAGTATGGACAGAATGGAACATGGGGAGTTTCAAGCTGGGGCGGGCGGGAGGGTGGTGGTGGTGGTGGGGGGGGGACAATCGGGGGTAGTACATTACTGATAAGCTCCCGCGCACGGTCGCTTACAGTTTGATAAGACGGCGCAACTGTTCAATTTGAAGATTGAAAATTCAAGTTTTCCTCTGGACTATTGAAAAAAAAATAGAAGGAAAAATCCCATTTTGTTTTTGAGGCCCTCGTTTGTGTCGTTGTCATTGACCGGAACTTTCATGGACACAATGGTTTCTCTTTGTAAGACGCAACCAATCAAGGATATCGACCCAAAGAGATGGGGGGGGGGGGGTGGAGGGCTGTTAACCAAGATATCGCCATGAAGTTATTGTGGGCTTATATAGCGGGTATGCTCCTGTGGGAACAGACAGGTGGAACTTTTTTCTCCGTTCCCGCTGAGCAAATAATGACATAGCAATTTTAAAAGTCAAGAAAACGTGCATGTATCTGCTGACACTTTCCACTCGGCACGAGATCCCTCGAACATTGGCACAAGCCACTTACCCTTTCAACAGTCTGCCTTTAACGCTAGCCTCCTTTTCTTAATTATGCAGAAATTGCGAAGAAAAATAAGGGGGAAAAAAGTAAGAAGACTGTGTCAAGAAGAAAAAAACAAACTACATAGACGTGAAAGATATGCTCACCTGGCTTGACTGTATAGTTCTTTCAAGATACTGGGGTGGGGAAGGAGAAAAAAAAAAAGCCTCCAAAATGCACGCAGCAAGCGACAAACGCCCCAAAGTTCTTGCTGAGCGTACTAATTTTCCGCGTCTGTTGTGTCTCAAATGAGACTTGAAACAAACCACACGTCAAAATTTGCCATAACTCTAAACAGAAATGTCGGGACTTCGCCAACTATTCCGGGGCCGGCAATAATAACCGAGCACCCAAATCCTGGCACGTGGCGGCATGGCGCCAAACTGTCGTCTGCTCATTGGCCGCTGTTCGAAGCGCAAATCTGTGGACTTCAGGGGGGATAACTGCATTCTGTTTCTCTCTCCTCTCTCTCTCTCACTCTCCTCTCTCTCTCTCTCTCTCTCCACACACACACACACACACACACACACACACACACACACACACACACACACACACACACACACACACGTACCCCCACAACACACACACACACCACACACACCACCACACACACCACACAACAACACCACCAAACACCACACACACACGTCGCACGCACACACCACACACACAAGCCGCACGCAAGCACGCACATAAAACAAACCGCACGCGCGCGCGCCCACACACATGCACGCCCCGCGCGCGCGCACCCCCCCCCCCCCCCCCCCACACCCACACACGCAGCACGCGCGCGGCGCACGTTTTAACAGAGGAAAAGGAGAGAGAGAACAAAAATAAAAAAGAAACCCCTCGTACTAAAAGATTGGACAAAAAACCCCCATCCCCACCCCCCTCATTCTTTCCTTTCCCCCCCCTCCTACATCAGTCCCCCCTTTGGCCTTTTTTTTCCCGCTGGGTTTTTGTTTCTTCTTTTTTTTAAAATTTTAAAATTTTTCTGATAAAAAAATGTAGGGTAAAGTAGGACTGCAAAGTTTTCAGCGCTTTATTTGTCCAAAATGTCTTTTTTTAAAACTATTGCAGACGAATCTTTTGCATTGTCATAAATTAAAATAACACGCATTCATCGCCAAAAAAAACCATTTCTTAAATGGGGATGTTGAAAAATGTACAGCTGTTTACGATATTTTGGGGGGGAAATTTTTTCCCAAAATGTTTTTTTCCAAAAATCATTTTTATTTTGGGACACGTGTCGAGATTGCGGTCTGGCCAGTTCATGGGATTGTCATTGCACAGACGAGGTAGCGGCGCCGGGGGGGAATTCCAATCACGTGATTCGCGATCGGCAAGTATTGTCTTCTGTGTGGGGATGGGAGGGGGTGTCCTGCGTGTGCAAACAAAACGGCCCCATGAACCCCGAAGTGATCGGCAGCAGTGCAGTGTCTCCTGGGTGGTGCCTCATGCATGACGGCTTAATTGACCTTTCTGGGGCTCCTGGAGCCGGGGCGCGGAAGAAAAAGCCGGGGAAATGACTTGAATTTGGGATTGGAATGAAGGGCCTGGGAAAAGGTTACAGGCAGGAATAAAGAGAAGACAGAAAAAATCTTTTTAGAAATCCTTTGGTCGTTTTTAAAACCGATGATGACGATTTCGCCGGCTGTCTGCTGACAGAACAGCAAAAATGGATCGGTCATTTTTGAAAAATCTCGTCAATTTCCAGCACCCACTTATCAAATCCCCCTCCTCCCTTCGCTTTACCCCTCCACCCGCACCCCCCCCCTTCCCCATACATGTTTTTTCTTTTTGTTTTTGTTTGTTATTTGTTGTTTTTCATGATCATTAATACACAACCATAAATGACATTTGTTTTAAAGGTCCTTTTTGGAGAATGGTCAACATTCTATGAACACCAAAAACAATCCCCTTTAATTTCGGATACTTGGAAAAACAAACATCTGGGGCGGTCACATACAAGAAATAAAGAATAAAGTGCGGAGGGGGAAATAGATCAAAAACCTCCTCGCCCGCAGTTTTTTAAAGCACACAAAGGGCAATTCCAGCCCCGTTGAGCCATTCTTGCAACACGGAAAGCCCCCCTTCTATTTTCCGCTCACTTTTTCTTTGTCTCTCACTTTTCTCTTGAACAATAATGGAAACGTCGGGCCTGGAACAGTATTTTTTGATTGGTTGATCCCCAGGAGTTTTTTGGGTTGGTTGGGTTGTTATTTGGTTGATTTGGGTTTGGGGACTGGTTGGGTTTGGTTAGGGGTTAGCAGGTGGGGGGGTGATTGGTTGGTTTTTTGGGTGGCGGTTGGTTTGCTTGCTTGCTTGTTTTTGAACAATGTCTTTTTTTTTTTAATTGAGGGGAAGGCCCTACGAAGAGAAAAGAGGGATCGTAGGGCAGATTACATTGTTGGGTGATAGCAATGAAAAAATAGAGAGAGAGCAGTACGTTGAAAAATGAAGCCGAAGGGAAAATTTCAGGGGAAAGGCGGGGAAAAAAGGGGTGGATGCCCGACGAACCGCCTCGGTCCTCTTCGAAGAAATTACATTCATACGCAATTTTTGGGGGTGGTGTGGGGGGGGTATGGCGCTGAATTGGAGTTGAGTTTGTTTGCACATCAACAGACTGATCTGACGGAAGGTAGAATCATAATATATATCATAAATCTTTATAATATATTATATATATTATATATATTATAATATATATATTATATATAATCATAAACAGTATAAAAACGTCCTTAAAAATTGAAAAAGCTCAACCCTTGGCAGAACATTTGTTAAAAATATTATTAAAATGAAGTGCTAAAATTCATCACAAGTTTGTTTCGATATGTCTCTCCCCAGGATGATTTTTTTGGGGCACCCCAAACGGTTTTTTTATGGCGTGCGGGATTGTCTTGTCTCGTGTGTGCAGGTTTCGTTTGCTAAAACGGGGGCCCCCTGGTGTGTTTTGGTGTTGTGTGTGTGTTGTTGTGTGTGTGTGTGTGTGTGGTGGGTTTTTTTGTTTTTTTTTTTTTGTGGGCCTGTCATGGTCGGCCAAATGTTCTCGAGCTTTAGGAAAAATTAAAGGGGTGTTGCTTTTGTGAGAGACTTTCCTTGGGCTTCAAGTGTGCGAATTCGGGCACACCGGGGGGGATCCCCCGGTCGATACTGAAGGGGGGAGAGTACTGGGAAGTGTTTCGCATGCCCGGGGGGGTATGAAAGGGGATTGGCGCCTGCCATCCCGGGGTAAGGAGAGTGTCCCATGTGACGCGGGGAATTTCACTGGGCTCCCCTTGGGCCTGAAAAGGGAAAGGGATGTTCAGGGGCCGTCCGGGTGGGTGACCGTCACTGGGGCAGAGTAAGGGGGGAATTGCTTGTTTGAGGAAGGAAGGGGGAAGGGCTGCGGGCCACGGTTGGTTTGGTTTTTGCAAAAGGTGTAATTACTTTGAAGCAAATTTAGGGGTGGGGTCAGGCTGTTAGTTAATGGGTCTTAAAAACGAAATAGTTTGGAAAGGAGGTTATAATTAAAGGGGTGCCCGTTTGTTGGCTACGCGTGGGGGTTTAGTGGGTTTGTTTTTCCTTGGTAAAAAAAAAAGGGGGGTTTTTTGGAAAAAAGGTGTGTGTGGGGCCAGTGACCTTTGGTTGACCCTTTTCTCGGTTTCGCCTTTGGCGTTTGGGCCCGGAAACCGGGGGGGGAAAACCCCTTTGGGAAGGAAACCCCCCCGTCTGGGGGGGGCTAAAGTCAGGTGAACCGGGGTTACTTCCCTTTGCCCTGGGTGGGGACGGGAGGTTGTGTGGCCTCGGAGCGACGAAGAGAAAATTTGTCCCCGGGGGAATGCGAAAAGGTGACCTTTTTGGGGGGCTAAAGGGGAGTGGCAAGGTGGGGTTTGTTTTCAAAGAGATTGGGAGGGGCCCGAAGGACCCCTTTCGTTGGAAGGGGAATGCAGTGGGTTGGGAGACCGGGGGTTGCAAAAATAGTTGATTCCCCCCAAGGGGTTTTTGGGCCTCGGGGGCCCCATTGGGGAGTTCAGTGGGTGCCATGGAAAAGGAAATGGTAAAAGGAAATCTCGTTATACCTTTTTTGTCTTAATTTTATGGAAAACGGAAAAGTTGACTATTGTTTTTTCCGGGGTTAATGAAAGAATTTTAAAGGAAGGGGAATTTTGAATTTTTTTTTTCCCCCCATTTTTAAAAAAAAACTCCCAATTTAAATTTATTTTTCTTTTTTTTTAAATTTCCCCCCCCCCCCCCCCCCCCCCCCCCCCCCCAAAACCTCCCCCCCCCCCAAAAAACCCCAACCCCCCCCCCCCCCCCCAAAACCCCCCCCCCCCCCCCGGGAAAGACGTTAGTCAGTGTTGATTTTTGATTTTTTTTTTTTCATGCGGGGCCTTTTGTTTTGAACTTGCTGTTTTGGTTGCTGTTGAGGTTATTGTGGTAGCACAATTTTGATCGTTATTTAAGTGTCGTGTGGATATCTCGTTGTTACGTGGTTGGTTAACTAGCTGTCGGGGTTAGATAGCTTAAAAATGTCGACGAAGGGGTGTGAGCAATGGGTCCGCGAAAAAGATGGACCTCATAGAAGAAGGAAAAGCTTTTAGACAAAAGGGCCCGGAACTAAAGGGATATGTAGTGAGAACTGGCCCCGTGTAATCGAGGCCCAGAAAAAAACAAAGAGAAGGGGAAAAAAAGGGGGAGAGAAAGAGAACGGGAAAAAAGGAAAGGAAGGGGAACGGGAAAAAGGAGGGGAAAGGGAAAACGGGAAAAAAGGAGAGAGAAAGGAAGGGGGAAAAAAGGAGGAGAACGGGAAAGAAAAAGGAGAAAGAGAACAAAAAAAAAGAGGGAGAAACGGGAAAAAAAAGGGGGGAAAGAGAGGGGAAAAGAGGAGAGAGAAAGAGAAGGGGGAAAGAGAGGAGAGGGAAAAGAACGGGGAAAAAGGGGGAGGGAAAGGGAAAAAGAAAGGAGGAAAGGGGAAAGGGGGAAAAAGAGGAAAAAAGGAAAAAGGGAAAGGGGGGAAAGAAGGAGAGGGAAAAAAAGGAGAAGAAAGAAGGGAGATAAGGCGTTTGAGTTGAAAAAAAAAAAAATTGGGGAGAAAAAGAACGGGAGGGGGACGCAAAACCCAAGGAACTTTGCCCACAGTCAGTCCCTTGATCAAAATCCCAAGGTTCGATGTTAATCCGGACCATTTGAGGATTTCATTTGCATTTGAAAGGTTTGCCAAAGATCGGGTTTTCCGAAGAACGGTGGGCCACAAATTTGCTGCCCCTTGACCCAAAGAAGGGGTTTTTTTTCTGCTTACAGGGGAAAAAAACAGACAGTTTAGGGCGGTGCGCGTGTTTGTTTCGAGGAAATAAAGTAACCCCCGATAGATATAGAAATTTGTTCGAGAAACTTTCAAAAAACAGGGAGACGCACGTACATTTCCTTTTTCGGCTTAGGGCTCTCTTTGACAAAATGGAAAAGGTTAGGAAACATCGAGCAAATTTTGAATCTTTGAGGGGGGGGGAATTTTTTAAGGAGAAAAATTTCTCCACTTGTCGGGGGTCTCACAGTTTTCTTGGGGGGAAAGAAATTTAGGAGTTTTAGAGGAGTTAGTGAAATTGCGACGGGGTAAAATCTCCCCATGATCGCGTAAGTGGTAAAGGGGATCAAAACCAGTCGTCCCAAAACCCCCAAAAACCACACGGTCGGGGTAAAATGGCCCCCTACAACAAAGAGGGGAAAAATGCGACGGAGCAGGCCCCTGGCCCCTAGGGAACCAGGGGAACCAAAAGTGCCCAAAAAGGGCTTTTTTTTAAGGGGGGGAGGGGCACACGCTAAGGACGAGGGGAGGACGGAAGTTGGTGTGAAACCAATTTGCAGGAAAAAAAAACGCCGCTCCAACCACCAGGGGGTGGTAATGGGACGGCATCAAATGTTTTTGGACCCGGGGAACACGGCAAAGGAAAACCCCCTTTGGTAAACGATGAAAATAAAGGGGAGCTTTGTGGCGATAGGATAAGAATTTATAGCTCCCTTTGGGCCCATATTGGGTGGAGTCGATTTTGTAAGGGACACCATTATCCCCGGAATTTAAAGGGACCTTCCCTACCCAATTTAGGGGGTAGGACATTCGCCCCAAACCCCGTCGGTTTAAAAAGGGAGGGAAAAAGTCGGAAACCCAAAGGGGAAAAAAAAAAAAGCGGGAAACCCCCAAACCCCTTTTGGGATCCCAAACTTCCCCGGGAACCCCAAAAGCAACGGTGGGCCTTTTACAGAAAAGGGAAGAGGAACACCGGCAAGGCCCCCGGGGAAAATTAGGACCTGGGAAAATTTCTTTTAAAAGGAGGGGTGGGGAAAAAAACCCCGGAGGGCCAAAGGGAAAAAGGGGGCCCGGGGAAAAGGCCAACAAGCCCCTTAGGGGGGGAAAGACCCTTATGATCAAAAATTTTGGCCAGGGAAAAAGGAGGTTTGGGAAGTAAGGGGCAAATGGCCCCTTTGGCCAAGCTAAAGGGCCCGCCCTTACCTATGTATTGAAACCCCCCGGGAGGGTAAAAAAAGGGGAATTGTCCCCATCCAACGGAAACGCTACCATCCGCGGTGAAATCCAGCAGCGGGGCGGTCCGGGGGGAAAATGCCGGGGGAGGAAAAATCCCTTTAGGCCCGGCGGGGGGGAAAAGGAAAAAGGGGCCCAGGCCGCTTTAATTTTTCTGGCGAATCCACCCCCGGGGTTTTTTGGGGACCCCTTAAACATCCCAAAAAAGGTTGGGGGACCCCCCCCCACTTAAAAAAAATCAGGTTTTTTGAAAAAAAGGGGGGGGCCGTTTTTTCCCACATTTTTTTTAGGGGGGCCCGCCGAAAAGGGGGGTTTCCCCAGTTGGGGAGTAGGGGAACCGGCCCAAACCCGGAAAACGGAAAAAGGGAAGACCAAACCAACCACGACCCGATTAAAAAAAGGGGGGGAAAGCAAAACGCTGAAATAAAAAAAAGGCCAGGGAAAGGAACAAAAGGGCTTCTTTGCCGGCGGGAAAAAAATTTTTGGGGGGGGGGGTTTGGCCGGGTAAAAATTCA
Source organism: Conus ventricosus (assembly GCA_018398815.1). Taxonomy (NCBI): domain Eukaryota; kingdom Metazoa; phylum Mollusca; class Gastropoda; order Neogastropoda; family Conidae; genus Conus; species Conus ventricosus. Next base: position 62,827,786 of record CM031604.1, read on the forward strand.
TTGTCCAAGGGGCCTTTTATAACAAAAGGGGGGGTTTAAATTTTTATGCGTCCCCAAAGCTTTAAAAATTCCTGTGCACTTAAAGGAGGGAAGGGCGGGAACCCAATTTGGGGCCCCCTTGGGAGGAAAGGGCAGGGTTGAAATCCGGCACCAAACCCCCCTGCGCGAAAAGGGGATGGGACCGGCTCCAAGGGGGGCAGCACAAGGTTCCCCCTTCCGAATTCCCACCCCTAAAACCGGGCCCTTTTGGGAGATTAGGCATGTTTATGAAACCCGGGGATCAAAACCATCCCTTCCCCCCGGCGGGCCCTTTGGGGGGGATGAAAACGGTTTGGGGTAGCCAACGCAGCCATAGCTTCCCAAAATACAGAAAAGGGGTTTTAAAACGGGGAGATTTTGGGGAAACCAAAACTTTGGGAAAATTAACCGGAGGGGCCCCTGCCCCCCCAAAACGATTTTCCCCCGGGGGTCACCGGATTGGAGATCCCTAAAACCCCGAGGGGGGTTTTTTCCCGGGGGGAAAAACCCGGGGGGCCTTTCGGGGGGAAAAAAACTTGTGTTTTTGGCGGGGAGTTTTGGAGCCACTGAGGGGGGCCCCCCCAATTTTTGGGTTTTCCCCTGCACGGGAAACATGGGGAAAACTTGGGAGGAAGGTCCGGGGGGGAAAAGAGGGGACCCCCCCCAAGGCGGGGGGGTTTTTGGGGGGGGGGGGGTTTTGGGGGGGGGGGGGGGGGGGGGGGGGGGGGGGGGGGGGGTTTTTGGGGGGGGGGGGGGGGGGAAAGGGGGGGAAAAAAAGGGTTTTTTTTTTTTTTTTGGGGGGGGGGGGGTTTTTTTTGGGGGGTTTTTTTGGGTTTTTTTTAAAAAATGGGGGTTAAAAAAAAAAAAAAAAATTAACCCCCAACCAAAAAAAAATTTTTAATTGGGAAAAAACGAAAAACAAAAAACAAAAAATTTCCAAAAAAAAAATACCCCAAAAAAAAAAATGGGGGTTTTTTTTTTGGGTGTTGGGGGTTTGGGTCCCTTTTTGGGGGGGGGGGGGGGGGTTTTTTGGGGGGGGGGGGGGGGGGGGGGCCCTTATTTTTGGGGGGGGGGGGGTGGGGGTTTTTGGGGGGGGTTTTTTTTTTTTTTTTTTTTATTTTTTGGGGGTTTGGGGGGGTTTTTAAAAAAAAAAAAAAAAAAAACAAAAAAAAAAAAAAAAAAAAAAATTTTTTTTAAAAAAAAAAAAAAAAAAAACCCAAAATTTTGGGTTTTTTTTTTTTTTTGGGGGTTTTTTTTTTTTTAAAAAAAAATTTTGGGGGTTAAAATTTTTTTTTTAAAAAAAAAAAAAAAAAAAAAAAAAAAAACAATTTTTTTTTTTTTTTTTTTTTTTGGGGGTTTGGGGGGGGGGTTTTTACATGTTTTTTTTTTTGGGGGGGGAAAAAAAATTGGGGGTTTCCCCTTTTGGGGGGGGGGGGTTTTTTTTTTGGGGTAAAAAAAAAAAAAAAATTTTTGGGTTTTTTTTTGGGGTTTAAAACCCCAAAAAAAAAAATTTTAAAAAAAAAAAAAAATTTGGGGGGGTTTTTTTTGGGGTTTTTTTTAAAAAAAAAAAAAAAAAATTTTTTTTTTTTTAAAAAAAAAACACCAAATAAAAAAAAAAAAAAAAAAAAAAAAAAAAAAACAAAATTTTTTTTTTTTTGGTGGTTTTTTTGAATTTAAAAAAAATTTTTTTTGGGGGCCCCTTTTTAAAAAAATTTAATTTTTGGGGGGGAAAAAAAAAAAAAAAAAAAAAAATTTTTTTTGGGGGGGGGTTAAAGGGGGGGTGGTTTGGGGTTAAAAAAAAAAAAAAAGGGGGGAAAAAAAAAAAAAAAAGGTTAAAAAAAAAAAATTTTTTTTTTTTGGAAATTTTTTTTTTTGGGGGGTGGGGGGTTAAAAAAAAAAAAAAAAAAAAAAAAAAAAAAAATATTGGGGGGGGGGTTTTTTTAAAAAAAAAAGGGGGGGGGGAAAAAATTTTGGGTTTATTTTAAAAAAAATTTTTTTTGGGGGGGGGTTTTAAAAAAAAAAAAAAAAAAAAAAAAAAAAAATTTAAAAAAAAATTTAAAAAACCAAAATTAAAAAAAAAAAAAAAAAAAAAAAAAAAAAAATTTTTAAAACCAAAAAAAAAATTAAAAAAAAAAATTTTTTACCCAAAAAAAAAAAAAAAAGGAGGGGGTTTTTTTTATAAAAAAATTTTTTTTTGGGGGGGGGGGTTTTTGGGGGGGGTGGAAAATTTTAAAAAGGGGGCCCCAAAGGTGGGGTTTTGGGCCCGGGCCTTTGGGGGGGGCAACCCCTTTTTGTGGAGAGGGCAACAGGGGTTGGGAGAAGGGAGGGGCAATCCAGTCTTTGGGGGTTCCCCCCGGGTTTGGCAAAGGGAGGACCAACAAGGGGGGGCTTTAGCCGAGGGGTTGGATGGGCGGGCAACCAACCCCGGAAATTTTGGGCTTTTTTTAAAAAAAAAATGGCAACGGAAAAGGGGAAATTTTTTGGAAGGAGTTTGAAAAGGGGGGGGGGGTTTAAAAATTGTTGAGATGTTTTTGTTTTAAAAAGGGGTTTTGGGGAAATGGGGGGGGAGTCGTTTAAAAAAAGGATTATTTTTTTTAAAAATTTTGGTTTTTTCCCCCCCCCTTTTGGGGCCCGATGAGGACAGAGTTTGGGGATGGAAGGGGGATTTGGGGGAAAAACCAAAACTTTGTTATAAAAACCCCCCCCATCCCCCCTTTTTTTTTTTTTTTTGGGGGGATGGGGGCCAAAAGGTTTATGGGGGGTTTTTTTTCCCGTTTGGAAAATTTTATTTTTTTTTTTTTGGTTTAGTTTAATTTTGGGGTTTTCTTTTTTCCCTTTTTTTTCGGGCATAGGTTGCATTTTTTGGAAATATTGTTGTATGGTGTTGCTCTTTTTTATGATTTTCCATGATATGCTGTAGTCTATTTTTTTATCTTTGAGTTTCCAAATGTATTTACTCAGTTCTGTTTGATTTTTGTATTTTTCATTTTTGAATGACTGTTTATGGTTTGCGTATCTGGTTTTGAAAGTGTTTACAGTAAACCCTATGTATGTTTCTTTTTCATTTTCTGATGTTACCGTGCTTGGTATACAATATTGCTGTGAAGACATTTGTTGTTTAGGGGGCACTGTTCTTTTTTGGTGCAGTTGCAAGATGTCCTTTCAGCACCCTTCTCTTTTGTGTTGCTTTTCATTTTGTTAGATGAGTCAATTATGTTTTTGAGGTTGGGCATACATGAGTATGAGTGTTTTTGTTGAATATTTTGGACAGTTTGTGTTCTTTTGGAAATGATGTTACCAAGATTTTAAAGAATTCTTTTCCTACATTTGTTTTTACTTGTCCATCATATTCAAGACACTTTATTTTCTTTCATAAGAACTTTGTGTTATGGTGGGAGCACATAAACACATGACATATGAGTACACAACATTGAATAATATAAAATGTGCAAATGCACTCACACCTGCACATGCCCACATTTTTAAAAACAATATAAATAAAGTAAGGCTTATTTTCACATAAAACTAATCAATAACTCTACCCAACATACACTCCATTTTACATCCAGTCAATTTAATAAAAACAGTTGTACGCTAAAATAAACCGTAAAAAAGGGGCACACACACACACACACACACACACACACAACACACACACACACACACACACACACACACACACACACACACACACACACACACACACACACACACTCACACACACACACACACACAATCTACACGGGATGAGAACTGAGGTAATTTTAAAATCATTGTCACTTGATTATCATCCCCCTCCCCAAAACATCTACACTCTCATTCTCTCCCCCCCCCTCCCCCCCATCCCCACCCCTCTCTCTCTCTATCCAAGTCTCGCCCTCACCCTCTCCTCTATCTTTATAACGACAGCATTAAACATTTACTCAGGATGGTCAGGTCATGTGATTATTCAATGAACGGATTGAAATAGGCAAAGAAACTACGATTCAGTCTGTTGGTTTCACATTTCAATTGCCGGAATCGTCTATCTGAAGGCATCTTTTCATAAAAGGGGAACAGAGGATGGGTTTCATCACATACAATCTTCTGAGCTTTCTTAGGCACTCTTATTTTCAAACATTTCTCCTAAACTTTGTTGCTTAACACCAATAATCTTACCACACCGTTTCACGATCTTTTCCAGCAAGCATTTGTTTTTCACATTTAATCCACCATACCACACTAAAAATGAAAAAGTGATCACAGATTCAATATTGCTTCTGTAGAATGCTTTTAAAACGTTACAGTTCACTCCAAGGTATCTCAATTTCTGTAAGCAATACACTCTTGACTGACATTTTTTTTATACACAGAGAGAGAATTAGAAGTGAATGTAAGTTTGTCATCGATAACAGAACTAAGTACTTATATTCAGTCACCCTTTCAACCTTGCTACCTGAGATCAGTAAATCTGGAATAGGATCAGCATTTCTTCGGAAGTCAATGATCAGCTCCTTTGTTTTTCTGGACATTAAGATCAAGGAAATTGGTGTCACATCACTGTGTAAAACTGTTCACAATTTCATTAAAAGCTCTATCTGAGTTAGAGAGATCTGTGACTGCAGTATCATCAGAGAATTTGATGATAAGGCTGTCATTATTACCTCTGCAGTCATTAGTGTGAGAGTAAACAGACAAGGAGAAAGAACTGTACCTTGGGGAGCACCCGTTGATGTATAAGAAACGGATGAAACAGAGTTATGAAAGCGAACCCACTGGGGGCGATTACCAGAAAATCGATAATCCAGAGAATGAGATAAGAGGAGATGCCAAGTTGCTTTAGTTTACTGGCCAAAAGATGGGGCTGTATAGTGTTGAAGGCAGAGGAGAAGTCAACAAACAGAATACGTGCGAACGACTTGGGCTTTCTAAGTGTGTAAAACATGATGGAGAAGTAAAAGTGTGGCGTCTTCAGTGCTTCTGTTGTGTTTATATGCAAACTGTAGGGAATGGTGGGTTGTACGCACGCACGCCATAAAAGAACCGTTTGCCGTGCCACAAAAAAGTCATCCTGAGGAGAGAGACATATCTTGAAACAAACTTGTAGATGAATTTTAGCACTTCATTTTAATAATATTTTTAACAAATGTTGCTCCCCAAGGGTTGAGCTTTTTCAGATTTTTAAGGACGTTTTTATACTGTTTATGTAATTGCTCCTCACGTTGAGCACTGTGACTGACAAAATCTATAATGGAGAAAATCAACTTTAGGCAATCTACTAAAAACATACCGTTTTCAAACCACAAACCTACACTAAAAAAACTGATAGAACAAACCGAGAAATTTGTACGCAACATGAGATGGAAGCGTTCTTCTTCCTAAACCCAATACAAAGAATGAAGACAAAAACACATATGGCTTCAAATCATGGCGATCACCTCCGACAATAGATGAAATGAAACCTTTGAAGACAAAATGAAGGGACTGATAGCCAACATAAAATTCAAGAAACCAAATAACAACATCCCAAACATCACTAGCAAATGAAATAAACAAATTCAAAATGATAAAAAGATATTCGTTAAAAGCTGATAAAACTAGCAATTTTTACAAAATGGAATTAAACGAATACTCCCAACTCCTGAACAAAAACATTCCGAAAAATTACAAGAAAGCTGATAAAACCACATACAACAACATCCGCAAAAAAGAAAAAGAGCTTGCACACTGCATGGAGTTTTAAGCGACAGGGTAGGGCAACAGCAACACAAGAAGCCTTCATAACGCTTAAAGACCACAAACCCAACTTCCAAAAACAACCCAACATGTAGACTAATAAACCCATCCAAATCCGAAACTGGCCCAAATAAGCAAGAGAATTTTGGAAAAGGCTATAGAAGATGTTAAAATCAAACACCGAATACAACCTTTGGAAAAAAAGCTATGAAGTCATCCAATGGTTTAAGGAACTCAAAAAACAGAGAAATACAGTGTTTATCACATTCGACATAGAAGATTTCTACCCATCCATAGATGAAGAACTACTCACCAAAGCTTTGAAATTTGCCAACTAATACACGAATATAACAGAGTCAGAAATGGAGATTATTTTCCACACCAGGAAAACACTACTCCACAGCAGAAATGAAATTTGGATTAAAAAAAAAAGAGTAAAAACTCCACATGTGATGTAACCATGGGATCGTATGATGGTGCCGAAACATGTGAACTAGTCGGACTTTTCATGCTATCCAACATCCAAAAACAACTTGGAAAACAGGTCGGTTTGTATAGAGATGACGGCCTTGAATAACCCAAGAACTATTGAAAACAAGAAAAAAGAATTATGTAAAATCTTCAAAAACCACCATTTAAAAATCACAATAGAAGCAAATAAAAAAAGTAGTGAATTACCTAGACATAACATTAGACCTCAATGACAATGTGTACAAACCATACAAAAAACCCAATGACATACCAATCTATGTAAACGTCAAAAGCAACCACCCACCATCTATACTAAAAACAATACCCAACGGTATAAACAAGAGACTATCCAACTATCATGCAATGAAAAATGCATTCAATATGCAGCAACAGAATACCAAGAAGCATTACAAAAAAGTGGTTACAATTACAAAATACAATATAGCCCAGACAATAACACGAACAGAAATAAGAAAAGCAGAAAAAGGAAGATCATATGGTACAACCCACCATATGATGGACAAGTAAAAACAATGTAGGAAAAGAATTCTTTAAATCTTGGTAACATCATTTCCAAAAGAACACAAACTGTCCAAAATATTCAACAAAAACACCATTAAACTATCATACTCATGTATGCCCAACCTCAAAAACATAATTGACTCATCTAACAAAATGAAAAGCAACACAAAGAGAGGGTGCTGAAAGGACATCTTGCAACTGCACCAAAAAAGAACAGTGCCCCCTAAAACAACAAATGTCTTCACAGCAATATTGTATACCAAGCTACGGTAACATCAGAAAATGAAAAAGAAACTACATAGGGATTACTGAAAACACTTTCAAACCAGATACGCAAACCATAAACAGTCATTCAAAAATGAAAAATACAAACATCAACAGAACTGAGTAAATACATTTGGAAACTCAAAGATAAAAAATAGACTACAGCATATCATGGGAAATCATAAAAAGAGCAACACCATACAAAAAATATTTCCAAAAAATGCAACCTATGTTTCCACAGAAAAATGGTTGATTATTATGCAAACCATACTTAGCAACTCTGAACACAAAAGTAGAAATAGTGAATAATTGCAGGCACAAGTGGAAATCTTTGCTAGCACATTCCACCTGAACAGGCCCTAACAAAAAAAAACAACCAAAAAAACCCCAACCACACACACACACACACACACACACACACCACACACACAGGCCCCACGTGCAGCAAACGAAACCCGCACACACAGAGACAAGATCAGGTCTCGCACGCCATAAAAGATCGTTGGCGTGCCACAAAAAGTCATCCTGAGAGAGACATATCTTGAAACAAGCTTGTAGATTGAATTTTAGCACTTCATTTAATAATATTTTTAACAATATGAGAGAGAGAGAGAGAGAGAGAGAGGAGAGAGAGAGAGAGAGAGAGAGAGAGAGAGAGAGAGAGAGAGAGAGAGAGAGAGAAAGAGTTTTAATGCCATAATATCTATGGGCATACTTATGTTCTTACATGGCCTTATAAAGACAGCTTCATGAAAAAGTATACGTTTACACATGCACACACGCACACACACACACACACACACACACCACACACACACACACACACACACTCTCTCTCTCTCTCTCTCTCTCTCTCTCTCTCTCTCTCTCTTCCTCTCTCTCTCTCTCCCTCTCACACACACGCACACACACCAAAACACACACACACACACCACGCAACACGCACACGCACAACTACACCACACACACACACCACACACACCGAGAGAAACGTATAAATGCCAATCCTGACTCACTTGCTCAACCACCGTGTTTTTGGCGAAAGTGGCCTTAAAGCCGCCTTTTCCTGTGGCGGAAGAGAGAGAGAGAGAATCACCGGCAGACAGAGAAGAGAGAGACAGAGAGAGACAGACAGACAGACAGAGAGGCGGGGCAGACACACACACACACCCATGCACACACACACACACACACACACACACACACACGCACACACACACACACACACACACATAGAACACAGTGCAAGCCGAGCGGCTCGTTTTGCACCTGTGGGGCTTCTATGTTGTGGTAAAAATCAATAAACCATGCCCCGCGAGTTACTGCGGTTTTTTT
>CM031604.1:62842110-62859610 GCA_018398815.1 Conus ventricosus
ATATGAGCGGTAGACCTACGAAGTAGAGAAGAGCAGGAGTCGTAGGAGCAGATTAGCAGTGTTGGTGATAGCAGTATGAACAATAGAGAGAGAGCAGCTGACTGATTGAAAGAATGAATGCCTGAACGGATTAACAGTGGAAGGCGGGGAGAAGAAGGGTGGATGACGACGAACACGCCTCGGTCCTCTTCGAAGAAATTACATTCTATACGCACATTTTGGGGGTGGTGTGAGGGGAGGTATGGCGCTGTAATTGTGGAGTATGAGTTTGTTTGCACATCAACAGACTGATCTGATCTGGAAGGTAGACATCATATATATATATCATAATATCATATATATATATATATATACTATATATATATATAATATATATATATATATATATATATATATATCATAAACAGTATAAAAAACGTCCTTAAAAATCTGAAAAAGCTCAACCCCTTGGCGAGCAACATTTGTTAAAAATATTATTAAAATGAAGTGCTAACAATTCATCTACAAGTTTGTTTCAAGATATGTCTCTCTCCTCAGGATGACTTTTTTGTGGCACGCCAACGGTCTTTTATGGCGTGCGGGATCTGATCTTGTCTCTGTGTGTGCAGGTTTCGTTTGCTGCACGTGGGGCCTGTGTGTGTGTGTGTGTGTGTGTGTGTGTGTGTGTGTGTGTGTGTGTGTGTGTGGTTGGGTTTTTTTGTTTGTTTTTTTTTGTTAGGGCCTGTCATGAGTCGGCCAAATGTTCTCGAGCATTTAGGCAAATTAAGGGTAGTTGCTGTTGTTGAGAGCACGTTCCTTGGGTCTTCAAGTGTGCGAATTCAGGCATCACCAGGGGGGGATACCCCGAGTCGTATACTGAAGGAGGGAGAGTACTGGGAAGTGTTTCGCATGTCCGAGGGGTAGTGACAAGAGTTGGCGACCTGCCAGTCCTGGGTAGAGAAGAGTGTCCACTGTGAGCGCTGGCTATTCACTGGGCTCTCCCGTGGGCCTGAAAGGAAGGCGATCGTGTCAGGTGACCGTCACGGGTAGGTGACCGTCAGCCTGCCGGCAGAGTACAGCGACCATTCAGTCCTCCCTGTTCTGAGGAAGGAATGGAAGGCTGCGGCCTATCGAGTGGTTTGCGCCTTGTTGTCTATAGAGGTAGTAAATACTTGAAGCATCAGTCATGGCGGTAGAGAGGTCGAGGCTGTTAGTTCAATGGGTAGCTTGGGGGAATCGAACATGAGTTTGAATAGGAGGTTATGCATTAACCACTGGGTGCCCAAGTCTTTGTTTGCGCTAGCAGCTGTGGTGTGTGTGTATGTGTAGGTGACTTGTTATTCCATTGGTGGAATAAAAATAACTTGGGGATTTATTGGTACAAATCGTGTGATGTGTGTGTGCCAGTGATTCCATTGGTTGAGCCAGTTAAACTCGGCTTCTCTCTTTCTTTGAGAACGAATATAAGGTGCTTGGAAAACCAGGGAGAGGTGACTCACTTAAGGGAAAGTGAACTCGCCCGTCTTGCTGAGGGCTCAAGAAAATACAGCGTGAAGCAGAGGTTAGCTGTCGCCTCGTTGTCTCCTGGGTGGGGACGTGAGGTTGCTGTAGCCTCGGAGCCGACGACGAGAAGATTGTCTCCCGTGTGGGGACAGTCGACAGCAAGACGTGTAGCCTGTTGGAGCCTAGACAGGGAGCTGCCAGACAACGGTGGGGTGTTTGCAGCCAGAGAAGACCTGTGGGAGAGGCCGACAGGAGCCCTTTCCGTGGAGAGGGCGAAGTGCAGTGGAGTCTGGGAGACTCAGTGCGAGGGTGCAACTCAAGCTACGTTGCCAGTGTCCCCCAACTGGGATTTGGGCCAATCGGGAGGACACAACAGTGTGGCAGCTTCAGCTCGAGGTCGCACAGTGTGATGAGAGAAACTGGTCAACCGAGGAATGCTGGCAAGTTATGGACGCTTTATTGCTCTTAAGTTTATAAGTGTGCAAACGGAATAGTGGAATATTGTCTTTCCTGGTTAATGAAGAGTAATTGAAGGAAAGGGGATGCGATTTATGAGATTGTCTGTATGATGTTTACATTGTTGTATGATACAGATAGTTGTGTTGTGTAGTGACGGGTGGGGGCTCGGAGTCAAGTTAAATAAAGTTGATTATTTTCTATGAAATGTTATTGGTTTCCCGTCACCTTTGTGCGGGCCCGATGTGAGTGACAGAGTGCGTGTGCCTATGCGAGAGCGCATTTTGGTTGTGAAAGCGTAAATACTTCTGTCTATAACCCCCTGCATCCCTGAATATGAAAATCATATTTTATTAACGAGGGGGAGCGTCGGAGACCCGTCACAAATTGGGGGCTCGTCCGGGATGAACATAAATGAGCCATAAGTGATTTTGATTCTGGGTTTTGTTCAATTGCAAAGGAATTTGAATTTTGTCGTAATTGTGGAAACCTAGATATTTTTTCCTTACCGGGAAAGACGTTAGTCATGTGTTGATTCTTTTGATCTTTTTTTTTCATGACTGGGCCTGTTGTTTGAACTTGCTTGATTTGGTTGCTGTTGAGGTTGATTGTGTGTAGCACAACTATTTGATCGCTTATTTACAAGTGATCGGTGGATATCTCGCTTGTTACTGTGGTTGTGTTAACTAGCTGATCGAGGTTAGATAGCTTCAAAATGTCGACTGAAGAGGGTGCTGAGACAATGGGTCCGCTGAAAAAGATGGACCTCATAGAAGAAGGAAAAGCTTTAGGACTAAAGGGTCCGGAACTGAAGGCATATGTAGATGAGAACTGGCCCCGTGTAATCGAGGCCCAGAAAATACAAAGAGAACGGGAAAAAGAGGAGAGAGAAAGAAACGGGAAAAAGAGGAAAGAGAACGGGAACGGGAAAAAAGAAAGAGAGAGAAAGAGAACGGGAAAAAGAGGAGAGAGAAAGAGAACGGGAAAAAGAGGAGAGAGAACGGGAAAGAGAGGAGAGAGAAAGAGAACGGGAAAAAGAGGAGAGAGAACGGGAAAGAAAGGAGGAAAGAGAACGGGAAAAAGAGGAGAGAGAAAGAGAACGGGAAAGAGAGGAGAGGGAAAGAGAACGGGAAAAAGAGGAGAGAGAACGGGAAAGAAAGGAGGAAAGAGAACGGGAAAAAGAGGAGAGAGAAAGAGAACGGGAAAGAGAGGAGAGGAAAGAGAAAGAGAGAGAAAGAAGGGAGATAAGGCAGTTTGAGTTAGAAAAATTAAAATTGGAGAAAGAACGGGACGGGACGCAAAACCTCAAGTGAACTTTGCACCACATGTCAGTCCCTTGATCAATATGCCAAGGTTCGATGATAATCCGGACCATTTAGAGGATTTCATTTCGCAATTTGAAAGGATTGCCAAAGATCAGGGCTTACCCGAAGAACGGTGGGCCACAAATTTGTCTGCGCTGCTGACACCCAAAGCTAGGGATGCTTTTTTCTGCTTACCACCGAAAAACAGACAGATTATGAGTCGGTGCGCGATGCTTTGTTTCAGAGGTATCAAGTAACCGCCGATAGATATAGGAAATTGTTCAGAGAAACCGTTCGTAAATCAGGTGAGACGCACGTACAGTTCCTTTATCGGCTTAGGGCTCTCTTTGACAAATGGATAAGGTTAGGAAACATCGAGCAAACTTTTGAATCTTTGAGGGAGGAGATTGTTAAGGAGCAAATTCTCCACTTGTCGGAAGGATCTCACAGTATTCTTGGCGGAAAGAGAATTAGAAGTTTAGAGGAGTTAGTGAAAGTTGCAGACAGGTATGAATCTGCCCATGATCAGCGTAATGTGGTGAAGGGATCAAACCAGTCGTCCCATAACCCCCAAACCACACGGTCAGGGAGTAAAATGCCGACTCCCTACAACAAAGAGTGGAAACTGCGATCGGAGCAGGCCCTAGGCCCCTAGGGAACCATGGGAACCAAGACGATGCCAAGAAGGATCGCTTTTGTTTTAAGTGCGGGCGAGAGGGTCACATCGCTAAGGACTGTAGGCGAGGACAGGTACACTCAGTTGTTGCTGTGAATACAATTCAGCAGGAAGATAAAGCGCCGCTACCAACCACCAGGGCAGTGGTGAATGGGACGGCAGTCACATGTTTACTGGACACCGGGCTAACACTAGCGGCAATGGTAGACCCCAGTCTGGTAAACGATGAAGACTACACAGGGGAGACCATCTGTGTGCGATACGCAGATGGAAGAATCAGTCAGCTCCCTTTGGCCTATATTAGGGTGGAGTCCGATTTTGTAAGGGACACCATTATCGCAGGAATTCAAAGGGACCTTCCCTACCCAACTTTACTGGGTGTAGGTACATTCTGCCAAAGCCCAGCCAGTCGGTTGACCAAGTAGGAGAGGTAAATGTCGTGGAAACAAGGGCAACCACCAAAAAGCGGGAACCGCTAGACGCTGTGGTTATTCCCACCAACTCTCATCCGGAGGAGATCCGCAAACTGCAACAGGCTGACGATACCCTGACTGCCATCAGAAAGAGAGTGAATGATGGAACATCCTGCGAGAGGCCAAACGGGAAGAGCGCCTTCACGGAGCACAATGGCATAATTGTGCGTGAATTTAGGAGGGGTGGTGAAGTTATCTCCCAGGTAGTAGTGCCAAAGGAGAAACGGGAGGCGGTGCTCCAGATGGGACATGAGAGCCTAACAGGAGCCCATCTAGGGACAGCAAAGACCCTAGATAAGATCGTCAAAGAATTCATTGGCCAGGGATCAATGGAGATGTCAAGAGGTATGTAAGGTCATGTGACAGGTTGCCAACGCTTGGGTCCCAAGCATACGAGACCCGCTCGCTTGAGACCTATGCCGCTCATTGACCAGCCATTCCGCCGGGTAGGGGTAGATATTGTAGGGCCAATTGTGCCAGCATCCAATCAAGGAAATCGCTACATCATCACAGCGATTGATTATGCAACACGCTATGCGGATGCGGTGCCGGTGAAGAATGTCCAGACAAGGACGTAGCAGAAGCTCTCCTGACGGTCTGGACCAGGGTGGGCGTGCCAGAAGAAATCTTGACGGACCAAGGCCGTCAGTTTTATTAGTGGAGTCATGGCTGAAGTCAACCGACTCCTCTCGGTCGACCATCTGACGACCCACTCCCTACCATCCTCAAACCAATGGCTTGGTAGAGAGGTTCCACGCCACTCTAAAGACAATGCTGAAGAAGTGTTGTGAAAACCACCCCAGAGACTGGGACCGTTATATCCCAGCCATTTTGTTTGCATACAGGGAGGTGCCCCAGGCCAGCTTAGGGTTTTCTCCATTCGAGCTATTGTATGGGCGGACCGTACGGGGACCCATGGCAATACTCAGGCAGATCTGGACGGATGATAAGGTGGAAGACCAAGTCCAGACCACGTACCAGTATGTAACAGAAATGAGGGAAAGACTGGAGACAGCTAGCAAACTAGCGCAACAGAATCTGGCACAGGCGCAAGAGAAGCAAGCAGACTTCTATGATCGCCGTGCTAGGGAAAGAACATTTGAGCCAGGAGATGAAGTACTGCTCTTGCTGCCAGAGCAGCATAACAAATTGCAGTTGTCCTGGAAGGGGCCATTCATGGTAGTGGAAGCAAAGGGGGGGATGAATTACTCTATTCAGTTGCGTCCCAACTGCGTTAAAACTTACCATGTGAACATGCTTAAGAGGTATGTGAGACGTGCGGAAGCCGCTAATTCCGTGGTAGCCACCCTTGTGAGGGAGGAAAGTGAGCAGGACTGTGAACAGTCCGGAACAATTCCCAGTCCCCCTCTGACGGCAGCAGAAACGTGTGAGGACTGCATGTTAGATCCGCTGTCCCAAGGGGGGCAGCAGCAAGAAGTTCGCGATCTGCTTGCCGAATTCCCGGACACACTGACTGAACGACCGGGACTCACTCATCTCGCAGAGTTCCAGGTCACACTGCTTGATGAGCAACCAGTGCGATCTAAACCCTATCCTCTTCCCCATGCCAGGCAGGAAGCCGTTAGGGAAGAGATTAGAGAAATGCTGGCAATTAGGGGTGATCGAACCAACGCAGTCACCATACGCTTCACCGGTCGTACTGGTACAGAAGAAGGATGGATCAAACCGGTTCTGCGTAGACTATCGCAGGCTGAATTGCGTCACTGCTTTCCAAGCAGAAGCTATGCCAGATCCGGAGGCCATCTTCGCCAAAATCGCCAATGCCAAGTATTTTTCTAAGGTGGACCTCACCAAGGGCTATTGGCAGATCCCTGTTAGCCAGCAGACCGGCCGAAGCTGGCGTCATCACCCAGGACGGGACATACACCTGGCGGGTCATGCCGTTCGGAGTGAAGAATGCTCCTAGTGTTTTTACGGCGATGATGAGGAGATTATTGGAGCCACTGAGGGGAAACCAGTGGACAATTTCATGGATGATCTCTCATCGCGACAGAAACATGGGAAGAGCATATGGCAGTCTGGAGAGCTGTCCTGGAGAGGCTGACTGAAGCAGACTGACCGCTCGCCCCTCCAAGTGTCATGTAGGGTTCCGGACACTTGACTAACCTTGGACATCGTCTCAGCTGTGGCCAGCTGTCACTAGAGGATGCCAAGGTGAGTCAGCTTAAGGAAGCGGAGAGACCAACAACAAAGAAGGGGTAAGGGCTTTTCTGGGACTGGCTGGTTATTACCGCCAGTTCGTGCCCCATTTCAGCACCATAGCAGGACCTCTCACGGACCTGCTGAGAAGAGTGCACCCAACAAGGTGTGTGGACAGAGGAATGTGAGGGGGCATTCCAGTCCCTGAAGGACCATCTAACTTCCGGCTCTGTACTTAGGCTGCCAGACTTAAACAAGGACTTTATGCTGAGGACAGATGCTAGTGATCTGGGCCTTGGGGCCGTCATACTCCAAGCCCATGATGGAGTGTTTACATCCCGTAGCATTACGCGAGTCGGAAACTGAACAGAGCGGAACGTAACTACGCTGTGTCCGAAAAGGAGTGCCTCGCCATAGTGTTTGGGGTGTCCCGGTTTCAGAAGTACTTGTATGGGAGGACATTTGTCCTCGAGACCGATCACGAACCTCTGTCGTATTTGGCCAAGCCAAAACTGACCAGCAGTCGTCTCATGCGGTGGTCACTGCTACTCCAGGAGTATTCTATGAGAGTTCGCTACATCCCGGGTAGCCAGAACGTAGCAGCAGACTTCATGAGTAGAAGCATGGGGGAGGTGGTCGAGTCAGAGTAGCAGCCAACCTAGCTGTGGGTGTCAGATCAGCCCTGTGGTAAGGTATCTGACCTTTGGGTACACGAAACTGGTGATTGCCAAAATGATGGTTTTTTGATTTTATGTGCCCAGTATAGGGCGGGTTGAGCTTATGTTCATGTGTTATTTTTCATTTTCTGATATATGTTTACCTGTATGTGTTGCTTTGTTCATTGCCCATTTAGAGCGGGGATCAGTACGTGCTCACGTGTTATGATTTATGATTTTTCTGGTTGATATCTGTTTGCTCATGTTGTTTTGTCACAGCTCGGTAAAGTGTGAAAATGTCTTTATGTTGTGAAATCAGGATACATGTTTGATTTGCATATTGTGTGTGAGACCGTGTAAGCAGTTGTGGCCGCACGCCCTGAATTTGATTTTGATGTTATGTAGGTTGGGGCACACGCCTGAATTTGAATGTTGTCTTTGTGGATTGTGGCTACACGCTGAATTTGATTTTGATGTTAAGTAGGCTGGGCAACACACCTGAGTTTGAATCGTGATTAGCAGGATAGGCCATACTCCTGGATTTGGATCTTGTGTTAATCATGACTGTGCTATTATTAGAAGTGGATGGAATGATTAATTAATATGTAAGGACATGCTGATAGGCTCATAGCTAACGCTATAGAGAGAGTTCTGGATTATATGTGAGCCAGTTTAGAGTAAAATGTTGTGCACAGTCGCTTATGACTGACCAAAGAGTGATTCAAGGTTATCTGATTGATTTTTGGGTTTAATTGGGTACATTATCCATGTTAGAGATGTTGATGGAAGTGATGTCTTGAAGCATAGGGGTAGTACTGTTATATCGACCCATGCAACTGAGTTTGTTTTATCAATCTGAGAACATTCGTCCTGGAGGAAATGTTGATTGGAACAACATTCTTAGGTACGGGGGTGTCATTGAGTCGGCCAAATGTTCTCGAGCATTTAGGCAAATTAAGGGTAGTTGCTGTTGTTGAGAGCACGATTCCTTGGGTCTTCAAGTGTGCGAATTCAGGCATCACCAGGGGGGGATACCCGAGTCGTATACTGAAGAGGGAGAGTACTGGGAAGTGTTTCGCATGTCCGAGGGGTAGTGACAAGAGTTTGGCGACCTGCCAGTCCTGGGTAGAGATAGAGTGTCCACTGTGAGCGCTGGCTATTCACTGGGCTCTCCCGTGGGCCTGAAAGGAAGGCGATCGTGTCAGGTGACCGTCACGGGTAGGTGACCGTCAGCCTGCCGGCAGAGTACAGCGACCATTCAGTCCTCCCTGTTCTGAGGAAGGAATGGAAGGCTGCGGCCTATCGAGTGGTTTGCGCCTTGTTGTCTATAGAGGTAGTAAATACTTGAAGCATCAGTCATGGCGGTTAGAGAGGTCGAGGCTGTTAGTTCAATGGGTAGCTTGGGGGAATCGAACATGAGTTTGAATAGGAGGTTATGCATTAACCACTGGGTGCCCAAGTCTTTGTTTGCGCTAGCAGCTGTGGTGTGTGTGTATGTGTAGGTGACTTGTTATTCCATTGGTGGAATAAAATAAACTTGGGGATTTATTGGTACAAATCGTGTGATGTGTGTGTGCCAGTGATTCCATTGGTTGAGCCAGTTAAACTCGGCTTCTCTCTTTCTTTGAGAACGAATATAAGGTGCTTGGAAAACCAGGGAGAGGTGACTCACTTAAGGGAAAGTGAACTCGCCCGTCTTGCTGAGGGCTCAAGAAAATACAGCGTGAAGCAGAGGTTAGCTGTCGCCTCGTTGTCTCCTGGGTGGGACGTATGACAGTGGAGGTTGCTGTAGCCTCGGAGCCGACGACGAGAAGAATTGTCTCCCGTGTGGGGACAGTCGACAGCAAGACGTGTAGCCTGTTGGAGCCTAGACAGGGAGCTGCCAGACAACGGTGGGGTGTTTGCAGCCAGAGAAGACCTGTGGGAGAGGCCGACAGGAGCCCTTTCCGTGGAGAGGGCGAAGTGCAGTGGAGTCTGGGAGACTCAGTGCGAGGGTGCAACTCAAGCTACGTTGCCAGTGTCCCCCAACTGGGATTTGGCCAATCGGGAGACACAACAGTGTGGCAGCTTCAGCTCGAGGTCGCACAGTGTGATGAGAGAAACTGGTCAACCGAGGAATGCTGGCAAGTTATGGACGCTTTATTGCTCTTAAGTTTATAAGTGTGCAAACGGAATAGTGGAATATTGTCTTTCCTGGTTAATGAAGAGTAATTGAAGGAAAGGGGATGCGATTTATGAGATTGTCTGTATGATGTTTACATTGTTGTATGATACAGATAGTTGTGTTGTGTAGTGACGGGTGGGGGCTCGGAGTCAAGTTAAATAAAGTTGATTATTTTCTATGAAATGTTATTGGTTTCCCGTCACCTTTGTGCGGCCCGATGTGAGTGACAGAGTGCGTGTGCCTATGCGAGAGCGCATTTTGGTTGTGAAAGCGTAAATACTTCTGTCTATAACCCCCTGCATCCCTGAATATGAAAATCATATTTTATTAACGAGGGGGAGCGTCGGAGACCCGTCACAGGGCCTGTTCAGGTGGAATGTGCTAGCAAATATTTCCACTTGTGCCTGCAATTATTCACTATTTCTACTTTTGTGTTCAGAGTTGCTAAGTATGGTTTGCATAATATTAACCATTTTTTCTGTGGAACATAGGTTGCATTTTTTTGGAAATATTGTTGTATGGTGTTGCTCTTTTTATGATTTTCCATGATATGCTGTAGTCTATTTTTTTATCTTTGAGTTTCCAAATGTATTTACTCAGTTCTGTTTGATTTTTGTATTTTTCATTTTTGAATGACTGTTTATGGTTTGCGTATCTGGTTTTGAAAGTGTTTACAGTAAACCCTATGTATGTTTCTTTTTCATTTTCTGATGTTACCGTAGCTTGGTATACAATATTGCTGTGAAGACATTTGTTGTTTAGGGGGCACTGTTCTTTTTTGGTGCAGTTGCAAGATGTCCTTTCAGCACCCTTCTCTTTTGTGTTGCTTTTCATTTTGTTAGATGAGTCAATTATGTTTTTGAGGTTGGGCATACATGAGTATGAGTGTTTTTGTTGAATATTTTGGACAGTTTGTGTTCTTTTGGAAATGATGTTACCAAGATTTTAAAGAATTCTTTTCCTACATTTGTTTTTACTTGTCCATCATATTCAAGACACTTTATTTTCTTTCATAAGAACTTTGTGTTATGGTGGGAGCACATAAACACATGACATATGAGTACACAACATTGAATAATATAAAATGTGCAAATGCACTCACACCTGCACATGCCCACATTTTTAAAAACAATATAAATAAAGTAAGGCTTATTTTCACATAAAACTAATCAATAACTCTACCCAACATACACTCCATTTTACATCCAGTCAATTTAATAAAAACAGTTGTACGCTAAAATAAACCGTAAAAAAGGGGCACACACACACACACACACACACACACACACACACACACACACACACACACACACACACACACACACACACACACACACACACACACACACACTCACACACACACACACACACAATCTACACGGGATGAGAACTGAGGTAATTTTAAAATCATTGTCACTTGATTATCATCCCCCTCCCCAAAACATCTACACTCTCATTCTCTCCCCCCCCCCTCCCCCCATCCCCACCCCTCTCTCTCTCTATCCAAGTCTCGCCCTCACCCTCTCCTCTATCTTTATAACGACAGCATTAAACATTTACTCAGGATGGTCAGGTCAGTGATTATTCAATGAACGGATTGAAATAGGCAAGAAACTACGATTCAGTCTGTTGGTTTCACATTTCAATTGCCGGAATCGTCTATCTGAAGGCATCTTTTCATAAAAGGGGAACAGAGGATGGGTTTCATCACATACAATCTTCTGAGCTTTCTTAGGCACTCTTATTTCAAACATTTCTCCTAAACTTTGTTGCTTAACACCAATAATCTTACCACACCCGTTTCACGATCTTTTCCAGCAAGCATTTGTTTTTCACATTTAATCCACCATACCACACTAAAAATGAAAAAGTGATCACAGATTCAATATTGCTTCTGTAGAATGCTTTTAAAACGTTACAGTTCACTCCAAGGTATCTCAATTTCTGTAAGCAATACACTCTTGACTGACATTTTTTTATACACAGAGAGAGAATTAGAAGTGAATGTAAGTTTGTCATCGATAACAGAACCTAAGTACTTATATTCAGTCACCCTTTCAACCTTGCTACCTGAGATCAGTAAATCTGGAATAGGATCAGCATTTCTTCGGAAGTCAATGATCAGCTCCTTTGTTTTCTGGACATTAAGATCAAGGAAATTGGTGTCACATCACTGTGTAAAACTGTTCACAATTTCATTAAAAGCTCTATCTGAGTTAGAGAGATCTGTGACTGCAGTATCATCAGAGAATTTGATGATAAGGCTGTCATTATTACCTCTGCAGTCATTAGTGTAGAGAGTAAACAGACAAGGAGAAAGAACTGTACCTTGGGGAGCACCCGTTGATGTATAAGAAACGGATGAAACAGAGTTATGAAAGCGAACCCACTGGGGGCGATTTACCAGAAAATCGATAATCCAGAGAATGAGATAAGAGGAGATGCCAAGTTGCTTTAGTTTACTGGCCAAAAGATGGGGCTGTATAGTGTTGAAGGCAGAGGAGAAGTCAACAAACAGAATACGTGCGAACGACCTTGGGCTTTTTTGCTTAAGTGGTAAAAACATGATGGAGAAGTAAAAAGTTAGAATAAACGTGTGGCGCGTCCTTCAGTGCTTCTGTTGTCGTTTATATGCACAAACTGTAGGGACATGGTGGTGTTGTACGCACGCACGCCATTATAAAAGACCGTTGCAGTGCACAAAAAAAGTCCATCCTGAGGAGAGAGAGGACATCATTCTGAAACAAACTTTAGTCAATTGTATTTTTAGCATTCATTTGAATATATATTGTTTAACAAATGTGGCCATTCGTGTTTGCTTCCCCAAGGGGTCTGGGTTGAGCTTTTTCAGATTTTTTTTTTTTAAGGACGTATTTATACCTGTTTATGATAATTGCTCCTCAGTTGAGCACTGAGACTGACAAAATCTCCTCAAAAATGGAGAAGGAAAATCAACTTTAGGCAATTTACCTAATAACCATACCGTTTTTCAATACCACAAACCCGACACTAAAAATCTATTAGAACAAACCGAGAAATTTGTACGCAACATGAGTTGGGAAGCGTCGTTCTTCTTCCTATAACCCAAATACAAATGAATGAAGGACAAACAAAAACACATATGGCTTCAAATTCATGGCGATCACATCCGGACAATAGATGAAATGAAACCTTTTTGGAAGACAAAATGATGGAAGGGACTTGATAGCCCAACATAAGAAATTCAAGTAACCAAATAACAACTCCAAACTCATAGCAAATGAAATATAAACAACTTTCAAAATGATAAAAAGATATTCGTTTTTTTAATTTTAAAAGATGATAAAGATACTAGCAATTTTTACAAAATGGAATTAATTAAACGAACTAACTCCCAATCACCTGAACACAAACCATTCCGAAAAATTACAAGAAAGCTGATTATAAAAACCCACATCCAACAACATCCGGCAAAAAAAAGAAAAAGTGATGGCACACTGCATGCGAAGTGGGCTTAAGCGACAGTGTGTTAGACGGGCTAACAGCAAACAAGAAAGCCTATCTTAACGCTTATAATACCCACAAAAACCAACTTCCAAAACAACCCCAACATGTAGACTAATTAAACCCAATCCAAATCCGAACTGGCCCAAAATAAGAAAGAGAATTTTGGAACAAGGCTTATATTAGTAAGATTGTAAATCAAACACCGAATACAACCTTTGGAAAAAAAAACAGCTTTGAAGTCATCCAATGGTTTTTAAGGAAATCTCAAAAAAAACAGAGAGAAAAACAGTGTTTATCACCAATTCGACATAGAAGATTTCGCACCCATCCAGATGCATGAAGACTACTCACCAAAGCTTTGAAATTTGCCAACTAATACACGAATATAACAAGAGTAGAAATGGGATTATTTCCACCACCAGGAGGAAAACACTATCCACAGCGAGAAATGAAAAATTTGGATTAAAAAAAACATGTGTATATTAAAAATCACATGTGATCGTAACCATGGTGGATCGTATGAATCGTTATGATGGTGCCCGAAACATGGTGAATAGTCGGACTCTTGTCATGCTAATCCACCATCAAAAACATAACTGGGGAAAAACAGGTCGGCGGTTTGTATAGAGATGACGGCCGGTGTATACCAAGAAACTATGGAAAACAAGAAAGAAAAGAAAGAAATTATGTAAAATCTTCAAAAACCACCATTTAAAAATCACAATTAGAAAAGCAAATAAAAAAAGTTAATGTGGAAATACCTAGGACATAAACATTAGAACTCAATGACTAATGTGTGTACAAACCATACAAAAAACCCAATTGAACTACCAAATCTTTGTAAACCGTCCAAAAATAAGCAACACACCACCATACAATACTTAAAAAACAACCCAACAGGTATATAACAAGAGACTATCCAACATATCATGCACTGAAAATGCATTCAATAATGCGCAAAGAATACCAAGATAAGCATTACAACAAAAGTGGTTACCAATTACAAACTACATATAGCCCAGACAATAACGAACAGAAATATGGAAAAAGCAGGAATAAGGAAGGATCATATGGTACCACCCACCATTTGTGGACAAGTAAAGTAAAAAAACAAATGTAAGGAAAAAAGAATTCTTTTCAAATTAAAAATCTTGGTAACTTATTTCCAAAAGAACACAAACTGTCCAAAATATTCAACAAAAACACCATTAAACTATGGTTGTTCGATACTAAGCGTCATATGCCCAACTCAAAAACATAATTGACTCATCTAACAAAACTGGAAAAAGCAACACAAAAGGAGAAGGTGCTGAAAGGACATTCTTGCAAACATGCACCAAAAAAGACAAGTTGCCCCCTAAACAACCCAAATGTCTTCACGCAATTTGTTACCAAGCTACGCGGTAACATCAGAAAATGAAAAAGGAAAAATTTTAGGGGATTACCTGAAAAACCACTTTCAAAACCAAGATAAGCAACCCATAAAACAGTCATTCAAAAAAATGAAAAATACCAAACATTCAAACAGAACTGAGTAAATACATTTGGAAACTCTAAGATAAAACATAGACTACAGCATATCATTGGGAAATCATAAAAGAGCAACACCATAAACTAAGATTTCAAAAAAAAATGCAACATATGTGTCCACAGAAAAAAAAAAAATTGGTTGATTTATGCCAAAAACCATACTTAGCACACTCCTGAATCACAAAAGTTTGAAATTGTGAATAATTGCGGCAACAAGTGGAGGGCAAATCTTTTCTAGCACAATTCATAACCTGAGCACAGGCTCCCTAACAAATAAAAAAAAACAACCAAAAAAACACCAACCACACACACACACACACACACACACACAACACACCACTGCCCCTCCCCACGTATGCAGCCAAAAACGGAAACCGCCCACAACAGAGTACAAGAATCAGGTCTCGCACGCCATAAATTTTAAAAGATTCGGTTGGCGTCGTTTGCACAACAAAAAGGTCATCCTGAGAGGAGAACATATCTTGAAACAAGCTTTGTAGATGAATTTTAGCACTTCATTTTAATAATATTTTTAACAATTGAGGAGATAGAGAGAGAGAGAGGAGAGAGAGAGGAGTGGAGAGAGAGTAGAAGAGAGAGATGAGGAGAGATGAAGAGAGGAGAGGAGAGAGAAAGAGTTTTATTGCCATAATATCTAGGGGCATTATTATGTTCTTACCATGGCCTTATAAAGACCGCGTCATGAAAATGTAGACGTTTACACATGCACCACACGCACCACACCCACACAAACCACACACACACACACACAACACACACACACACACTCTCTCGCTCTCTCCTCGCTCTCTTCTCTTCTCTCTCTCTCTCTCTCTCTCTCTCTCTCGCTCTCCCTCTCACACACACGCAACACACATCACACACACACACACACACACACACGCACACGCACACGAATCACACACACACAACACACACCCCGCATTATAAATCGGATATGTTCTCACATTGGCTTACTTCATTTAGCACCTCATCGCGCGCATGATGATGATGATGATTGATGATGATGATGGATGATGTTAAAAGATGATGATTGATGACGACGACGACGGACGACGACGTCGGTTGCAGTTGTGCGTGCGCGATTGGTTCTATGTCCCGGCATGTGGTTGTATAGCGTGCTAGTGGAGGATTGTATGTTTACTACCGTCCTGCCCCGCCCCCCCCATCTCTCTCTCTCTTTCACTCACTCACTCTCTCTCTCTCGCTCTCTCTGTTCTCCTGTTCACATACACCACACACTCACACTCACACACACATAGAGATAGTGAGTGATAGGAAAAGTGACTTACCGAGTACACTGATCTATGCATCAGGGGTTGTGTGTGTCCTATCACAATGCTCCACATCAGACTGCCGCCCCGCCGGTTTGATGTTTATGCCGGGCCAGGAGGCCCGGGCTGCGTGTCCAACACGGAAATGAACAGCCGACTGTCTCGCTTTCGTCATGCTTTAAATGCTTACGTCACAGTCTGCCTGAAACTTTACCGTGGCATCCAGGATACGTCCTCCTGTTTTTGGTGAGTTTTTCGTACCAAAGTCTCCTGAGTATGCTGTACCTGCTTTTCTTGCGGTGCTGCTGCTGCTGTAATGCGGCTGCTGCTTATGTGAGTTGTCGGTTGTAACTTTGTTATCGTTACTATGGTTGTTGTTGTTTGAAATATGTTCACGTTTGGTTTGGTTAGATGGTTCAAAGACTGTTTTTCGTTACTAAGATTGTTCCATGCTTTAATTTCCATATTCGTACATCCAACTGGGGTGTTGTAGAAATCTATATAGATACGATTTTTATTTCTCTGTATTTGTAGCTGTCGTTTGCGGTCCAGGACTCTACGTCTTTTGTCCATTTGTTGATAGTTATGGAGTTACGTTTGGTAATTATTGGCTGAATCTTCCTTAGGGTTACTCAGAGAGCAGCTTTTTCTGCTCGAACTCATGCGACTGCCTGGCGCCACTTCCCTTTCCTTTCCCCTTTTTCTCTCCCCACCACCCCCCCCCCAACCACCCCCCTTCCGGCACCCAGCTCCCCCCTCCCTGTCCCCCTTCCCCCTCATCTCTCTCTCTTCTCTCTCTCTCTCTCTCTCTCTCTCTCTCTCTCTTTCCTCTCTCTTCCTCTCTCTGACTCTTCCTCGCTCTCTCCCCCCCTCTCTCCTTCTCACCTTTCTCTCTCCATCTCTTCATTCTCTCTTCTCTTCCTCCCACAATCCTCCCCCCTCTCCTCTCTGTCTCTCTTTTCTCTCTCCCCCCCTCTCTCTCTCTCTCTCTCTCTCTCTCTCTCTCTCCTCTCTCTCTCTTCTCTCTCTCTCTCTCTTGTTTATCCCCTTCCCTCATATTCTCGTCGTTCCTGTAGGAGTCAAAGGAGCGCGGAAGACAAAATACGACCAGCGCCATGTCAAGACACGTCACCGCCATGTCTCACAAACATGTCAGCTGGAGGACAGCCCTTGGCCCCCCCCAGAGGCAAACCTGATGTTTACCGCCCAAGCCGACCACGGAGGCAAAGAGGGCCGCAGGCAAGGTGGGGAAAACAAGAGGGAGCTAATATACAAGTTGAACTTCCCGGAGACTGGAAAACCATTGTTCCAAACTGAAAATCTACAAAGCTCGGTTTGAATTGGAATTTTATCATCGACCCTGTTTGTTGGTGCCAAAACGCTCCCGCGCACTTTCTATGTATGGAGCCTGTGGCTCTTTAGAAGGTCATATTGACGTTTTTCCCCCTAATCACCTGGGAAACCTATTTTCATGGATAATTACGTACTTCACTAAAGAATAAAAAAAAAAAGCAACATTTCATGACAACAGTCATTTTTTTTTGTGTGTTTAACTTAAAAATCAGTTATATTATGGACATGAAAAAAAAGTTGTTTATCCTTAAAATTGCTCGTATGAATTTAAAAGTCGCAGTTTTAATTGTCACTGAAAATTAGCTTATTATTAGGTTGAAAATAAGTGGGGGGGTTTTCATGTAAGAATAATGTTAAACGCGCAGAAAAGGTGTTTCAAGGTGATGCATTAGGTGTTTTTTGCAAGCTAACAGTCAACACGTAGGTTTCACGTGCCACTTGTTTTTTTATTCTGCTGGCATTTAT
>CM031604.1:62874610-62887110 GCA_018398815.1 Conus ventricosus
AGACATCAAAGGTTACAATAAATACAAAGAGACACGCGCGAAAAACATTCATGTTTCATGGAATCGTTGTTTGTTTGTTTGTTTGTTCTCTAACGAAGACTGGGGAGTTTTAGACCAGAAAGGAACGATACAACATGATCTAAAATAGTATCAACATCAACAACAGAGGGGAAACTGTGCTGGGTAATGATTTACAATGTCCAAACATCCCACCTCTCACTTCATTAGATTTACTGAGAACGTGTTTGGTTCCAGACAACGTGTTACAAAGGCGGACGGCAGAGCTTGGATATAAATACTTATGACATATTGTTCTTTTATGAATGTGAGAAAATTAGGACATTGTTGAATGCAATTCGTTTCCAGCATGGTTCATATCAGAATGTTTTAAGAAACCGTGCTATTTCAATCCTGTTTTGAGAGAGAGAGAGAGAGAGAGAGAGAGAGAGAGAGAGAGAGAGAGAGAGAGAGAGAGAGAAAGCTATCAGCAGCAGCAGCAGCAACAGCGGCGGCGACATCATCATCATCATCATCGTCTCCATCGTCGTCGTCGTCGTCGTCGTCGTCGTCGTCGTCGTCGTCGTCGTCTCCTCCTCCTCCTCCTCCTCCTCCTCCTCCTCCTCCTCCTCCTCATCATCATCATCATCATCATCATCATCATCATCATCATCACCGTTACTACACCCCTCATTACAACCACCGGAAAAAATACGGATGGAACAGAGAGGAAAAGACGAAGGGACGGTGCGGGGGGAGAGGCGATGGAGGACGGGAAGGAACGATGGGGGAGGATTCGACTGCAAGTTTTGAACGGAGGTCCTTGAAGGCTATGTCAGCAGCCATCAATTGCTCATGCTCTGTATGAAGAACCTCCGATAAATCGAGGCGTAACAATAACTCATAATCAGATACTCAGGAGACTGAAACTCCTATGTCACCTAGAAACTCCGTTATCCAATAAAACACACACACACACACCACACACACACACACACACACACACACACACGCGCGCGCGCAGGCACGCACGCGCGCACGCACGCAGCGCCGCACACACACACACACACACACACCACACACAACACCACACACACACACACACACACACACACACACACACCAACCATTCAGACTCCCAAGTGACGTAGAATCATTAAAAAAAACATAGAGCAGGCAGATCACACACACACACACACACACACCACACACACCACACACACACACACACTCACACACACACACACACACACATACACACACGCGGCGCGCGCGCGCACTCGTCTAATATCACACAATTTTGTGAAAAGACGCGCGCGCGCACACTTATGTTGATGATAAGTCAAATAATTAGACTATTACCACCACCCACCAATTCCGATAAGAGCCTAACCCCCCCCCCCCCCCCCCCCCCCCCCCCCCGCCCGTCACTGCCCCGCCCCCGTCACTGCCCCTCCCCAATCCCAGCCAACCCCTGACGCCCACTTGGAATCGTCTACCAGACGAAAAGAAATTAATCTATATCACATACAGAGGTGGTGGAGAGAAACAAGTGTAATGAAACTGATTTTTGGAAATCGAAGACGGGACCTTTTAGAAAACAAAGCCTTGCATGGAAAAAAATATCGGATTAATTTAAATCCTCTCTAATGAACAGTACCATTATCATACCTGGCTGACGAAGACCGTTCTCTGATCGAATGTCACCAGATGACCAGACGGCAACCATCACCCGCCCATAAGATGAACAGCAACAAGAGATTCTACAGTTAACAGACATTCTTCATTTGTTAAAGCGACTTCGGAAATCTGTTGGTTTGTGTTGTTTGATCACACTCCCCAATACATGGATACGATGGGCAAACACACAAAAGAGACAAAGAAAAGAAACAAACAACAAGAAAACAAAGGTCTTGAATCGTCTTTTCTGTCACGTAGTATAAGGTTTACAGCAAACCATACTTTCCCGTTTAAATAGTTTGGTCAGAATCTTGTTACGAATTTGTAGAAGCAAGCGTGGACAATTTTTCAACTTCACTTTTGACCAAGAAGAAGACTTTAGGACTAGTTTCTTTGGATCCTGTTTCCAACCGAGCAAAGAAATTAGATTTGGAAGTTGGGTTCGAGACTGGCTGTATCATTCTCTTGTTCAATCTGCCCCCCCCCCCCCCCCCCCCCCCCCCCCCCCCCCCCCCCCCCCCCCCCCCCCCCCCCCCCCCCCCCCCCCACCCCCCCCCCCCCCCCCCCCCCCCCCCCCCCCCCCCCCCCCCCCCCCCCCCCCCACACACACCAAACCCCTACCGGTTCTTCGCATGGAGATTTCGAATGCCAAACCAGTGCTTGGAATTCAGTCAAGGAACAGTTTTCATTGGTTCATACCATTCCTAGCAAGTCTGACAATCAGCTACATTGCCTTCAGACCCACCCTCCCCATCATCCCTCCTCCTCCCCATGATCCCTCCTCCCCCCCAATCCCCAACCAGACTTTCACCTCCCTCTGCCTCTTTCGCCCCCTCCCTTACTGACCAAGATTTCAGACCTAAAGGAGATTTATAACAGTCACGGTTTTTCTCCCCTTTTTTCAGATTGGTGTACGGTTTCCGGAACGGAGGAAGCGCCGGATGATGTATGTTTCCGTCAGCAGCAGTCTCCCGAGCACAGGGTGAATCAGAGAAGATCAGAAAGTTTTTATCTTGTAAAGGTTATCGCTGGGAGATGTGGGGTTCCCTCCCTTGTGTCAAGAATGAGAGCTGAGAGCATCGACTACCCACCCCACCTCTCTCTCTCCCTCCCTTCCTCTCTCTCTCTCTCTCTCTCTCTCTCTCTCTCTCTCTCTCTCTCTCTCTCTCTCTCTCTCTCTCTCTCTCTCCACCCCTCTGTGTGCGCGCGCGCGCGCGCGCGCGCGGGCGTGTGTGTGTGTGTGTGTGTGTGTGTGTGTGTGTGTGTGTGTGTGTGTGTGTGTGTGTGTGTGTGTGTGTGTGTGTGTCTGTGTGTGTCTGTGTGTGTCCGTGTGTGTATGTGTGTCTGTGTGTGTCTGTGTGTGTCTGTGTGTGTCTCTGTCTGTGTCTGCTTTTGTGTCTGTGTCACTTATTTACTGATAGTGATTAAAAAGCGAAATCCTTAAAAAGTATAACAATGCTTCCCATCATGTCACTCCCATGGTACTGAGTTGCTGGATTATTAGGGCAGGCAGTGACTACGAAACTGTCCAACGCTTTCATTGATTGATTGATTGATTAATGGTGATATTAGACTAAAAATGAACCAATCCACAAAAAAATAAAATAAAATAAAAACGGGCTGTGTAAGTGTGTGTGTGTGTGTGTGTGTGTGTGTGTGTGTGTGTGTGTGTGTGTGTGTGTGTGTGTGTGTTGTGTGTGTGTGTGTGTGTGTGTGTGTGTGTGTGTGTGTGTGTGTGTGTGTGTGTGTGTGTGTGTGTGTGTGTGTGTGTGTGTGTGTGTGTGTGTGAATATGCACTCATGTGTGAAAGGCTACATATGAACATTAATATAATAACTATAAATGACTTAATATTTACAATAAATTTGAAAGTATAGTGCTGGATAAAACTGATGCAATTTGTATCATTTCTTCGCTGTAGATTATATCATCTAAAGATCCCATTTTTGCTACATCTATCCCAGATATGTTGTATAATAGGGATAGCCATGGGCAATTAAAAAGAATATGTTCAATTGATATTGGATGACCACAAGCACATTCTACATTTTTTGAAAATTTAGTCTTCCATGAATTTAATCGAATGTTGTAAATGAGAATAGACAAGGATCTTGAACACGGTAATATTTTTTACTTTGAAGGAAGCTTTTCTGTCATTAAAATACTTTCTAACATGGAATTTATTTCATTTTTTTCTCTCTAATTTTAGTGTACTATCAGGGTATTTTCTAATAGCTCCTTCAATTTGCTGCTCTATCAGCCATTTCATTTCCCCAAATACCACAGTGAGATGGAATCCAACAAAAGTCTACATTGATACTTTTACATATAATTGAATGTACTAAGTATTTTACATCAAATATCAAATCTTTTCGAACTTTTGCATTCCAGTTTTGCAGACTGTAAAGAACAGATTTTGAGTCAACACAAAGTACAATGCTATAAATCACAATATCAATATCAGCTATGAAGGATAAGGCCATAAGGCCATAAGAACTGCATATAGTTCTGCAGTAAATACAGAAAAACCTTTTCCTAGACAAAATGACTTTCTTATCTTTAAAGCAGGAATAGTAAATCCAGCCCCTGTGTATGATTCCAAAACTGAACCATCTGTAAAAATCTTTAAATGATTCGGATACTTATTTTCTAGATTGTTCGTTTGCTTCAACGGATATGAGATTGATGTTATCCTCTTTTTTTAGAGTTGTATAATCTGCATCGAATCTAGCAGAAATATGCTCCCACTGAGGAATAATGGGTACTATGGGACTACTTGAAATTGATGTAATATCAATATCATAACTCGTAAAAAGATCATCTGTATAGTTTCTATAAGTTGAAGATATGAAATGTTTTGCGCTCTCTTCGGGAAATCCTGTCTTGAGTCAAGAAAAATGTCATTTGTCACTGAATTAGAAACTGAAAGACATCTAGTCACATACTTTGCAGTGGCCAACTTCCGTTGGTCCTCAAGAGTTAACAGATTCACTGCTCTGCATGTTTGGAGCGAATTTGTGTGTACTGGCACACCAAGTGCCAACTTAACAGCCTTACTATCTATGCTTTGTAATTATTTTAGCAGCGTCCGTGGAGCTAGGAAATAAACCTCTTGACCATTTTTTCGATGGAACTAATCTGGTTGCAAGGTGTAAGAGTGTTTGAGTGGCTTGTCCCCATGACTGAGCATTAATTACTCTGAGAAAATTTAATCTTTGTCTAACTTCACTTACTATGTGTTCAATATGATATCGCCACTTTAACTTAGGGGTTAAATAGACTCCTAAAATTTTACAGCTTTTGAATATTCAAGAGTGTTGCCTTTTATAACAAGTTGAGGAGGATGCTTTGGAGTATCACCATTGATAAAAAGCATTAATTGTGTCTTTTCTCCCGAAAGTTCTAAACCATTTTCTTTCATGTATAAGTCTAACGTATCCAGCTCAACTTGATGTAGTTTTTGAACATGCGTTATAACTCTCTTATTTGTTTGTTTTCTGACGTTTGTATTCATCCATATAGCAATGTCATCAGCATATTGAACCAGATGGATATCGTTTGGGAGATCATGAATAAAAATAGTAAAAAGAATTGGAGCAATGATAGATCCTTGAGATATTCCAATATCAATATCATTGAATGACGAACAACATGTGGCCTTAAACTACAATGCTTTGGTTAATGTCGGAATAGTCTTCACGGGTTTTCAGAAAGCAATGAAGATGGACAGGGCAGGAGAGGGGGGGGGGGAGGGGGGGGGGGGGCAGACAGAAAGATAGATAGAGAGACAGACGAAAAGACAGACAGTGAGACAGACACAGCGACAAAAAAGCAGACAGACAGGTAACAAGACGAAGATACAGGACAGAGGTTTACAGACAGGAGCAAACAGAACGAGGGGAGACAGAGGGGCGAGGGAGGGGATTGGGAGGAGCAGGAAGACGTAAGGTAAGATAAGGTAATGTAGTTTATAGCCCGGCCGACCGCAAAGGCCATACGAGGGCTAGCATCACGATGAAGTTTACTCACATGTCATTCATTCACACAACCCTTTAAGATACACCTTCCAAAAACACACCGGAAATTTTGTGAAAAAAAATCTTGCCACTGTAAAATCTCAGGTCAGATGAAAAATGTTAATCTCTTTCAGAAATTCAAAGATCACACCAGGAAGAGAGAAAACTGCACTGTGGTAAACTGTTTTCAGAATGTCAACGGAGAATGTTAAGTACAATTCCATCATTAACGTCTCTTCAGGAAGACCCTACTAGCTCAATATATCGGGACGTTACTGACGCGGTGGTTGTTTCTTTCTGTGTTTGAATATTCACACACACACACACACACACACACACACACACACACACACCACACACACACACACACACACACACACACACGCACGCACGCACACACGCACGCACGCACGCACGCGCACGCACGCACGCACGCACGCACGCACGCACGCACGCACACACACACACACACACACACAACACGCAAGCACGCATGCGTACGCACGCACGCGCGCGCTCTCACACGCACGCACGCACCACGCTTGTACACGCCTGCACGCACACACGCACGCATGCACACACATACGGTGAGAGAGAGAGAGAGAGACAGACAGACAGACAGACAGAGACAGACAGACAGACAGTTTGTATGTGTTTGTGTGAATGTCTGTTTCTGTGCCTGTCTGTTACAGAAAGAGAGAGAGAGGGGGGGGGGAGGGAGAGACAGAGAGGGGGGACAGAGAGTAAGGTAGAGAGAAAGCGAGGAGAGAGAGAGAGAGAGAGAGAGAGAGGAGAGAGAGAGAGAGAGAGAGAGAGAGAGATTCATTCATTGATTCATTGATTCATTGATATTTTAATGTCAATAGCAGTACAGCCATCATGACATGGGGGCGTATTCACCCATGTAAAGGATCTAAGACATGTATTGCGACTAGCTTTAAACAACTATAACCATTGTATATATGTAGGTACAGCTTCATGTCAATATCCCACATACATACACACATGCATATACGTGCCTACGCACATACTCATATGCATACACACTCACACACACACACACACACACACACACACACACACACACACACACACACACATACACACACACACACACACACACACACACACACACACACACACACACACACATGTACATTCAAGTTAGTTACATTCATAATAATCTCATAACCAATGGCATAATCAATAACCGCCGGGCACTGAATAAGGAAGGAGTTTACCTAACAGAAAATCAAATCAGCGTGTTTTTTCTAACTCTGCATGCTTCGGCAATGTATTTTGCTAGAGATCTGATTAACATCTCATTTTCCAGTGTCAGCACACGAGCTAGATTGTGGCTTTTCGCAGCAGGCAACTGAAACAAGCAACATTTTTCGCGTATTTGTCTGTAAGCTTTGCAGTGGAATAAAAAGTGGCACTCGTCTTCGTTGACATTCAACTTACATACTGGACAATTATTAATTGCTGTTGTGCCGGGCATGAACCATACCTTGTTTGCCTGTAGACCCAAGGTTCTGGTTCGAAAATGTGCGAGTACAGTTCTATGCCATCTATCTGTTACTACTGATAGGTACTTTTCAGCTTGCATGTTGCTGTTAAATGAAAGGAACGTTTCATATTTATCATTTCCTTCCATGTCAGAATGCCAATTTTGTTGAAACATACACACCAGTCTATCTTTCAATTCAGAAATGAACAGCTTATCGTTCCCTACTTCTTGACTTACCCAAACAACACCAAACCCGTTTTCTGTCAGGAATTTCTTTACTTTGGACCCAATTAAACTTCCCATTCTCATGTTGTTGTAATAGCATTTTATATGCCTGCTTACACAGTCTTGTTTGTGGTAATTTCAAAAGCTTTAGCCAATATTTAATACATTTAATGTATTAAATGTATTAAATATTGGCTAAAGCTTTTGAAGAGGAGAGAGGAGAGAGAGAGAGAGAGAGAGAGAGAGAGGAGAGAGAGAGAGAGAGAAAGAGAGAGAGTGGACAGAGAGAAAGGTGAGAGAGAGGGGACAGAGAGAGAGAGAGAGGAGAGGAGAGGAGAGAGAGAGAGATGAGAGAGAGAGAGGAGAGAGATGAGAGGATGGAGAGAGGAGAAGGAGAGAAGAGGGAGGCAGCTAAACCATTGCCCAGAAGCTGCTGAGCTCTCCACACAAGACTTGGGAGACTGGGAATCGCGGGGAGGGGGAAATGGGGCAGGAGGGAGTGGCTGTCCTTAATGTTCACGTACACTGGCGCTGGATTTATGAAGTCCATAGAAAAGATAACAGCGGAATCTATTAATCCCTTGATCGAATTTCGTTACTTTGATTTGTTCATAGGTTGGTAGCAACGTTCTTCCAACATTGAGTTGAATGCATTTTGCAAAGAATACATAGGCTAATACAACACTACCCTCTCTCCTTTGAAGTTCCCCAAACAAGACATCAGAATGCACTTTGCATAGAATACACAGGCCAGTCTAACACTATCCTTTCTGCTTTGAAGTTCCCGAAACAAGACATCAGAATGCACTTTGCAAAGAATACACAGGCCAGTCTAACACTCTCCGTTCTGCTTTCAAGTTCCCGAACAAGACATCAGTGGTACCTCAACAACCCATAGCCACTGACACCCGGACTAAGCTTCAATGAGACTGGTCATGGGTCGATGAAATAACCAAGTGTACACCACACAACCAATGAGGGTGAAAGGAGACATCGTGCAGCGATGCCTCAGCCACCTCCTCAGCTGGTGAAAAGAGACGTGAGATCAAGTCACCGCTAACTCGCCTGCCCGCTCTTCAGCCAAGTTCCATGAAAGTTGGTCAATTCACTGACTATGGTGGCGGGATGAGGAAGTTTTGGTAGGCAGGAACCTTGAAACCAAACAGAGGCACGATGGCTTTATTCACAATGAACAAAGAATCAGTTAAGTCATTTTAATGAATGATGGGCCAAGACGCCTGTACTATAAAACAAAGTTCTGCACGGCACATGTCGTCGCCCGGGCGACAATATCTGCCTGGGGCGACAGCTTGTGCCACCACGATAGACGAAGACTGTCGCCAGCGACAATGTGTACCTGGCCGGCAATTTGTGCCAGTAACAGAGCTGCTTCAGTGCCAGTAAACGTAAGGGGCGAGTGCCAGGTTCCATCCTTTTCAAACGTTTCACACAATCAAACTGCTCTCTCTCTCTCTCTCTCTCTCTCTCTCTCTCTCTCTCTCTCTCTCTCTCTCTCTCTGTCTCTCTGTATATGTGCGTGAGTATGCACGCATGCGTTTGTATTTGAGTTAGAACGCGCACATTACATTTCTTGAAAATCCCTCCTGCTGTTACCAGAATAGTCACGTTCATACATAAGAGAGAGAGAGAGAGAGAGAGAGAGAGAGAGAGAGAGAGAGAGAGAGAGAGAGAGAGAGTATTTATGGACAGATCCATAATCAGAACTTTCCCGCAATTTCCGTATGAAATGACGCTGTACAGCCCGAGTTACGAAACTGTACATGGATAGAATGTGGAGAAGATGGGAAGCTATGAATATCTTACACCAAATCACCAGAACGGTGAAACATTCAGACGGGCGGTCAAAGCGTCCAGCTGACGGTGCTAGCGTTACGTGGGGATCGTACTCCAGTCACAAGAACGGAAGCACGGCGCTCTGCCCACTGCGTTCCCTCCCCTGTTTCCATTATTAATCGGCATCTCCAACATTGTGACATGCGCAGTCAAACAAAACGTCAGTTTCAGTTTCAGTGTCATCAAAGGGACGTCAATACTGGGGTACTAACCCATGTGCGTTACATCACAGCTGCTAAGCTAAGAGACCACAATGCGCAGGGTTTTCTGCTGACATATAAATGCAGTAATAACAAAGATGAAAGGGTTTCAGACGAGGATCTCATAAATGTGAGAAAGCAGATGTCTGACCTACGCATCATGCCAACGCACAGGTCAGACCAAGGGTACCACCTACCTTACATTGTCTGCGCCATTGTTATAATGGTGTATGTGTGTTTACGTGTGTGTTCGCGCTTGTATGTGTGTGAGAGTGCACGCGCCCATGTGCGTATGTGTGTGTGCATGCGCGCGCGCACGTGTGTGTGTGTGTGTGTGTGTGTGTGTGTGTGTGTGTGTGTGTGTGTGTGTGTGTGTCTGTGTGTCTGTGTGTGTGTCTGTGTGTGTGTGTTTACATATGTGCATAAATGGGTGGGCCCATGTCTGTGCCAGTGTAAGCGATGTGTGCACGCATGTGCGTGTGTATGCATGCCATCTGTTGGCTTGTGTGAGATTGCTACTGCAGGCACGCATGTTCGCACGTGCGCGTACAGTTATGCGTAAAACATGATAGTGGGAGTTTAGCACATACGCCAAGTCTAGCGTAATGCCCATAGTTGCAAGCTTTTTATTAAAAATCACATAATCATCATGATCGTTCTTATGGAAATGAGTTCATTCATTGACTGTTCAAAAACCAAAACCCGGACAGAGAGACAGACAGACAGACAGACAGACAGACAGAACAACGGACACGTGATTCCTAAACAAAACATGTGGAGGCGTCCATTTGTGTCAGAGCAAAGATCATAACGAAAGATAAGAACGAATAAAAAATAAATAAATGACCGTTCATACCCCGCCCTCTCTCCCTCTCAAGATAATTATGTTTTTACATTTCTGAATGAGAAAATGTCAATAAGCGGATAAAACCTAGGAAACAAGACTACTCTTCTCAAGAGTGTGGGCTGCAAATAGCACAATATTATGCAAGCTATAGTCCACCTATCATGTTCAATTGACATAGAACTGAATCTCAGATGTCAAAGAACACACGATAAACAGCTTATTTTGCATCAATAATCTTTTGATCAATGGAGAATCGAGTCCTCCTATCTATCCTTTTCCTTAATCCCTTTCAATTCCCCCATCCACACACACATTCTTTCTCTCTCTCTCTCTCTCTCTCTCTCTCTCTCTCTCTCTCTCTCTCTCTCTCTCTCTCTCTCTCTCTCTCTCTCTCTCTCTCTCTCTCTCTCTTGGGCCACTAGTATATTCCCCTTTCACAATAACACCATACGTCGTTGTCGATAAACTCCCTCCCTCCCTCCTCTCTCTCTCTCTCTCTCTCTCTCTCTCTCTCTCTCTCTCTCTCTGCTCTCTGCGTCTCTCTCTCTCTCTCTCTCTCTCTCTCTCTCTCTCTCTCTCTCTCTCTCTCTCTCTCTCTCTCTCTCTCTCTCTCTCTCTTGGGCCACTAGTATATTCCCCTTTCACAATAACACCATACGTCGTTGTCGATAAACTCCCTCCCTCCCTCCCTCTCTCTCTCTCTCTCTATCTCTCTCTCTCTCTCTCTCTCTCTCTCTCTCTCTCTTCTGCGTCTCTCTCTCTCTCTCTCTCTCTCTCTCTCTCTCTCTGCGTCTCTCTCTCTCTCTCTCTCTCTCTCTCTCTCTCTCTCTCCTCTGCGTCTCTCTCCTCTCTCTCTCTCTCTCTCTCTCTCTCTCTCTCTCTCTCTCTCTCTAAATGGCTCCTTCGTCCTCCTATTTTTTCATTACTACCTTTCTTACATTTTTGTTTGTTTGTCTTTTTTGTACTGACTCACACACCATGCATATTATGAGTCACACACCATGCATATTATGAGTCACACACCATGCATATTATGAGTCACACACCATGCATATTATGAGTCACACACCATGCATATGACTCACACACCATGCATATGACTCACACACCATGCATATGACTCACACACCATGCATATGACTCACACACCATGCATATGACTCACACACCATGCATATGACTCACACACCATGCATATGACTCACACACCATGCATATTATGACTCACACACCATGCATATGACTCACACACCATGCATATGACTCACACACCATGCATATGACTCACACACCATGCATATTATGACTCACACACCATGCATATGACTCACACACCATGCATATTATGACTCACACACCATGCATATGACTCACACACCATGCATATTATGACTCACACACCATGCATATGACTCACACACCATGCATATGACTCACACACCATGCATATTATGACTCACACACCATGCATATGACTCACACACCATGCATATGACTCACACACCATGCATATTATGACTCACACACCATGCATATGACTCACACACCATGCATATGACTCACACACCATGCATATGACTCACACACCATGCATATGACTCACACACCATGCATATGACTCACACACCATGCATATGACTCACACACCATGCATATGACTCACACACCATGCATATGACTCACACACCATGCATATGACTCACACACCATGCATATGACTCACACACCATGCATATGACTCACACACCATGCATATGACTCACACACCATGCATATGACTCACACACCATGCATATTATGAGTCACACACCATGCATATTATGACTCACACACCATGCATATTATGACTCACACACCATGCATATTATGACTCACACACCATGCATATTATGACTCACACACCATGCATATTATGACTCACACACCATGCATATTATGACTCACACACCATGCATATTATGACTCACACACCATGCATATTATGACTCACACACCATGCATATTATGACTCACACACCATGCATATTATGACTCACACACCATGCATATTATGACTCACACACCATGCATATTATGAGTCACACAACTGACTCACACACCATGCATATTATGACTCACACACCATGCATATTATGAGTCACACAACTGACTCACACACCATGCATATTATG
>CM031604.1:62894610-62902110 GCA_018398815.1 Conus ventricosus
GCTGGAAAAAAAAAAAAAAAGTTTCCTCGGCGCAATGACGTGACACGCGCAAGAAACACAGCGGAAGGGGGTAAGCTCATTGTTTCTGCGTGAATAGCCCGTGTTCTTTTGTCATGGTTTCAGGTAAAAAGGAAGCTGGGTCGGGGTGATGGGGGGGGGGAAAGGGGGGGGAGGTTTGAGTGGCGTGGCGGGCGCGTGACTGATGGGGAAGGGAGGTGAGGTGGGGGAGGGGGGAAAACTGACTCCATCCCCGGTTATGTCCTATTGCTGTATTATTCGCTCCAAAAAGGGGAAAGACAGTTTCCCCATTGATTACCCGTCAGGGTGGAAATGATTTGTGTGATTTCCGCCGAGATGTACAGTCAAAGGGGCCCCACCATCTTTACATGATTTGTGGCCCCTCGTCTTTCGTTTCCCCCTCCCCCCACGCCGACTCTCTCGCCAGGGGGCACTTTCTGCCAAGCCTCGTTTCCGTGACACGCCAGTAAAAGATACCATGGTGATCGATAGGAGAGACAACTCTGGCGCTGCTGAGAGAATTATCTGCTTGCGCTGTTTTGTTTTGTGCGCCTGTATGAGGGTGTGTTGGCGTTATTGCTCCCCAGTCCTGTGGGAGCGGCTCGATTGTGACCTACGATATGTTCTCTGGGCCAAACGGCGTGACGACGCGGGAGGGAAGGTAGTGTTATTTTTTTCCCCCTCTGTCGATGCAAGGAGGGGAGGGGAGGGGAGGGGGGGGGGTAGTCCATGTAGTGGGAAACTTGTCTGTGAAAGCCAGGGAGGGGCTGGTGAAGAAATTCAATAGCGAATCAAGAGACAAGTTGGTAGACAGAAGAAAACGGTGGAGAGAGAGAGAGAGAGAGAGAGAGAGAGAGGAGGGGAAGAGAGGACCCTATCACTCCATGATTTTTTTTTTTTTTTTTTTTTTTTTTTTTTTGCTGTCCCAACTTCTGCGCCCCCTCAGGGGCAGTGCACCCACGCCACTCATTCCGACACCCGTCCACAGCCACAGCCGGTCGGTCCCGCCGCACCCCCGGCCCCAGCAATCCACAGGGAGCAGTCAATGTCAAGTCGTAAAGAGGACCCACCGGAGGAGACACTGCATTGCTGCCGAGTCACTTCGGTGGTGTTCAGTGGCGCCTGTTTGATCTAACATACGCAGGACACCACCTACTAAGCCCCTACTGACGACAATAATTGCTTAGTCGCGGAAGCCGGCGTGAATGAGCTCTCCCTCCGGAGGGCGCCACCCGTCCGCCCAACGACAGCCCCTGGACCCGCGATCCCAGTGACCCCGACGGAACCAAACCAAGGGCCCAGACGTGGAAGGGACATCGAAATTGAGGTCACCATGATAGCAGGGCATGAAGGGCCACAGAATTTGAGACTTTTTTAAAATGTGATCAATGGAATGAGGATGATTAAGATGATGCTACGGATTTCCATTTCGGTCTGAGATACATGACAGGGCTGTACTCTACACTTCCTTTCTTAATATATCCCGGCGTCAACCAGGCCCGAGAATACAGGAACCCTGCAGTGTTGGTAAAGAAATTTAAAGAACACTCTCAGAAACGCATCCATTAGTGGATGAAACTCGACTGTTGGCCCCAGTTTTCCCCAACTGAGTCCGCAGCAACTCAACTCTGGGTAGGAGCCGGTCGGGGCAGAAAAACCCACATGATTTGATGGGATTCGAACCCACGACCTCCAGCCGGGAAGTCCGCGACGCTAACCACTTCGCCATGCGGGTGGTCATTCCCATGATTATCATTGTGAGGCTGCGCAGTCCAGACTGTTCTTTCACAGAGTGCTACGGGCGTAAATGGAACAGGGGGTCCTCTATGCTGAAAATTTTCTAACAAGCGCTGCATGTGTCTGTCCCCCCTGTATGATTAATGCTGGGGTTTCTAAGGGCTTTTCACCGGCTTTTCTTATAATGTATTTCAGTTAGAGGTAGATAATAAAAGGGGGTGCGGCAGCACGACGTTGGGTCATCAGTCCCAACGATATCAGTGTATAAGGGTTATCATGTTGTACATTTGATATATTTGTTTGCAGATACTTCTGTGTTTGTTTGTTTGTTTGTTTTTTGTCTTCTTTTCGAGAACATGACAGTTTTTGTCTATGGGGATGACAGCCTGAAAAAAGTTTTACTTATAGACACAGAACCCAAAGGATCCAGTTCCCTCGGGAAAGGGTTTGGGCCCACGAATATCGGACGGCAAGGGCCCTGTTTCTGCTTCTAGCATTGGAACTGCAGAATAGTGTCATAGGTTGAGGCAGTGAAAAAAGATGAATTGACTGGCCTGAGGTAAAGGTCTAAACTGGAAGTGGGATGCTTGCATATGAACACATGGGCGCCTGCGCGCGTGCACGCACGTACACACACACACACACACACACACACAACACACAACACACACAACACACACACACATACACACACACAAACACACACACCCCACTGTCACGGTCAAAATTAAACACAACCAAAGTGTGGTCCGTCCCCGGCCACTTCAACTGGACATAAGTCCAAACGCAGACATCTTGGCCCCACGAAGACGGCTCCATGCGTCGCATCCAGCCAATTTAGCACAGCGGGGAGACAGCAGACAGTCTGAGTGGCTGGACCGACAGGTCTCGGTAGGTTTGGTCAGACGTCGAGGCGCCTCCCCAGACTCATCTAGCCAATTTAGAGGGGCCCAGTGCCCACGAGTTAAGCCACCGGGCGTTAAGTAGGAAGGGGGAAGGTAGTGTGTGGTGGGGGTGAAATCAAGCTAATCAATTAAATGACCAATTGCCCACCACGAGAGTAAGGGTGTAGGCATGACTGGCTTGATTTAAAACTCCAATGGAATTAGGGGAGATAACTTCGGGTACGGGGGGGTTTAAAATACTGACCAATGGTACTCGCCTTTTGGACAGATGGGAAAGGGATAAGAAGGATGTGAGAGTGAGAGAACGGGAGAACGAGGGGGAAAACCGAACAGAGGACAGAGAGAGAGAGAGAGGTTCTGGGGTGTAGTCTCTGCAGGAGAAAGGCAGAGAGATAAAGGGGGGAGTGAAGTTTGAGCATTAGCACCAGATTAGTCTGCAAAGGGAGGACTAAAGAGAGATTGGAAAGAGAGAG
The DNA here is from genome assembly GCA_018398815.1 of Conus ventricosus. NCBI lineage: Eukaryota > Metazoa > Mollusca > Gastropoda > Neogastropoda > Conidae > Conus > Conus ventricosus. Next base: position 62,897,744 of record CM031604.1, read on the forward strand.
TTGCTAACTAATGAAGAGAAAAAAAAGAAAAGAAAAGGAAAAGAAAAGAAACCCATGCCCATTTATAGAGCAGACTAGGAGAGAGAGAGGAGTGCAAAGCGTTAAATGCAGGAAGAAAGAAGGAGAACAGATCGATGTTGAAGTCACTGTTCCATCTGAACCGGGGGTTCGACCTCATACTTGGCCAGCGCCACTTCCATCGGCAGTCCAACCCCCAGACCAACGCCAGTGCCAGCAGACCATACCAGTGCCAGCAGTTGTGTCGTGTTGTAAAGTGACAGTAAAAAGAGAAAAAAAAGGGAAAAGAAAAGAACAGTGATTCGTAAATAGTTAAGATCACCGGGCCCCAGGTAAAGTGGAAATCTATTTATACCCGGGTTAGTTAATGATGTTTTAGATAAATGATTTTGTGAAGTTCAGGAAAGAGAAAATGTTTTATTTTGTTTGATTCCATATGCATTGATGTTTCGTTCTATGATCAATTTTAGTAAAGTTACAGACTTTACTAGTGGTTTGATGTGACGAATGCTTGATATATGAATGAGATTGTAAGCAAGCTGTGAGTGTGTTTGGGCTTTTGCGCTAGTCTTCCTCCACTGACATCACCCGAGGTTGACAATTTATTGGCGAGCCTGCCAGGATATTCTGGCCAATTTATTATATTGTTCAACTTCTCAGAGAGAGGAAGCTGGGTGGGATTCAATTATTGTAATCCAAAAGAAAAGGGGGTTGTCTTACTGTATGTTCCAAGATAGTTAATACTAGGCTTGGAAATTGCTTCCAAGATAGTTAATACTAGGCTTGGCATTTCAGCCCCGAGTACTCATTTCGCACAGATTGCCTATAATTCGCTCCCCATTTTTTGGGTCAGGCGCTAGGCGTCTTATAAAAACTAATTTACGTTGTCCCAAGCTAAATTGTCATTCATAGGACTGTGCTATTACGTCACTGTGTCGGTAACCACCGGGTTTGGCTGTCGTAGTAATAAAATCTTGTTCAAAAAAAAAAAAAGGAGATATAAGGGCGGAAGAAAGAACACCCCTATTGAACAACTTGTGAGCGTCGCTCGTGATTCTAGGTTACTCAGGAGAGAAGTTGCGTGCATTCGTTGAAAACCAACAGAAGATGGAAAGAGATGAGCGGCAGAAAGACGCGGGTCGCAGTAGAGAAAGAAGAAACAGAAAGATTAAGGATTCAGACTAGCGAAACGCAGGAAACAGAAAGAATACGGGAAGCGCAGGAAACAGAAAAATTTGAAGCAGGAAACGGAAAGATTAAAGGTTCAATTAGAGTTAGAGAAAGTGAGAATACAAAGGGAGACCCCGAGGATGGGAGTTCAGTTTCCAGTGACTCTGTGCGCAGTTACGCCCCCCGACCAAGTTTCCCCAAATTCTCGAAGGGATTTGATTCGATTGTGCAACAATCAGTCGTTCGAAAAGTTGCGACAGTCAGGGTTGGCTTCGAAGAGTGGGCATCATTTTGTCAGCGTTACTGAGGGTAAGCATTACGATTTTTACTGCGTTACAGCAAAAACAACAGTGATTTCGGCGCCCGTGAAGGAATCGTTGATGGGAAAAGGGTTTGGGCCTACAGAGGGGGTCAGGAAGAAATTTCGTTCAAACTAAATTACAACGGTGAGACGTCACTCAGTTTGGTGCACGTTTAGATCACTTTTTGAGAAGTGGTTAGAGTTTTTGGTGGTACGAAAAAGGAGTTCGCTGATTGAAAGAGTATTATGAGGAACAGATTTTGTCGGTTGCGGCCTGAGTTAACCTACTTTGAAAGAGAGACAGCCCGGAAGCAGGAGAGTTGTTGAAGTTGGGAGGGTGTATGAGAGGCAAGTTTGGGGACTAAGGGGCAGGAGAAACAGGTGTAGGGGCCCGGTGAGAAGAGTGCAAGGAGACTAGGAGGTTTCCTTTAAAGTCCCCGCAAACCCAGTGGTGGGGCCGAAGGGGGCAAGGGACATTGGTGTTCCTTTGTCACAAGGGAAAGGGCATGGCGAGGGATTGTCGCATGAGGTTCCCGAAGGCAGCAGCCTTGCAAGAGGTGGATAAGGGGCGTCAAGGGAACGCCTGCAGTGGAACAAGGGGGTTCAGTCTGAAGAGGGGTTGGAGTGCCCGCTATGGTAGCACTGGACAGCAGTCAGGTCAGGGATGAGAGGGCCCAGGCTGAGTGGTTCGTTACCAGTGGAAGAAGGGGGGATTGGCAGCAGAGGGTAAAGTGTTACGAGGGCAGGTTGTTCATGGGGGTAGTACGAACACCCCGGTCAGAAAGGGGATTGACAGGCAATCCAGACCTTACTCTAATCGATGGCAATGTGAGGGAGTTTCCAGTTCTAGATAGGGAAATACGTACCCCTTTCTTCTCAGGCGGTTGTTGCGTTGTGATGGAGAAACCCTTCACATTTATGAAAATTCCAGGCGCAAGGAAACCAGGGATCCTGAGTTGTTGACTGCACAGGGCAGCAGTTCAACCGGAGCAAAAAGGAGGAAAAGGGTGATAAACGTTAGTCGTCCGGCAAAGGGAAATCAGGCATAGATGGTCGCCTGTGAGTAAGGGGCAGCGCAGGAAAAGCCTTCGCTCTGAATTTTTGGGGGTGGGGAAGAGGTGGAGGAAACAAGGGGGGTTAAGGAGGTGAGACAGAATTTTGGGAAAGGCGGGGTGTTACCGAGGTTCACCAGGGGAGACAGGTAAGGTGACCATCAGTTAAGAGGTACCAAACGTTATCGTGACATTTCCATGTCAGTGGGTCAAATAGTCGCTCATGGGGTCATCTCGGCACAGCAAAACAGCTGACGAATCTTTGTGAAATTTCATTGGCCAGGAGCATGGAACATAAGGTTTCGCATGTCATGTGATGTGTGTCAATTCAGCCACAAGAGGGGTGAAGGGAAGGCGCCTCTTAATCCCTTTAATTGCACACAATTCGGAGAGTGGCTATCGATCCTAATTTGGCCAATCTCACCCTATTCAAGGTGGGCACAGGGATGGACATGTGTTGCAAAGGGGAAGGTTGCAGGAGGCAGGGTCGTTCAGAAAATCAATATGCGGAGGGAGGAAGCAATCCTCAAGGAGGGAGATCAAGTCCCGTACTGCTTCCCGGTCACAACAAACTGCTATGCATTTGGGAAGGACCCTTCACCATCACTGAAAGGTCGGTCGGGATTACCGATTGATGTGAATGGGAAACTAAAACTTTCCAGCGAAAATTTCTCGGGAGATATATCGCGTGAGACCGCACATAGGGCAGCAGCAATCATTGAGAGGTGAAAGAGACCCAGAGAGAAGGGGAGATTTTGTTGCCTAAGGTTCCAGAAGAGTCATACAGGATGTGTCATGTATGAAGGGCTAGAAGTGGATTCTAGGTTTTGTTGTCGGAGGGACACAAACAGCCGGAAGGGAAAAGGTGGGAAAAAGATGATGATTCAGAGAGACCCAAAAACCAAACAGGTAGGAGTCTGCTAGGTTTTTGGGATCTATAGGGAGTTTGTTCCAAATTTCGCAGAAACAGAGTCCCTCAGTGATTGGTCATGGGAGGAAACGGGAGTGGTCGAGTGGCCACGCTGCAGAGCAAGCACTGCAGACGGTGTGGAAAGACTAGGTTCCCCTCCATCTTGAAGTACAGATATGTCCAAACCTTTTTGTTGCGGACAGATGCATCAGGCGGTGGGATAGGTCAGTATTGTTGCGGAGCATAAAAGGGTCGAGTTTCCTGTGAGGTATGCTAGCAGGAAGTTGGCAAGGTGAAGAGGGTACCAACGGTGGAGAAGGAGGTTTGGGCCCTCGTGTGGGCCGTGCAGAAGTTCCACAATACTTGAATGGAAAGAGTTCGTGATAGAGAAGATCATCAACCACTCTTCCTGCAGAGGGCAGTTGAAAACGAGAGTTCTTTCGTTTTGGGGAATGACATTGCAGCCTACAGGGACGATGCCCGTACATTCCGGGGACAGAATGTGGAGCGGACTATTTAAAACCGTGAGTCTAGCACTGGGAATCAGGAAGTCAGTCATATCCAGGGTGCTTTGGGTTTATATATGGTTGTTACAGTTATGGGTTTATGTGGATATGGGTTCATTCCAGTTGGCTAGGTTCATATTTTTGGTGAGATTTGTTATGTAAATGTAGTTATGCTTGGGCTCATCGTTGTGTAGTGAGGGAATATTTTTCAATAGTGAGGATGGAGATTCCTCTGAGTGTCAGGATCGGAGCATATTATATTGTGCTTTCATAGAATTGTGAAGAGAATGGGAAATGCAGGTGGGAATTGCATAAGCGGCACAGAGGTCATTCTAAAATGATGAAATAACGCAAGAGCGCCGTCAATATACTCATTGGATGGAAACCACTAATGATATATTTTTAAATTA
>CM031604.1:62907110-62917110 GCA_018398815.1 Conus ventricosus
TGTGTGTGTCCCGATGGTCAATCATCGCACGAACAACCAGACGGCAGAGTCGGGCTACTGATTGATACGTTTAACGTCTTGGGTGTCTCTCAGTTGAATGCAAAGTACCCTTTCTCTCTCTCTCTCTCACTCTGTGTGTGTGTGTGTGTGTGTGTGTGTGTGTGTGTGTGTGTGTGTGTGTGTTTGTGCTTGTGTGTGTGTGTGTGTGTGTGTGTGTGTGTGTGTGTGTGTGTGTGTAAGCATGCTTGCATGTGTATGCATGCATTTGTGTATGTGTGAGTGTGTGTGCGTGTGCGTGCGTGCGTGCGTGCGTGCGTGCGTGCGTGCGTGCGTGCGTGCGTGTGTGTGTGTGTGTGTGTGTGTGTGTGTGTGTGTGTGTGTGTGTGTGTGTGTGTGTGTGCTTGTGTGTGCTTATGTGTGTATGTGCTTGTGTATATGCATGTTTATATATATGCGTGCGTGTGAGGGTGCCACTTTGGGTGCATGTTTGTGTTTGTAGATAGATAGATGGATTTATAGACAGGTTGAGATACATGTTTGTATACACATACATCTATACATAGATACATACATACATATATACATACATACATACATACATACATACATACATACATACGTACGTACGTACGTACGTACATACATAAATACATGCATACATCCCTACGTCCATGTACGTGTGTGTGCGACACATATACACGCTATATCGGTACTTTTTTGTGCGTGTGTAATTACAAAATGCGACGTGACACAAGGTGTGAGATTGTGCGAGCGTGCGTGCTTGCGTGCGTGCATCCGTGCGTGTGTGCGTGTATGCGTGCGTGCATGCGTGCGTGCGTGCGTGTGTGTGTGTCTGTGCGTGTGTGTGTGTGTGTGCGTGTGTGTGCAAGCATATGCGCGTGCATGTGCTTGCGAGGGCGGACAACGGTGGGCGCACACACAACGCGCTGTAGGTCTCTTTGCGCGAGTAGCAACTGAGTCATCCTATGTAAAAGCCTTGCAGGCTGTCACAGAACGAGGAGAGAGGCGCCGCGCTGCACGTGTGTGGTCTGAGGAGACCCCAGTCTCAATGGCTACCTCTGTGTGCAGGGCTATCGCCAAGATCTGCATCACAGCCTCCCGCCCCTCTCAACTACGATTTACGGTCACGGGACGAGAGGATCATAATTTGCACGGCTGCTGCTACTGCTGTCGTAGGCTGCACCAAAGGTGTGGCCAGCTGGTTCCGTGTAGCCCGTGGCCTGACAAGTATCTTATCTAGATGGATGGATTGGTGGACAGAGAGAGAGAGAGAGAGAGAGAGAGAGAGAGAGAGAGAGAGAGAGAGAGGAGAGAGATTTATCGACAGAGTGACGAAGGAACTGGTAGACTGTACTTGTTTTCCCCCAGTATTTGTTTTTAATGAATAGTTGTATGCACAGATAGACAAATAGAAAACAGACGTAAAGACAGAGAGAGAGAGAGAGGGGGAGGCAAACACACAGACAGAAAAGCAGACATATAGATAGATAGATAGACAAATGGATAGATAGATTGACAGTTAATGGATAGATACATAGACAGATAGATAAATAGACAGACACACACACACAGACACACACACACACACACACACACACATCAAACAAATTCTCAGCCTAATGGGATTGAAGCATGTTTGGAATAACCAGCATACTTTTAATATTAACAAGTTGTGTTATGTGGTCAAGAATAAACTAAAAGATGAATATGTATTATTTTGGAAAAGAAAAAAATCAGAAACAGAATCAAAACTAAACTTTTATGACAATATTACTACAGATTACAGAATGGAACCATATTTAGCAAACTCTTTCATAAGCTTCAATCAAAAACAAGCACTATGTAAATTAAGGATTTCTTGTCACGATCTTAAAATAGAAAAAGGTAGATATACTAAGACACCAAGAGAAAGAAGACTGTGTTTGGAATGTAATGAAGTAGAAGACGAAATTCATTTCTTAGATAAATGTACTAAATATAACGATATAAGGCGGCAGTTTTTAGAACACATCAAAGACAAATATAATATACAAAATGCGCTGCCATCTATCTTAATATCAAATGACATGCTTATCAGCGAGATCTCAAAATATGTGCATGCTATTTCAAAGTGTCGATAAGGTAAAATGTATGACAAGGACAACTTGATATAACATGATGATAGTTGGATACAACAACAAGCATAAATGTGTATTTCGTCATTTGGTTTCGTTTATCTTTTCTCTATTTATTTGTGTCATATAAAACCTGTTATGGTTTTCAAAGGCATTAAACTATTGAATCTTGAATTGAATTGAATTGAATCTTGAATTCACACACACACACACACACACACACACACACACACACACACACACACACACACGCACGCACGCACGCACGCACGCACGCACGCACGCAGGCACGCACAAACACACACACACACACACACACACACACACACACACACACACACACACACACACACACACACACATGCACACACACCAGCCACGACGACGTCATTAGTTGGGCCACCTACAATCAGCCCGGCTGTAAAGGTGTCTCTTTGGAATATTTCAAAGCAATGGCATAGTACTGACGGTGACATAACTTACCACTCAATGATCTCATGAATAACTGTCGTGCAACGCAACGTGTGACAAAAACTCCCCAGAGGGTTACAGAACTCATTCCTATCATCACTTCATCACCGTTGCCCCATGTCGCCCCAACCATCGCCCCCAACGTCAGCCCAAAGTGTTTGGCTTGACATGTCTATGGTACCTTTAAATTACCATTCAGGAACTTTGTGAAATCAATAGCTCGTGTTTCTATCTTTTCTTTTTTTTTCGTCCATTCATGAATTTGTGATGCGTTTGATCTAAATGTGAATGTAAAAAAAATTTCATTCTTGCAATTTCATGTGTCAAACATAATTATAGGGGTGGAGGTAGGGTGAAGGGGGGTGCTGAGTGGTGGTGTATAGGGTGACAAGGTGGGAGAAGCAGAAGAAAATGGTTTTGTAAAAAAAAATGTGACCGTGCAAACTTGATGGTGAAGTGACAAACAGAACGTTTTCAGAGTTCCTTAAATGTCGGATTGGGATTGGGCTGCTTTTAAAAGGAAGAACTCAAGCGCTCACTTACTCTGTGGAACACCCAATCTCACGTGATAGGTCTCAACTGGCAGGCCGGCTGTCCCCAGCCTGATAGTGATGACTTGTTTCTACGACAGCCTAAGATGAGGGTATGAGGGTAGAAGACTTCGATCAACAATGCCATTGACCTCAGCGTCAACAGGACGTGCACGCACGTGGACACAGACAGACAGGAAGCAGTTATTACGCCGTTACCCATCTGGCTGCCATTTTCTGGCAAATGAATGTTTCCCCATGGACTATTTCAAAGTAACATTTTACAGACGGGGACATAATTTACTGGAAGGTTATTTTTTTAATGGATGACTGCCGCGCAACGATCGAACGACAAACGGTCCCCAGATGGTGATGGAACTCGTTCACGTCATCACTGTCGCCCCATGTCGTCTCCACTGTCGCCTCCGTGTCGCCACACTGTGTTTGAATTTACATATCCAGGACGATCTAGTATTGCTAGCCACGAACTTAACGAAATTAACCGTTCGCATTTCCAGATGCTCCCTCCACATCTAGTTTGCATTTCGAGGTTTAATCATGAACTGAATGGAACGATTAACGATTTGACTTTACAGTTGTAAGCGGAGATGATTCGAGGAGGAGTCGCTAGTTTGGTCACATATGCAATTGAGCAAGGGGCAATCAATATCAAGTCATTATGAGGCAATCCACATGAAGACACACTGCGCTGTCGCGGAAGTACTTCAGTAGTGTTCAGAGGTGCCTGTTCGGATTCAAAATAAGCAGGACACCACCTGCCAATCCCACCTACTGTTAGCCACCGATTGAAGTCAATAACAGAGCCTGCGTTGAGTGTGCGTCACCCCTGAGAAGACACCGTTGTGTCTACGCAATCACAAACTCTGTAAGCTTGTAAGCTTTGGTCGTGGATTGAATAATTCACTCCGAAGTATTTTCATGTGACACTGGCCCTAGTTGTGGGATCAAACAACTATTTTGATCGCGTGATATGTGAGGAGCTGCCACTGGTTTGGGAAATGGCTGCTGCAGCTGCTGATGCTGCCACTACTACTACTACTACTACTACTACTACTACTACTAAAACTTCTTTTTCTTCCTCGTCTATTTCTACAAATACCACCACTACTACTGTTGCTGCTGCTGCTAGCACGGTTGGTGTTGCTGCTATCAGGGTAGAATAGCAATTAAATGTTTGGATATTTTTCGTGTCTGGGACAAATCTATGCTTGTTAACACACCCTAGAAAATAAAGAAACTCAGGATAAGCACGCGCGTACGCGCGGGTGCGCGCGCGCGCGCTCACACACACACACACACACACACACACACACACACACACACACGCACACGCACGCACGCACGCACGCACGCACGCACACACACGCACACACACACACACACACACACACACACACACACACACACACACACACACACACACGCACGCACGCACGCACGCACGCACGCACACGCACACACACATACACACACACACACACACACACACACACACACACACACACACACACACATACACTGGCGCACGCGCAAGCATGCATTCATACATGCACGCACGCACGCTCGCAAGCACGTAGACACACACAAACATAAAAAAAACCTTCCGCAAATCTGTGAAGGTTGGCTGTATTCCATTGTAAAGAGGCGGACCCCTCACAATCTGCATTCCATTGTAAAGAGGCAGACCCTCACAATCCCCATTCCATTGTAAAGAGGCAGACCCCTCACAATCCGCATTCCACTGTAAAGAGGCGGACCCCTCACAATCCGCATTCCATTGTAAAGAGGCGGACCCCTCACAATCCGCATTCCATTGTAAAGAGGCAGACCCCTCACAATCCGCATTCCACTGTAAAGAGGCAGACCCCTCACAATCCGCATTCCATTGTAAAGAGGCGGACCCCTCACAATCCCCATTCCATTGTAAAGAGGCGGACCCTTAACAATCCGCATTCCACTGTAAAGAGGCACACCCTCACAAACCGAGTCATATATATCCAGGCATACAATGGCTGTCTGTGCAGAATACTTTACTGCATTTGATATATGGACGGCATAAACCCTCTGCTTGCAGGCCTATGTCCGCCTCTTTGAACTCCATTTGTCTATGTTTTTTTCACGACACGTGCGTCTCCGTCTCTCTCTCTCTCTCTCTCTCTCTCTCTCTCTCTCTCTCTCTCTCTCTCTCTCTCTCTCTCTCTCTCTCTCTCTCTCTCAGAATCCAAAATTTAAAGTTCTTGTTCTTTCTTTATCATTATAACTATCATCATCATTTTTGTCATCGTTATCGTCATTATCGTCGTCATCATCATCATCATCATCATCATCATCATCATCATCATCATCATCATCATCATCATCATCATCATCATCATTTTCATCATTGTTATTAATATTATTACTGTTACTACTCCTCCTCTACTACTACTACTACTACTACTACTACTACTACTACTACTACTACTACTACTACTGCTGCTACTACTACTACTAGTAGTAGTTACTATCTATAACCTGTACAGCGCCTACTCTCGGTTTGATACTTGAGTTCTGAGCTCTGTCTGTCTGTCTGTGTGCCCAAAGCGTACTGCATCTCTGTGTGTGAGTAACAACTGACTCATCCCGAGTAAAATCTGAACAGGCTGTCGCAGAACGAGAAGAGAGGCGCCCACGCTGCACGTGTGTGGTCTGAGGCGACCTCAGTCTCAATGCCTACCTCTGTGAGCAGAGCTATATCGCTGAGATCTTCATCACAGCCTCCTGCACCTCTGACCTACGATCTACGGTCACGGGACGAGAACAGCATCATTTACACCGCTTCTGCTGCTGCATGGGTGGGTGGCCTATTCGTAGGCGGCACCAGAAGTGTGACTCACTGGTTCCAGGTACACCATGGCCTGACAAACACTTTAGCTAGATAGACAGATGGATGGACAGATAGACAGGCAGAGAGAGACAGACAGACAGATAGATAGATAGATAGATAGATAGATAGATAGATAGATAGATAGATAGATAGATAGATAGATAGACGGATAGATAAATAGCTAGATAGATAAGCAGATGGACAGACTGACTGACGAATGGACATACATTAGACAGATATGTAGATAGTTAGACAGACAGACGGACAGACAGAGGCAGACAGTGAAACAGACAGACGGACAGGTAGATAGATAGACAGATAGATAAGCAGATGGATAGACTGACAAATGAGTAGACATGTAGACAGATATGTAGATAGATACACAATAGATAGAGAGATAAGCAGATGGATAGACTGACAAATGGATAAAATATAGACAGGTATGTAGATAGTTAGACAGACAGACAGACAGACAGAGAGATAGACAGACGGACAGGTAGACAGATAGATGGACAGATAGCCAGAGAGACAGATACATAGATAAATAGATTGATAAGCATTTGGACAGACTGACAAATGGATAGACATATAGACAGATATGTAGATAGTTAGACAGACGGACAGAGAGACAGACAGGTAGACAGATAGATGGATAGATAGCCAGATAGACAGACAGACAGATACATAGATAGATAAATAGATAGATAAGCATTTGGACAGACAGACTGACAAATGGATAGACATACAGACAGATATGTAGATAGACAGACAGACAGAGGCAGGCAGACAGACAGAGAGACAGGCAGACGGACAGAAAGACAGGCAGATGGATAGATAGATAGACGGACAAACAGACAAATAGATAGAGAGATAGATAATTAGATAGATAGGTATATAGACAGACAGATAGATATATAGATAGATAGATAAATAGACTAATTTATTGATTAATTGATTGATCGATTGATAATTTGACAGAACCAAACTCGATTGTTCCCATATGCTACTAATAAAGCGTTTAATATTAACGTTCTCACAACTTTCCTTCCTTTTTGTCTTCGTGCATCAACTTTCTTTCTCTAATCTTTGCCAGGTCATTGCTTTAAAGACGGGGGAAATTGTTTTCCCCGCTACTTATCTGTTCTGAATAAAAAGATAAACAGATAGATAGACAAACAGACAGATGGACGGACACAAAGAAAGACAGTCCGACAGCCAGACAGCCAGCCAGAGAGAGAGAGAGAGAGAGAGAGAGAGAGAGATGGGTGGTGGCAATTGATGGTGATGACTGTTTTCTGTTGTGATAATACTCAGGTACGGATCACTTCACTCAAAAGAAGGGAGTCAATTTCTTACTTGTAGTAAGGTTATTGTTGTTGTTTTGTTGTTGTTGTTGTTGTTGTTGTTGTTGTTGTTGTTGTTGTTATCCACTGTGTACATGTTCCATGAAATTCTGAATTTGGGAAGATTCAAAGGGTCTGTCCTGGTGTTGGTGCATTTGTTAGCAGAGAGAGAGAGGAGAGAGAGAGAGAGAGAGAGAGAGAGAGAGAGAGAGAGAGAGAGAGAGAGAGAGAGAGAGAGAGAGAGAGAGAGAGAGAGAGAGAGAGAGAAAGAGAAAGAGGGGGGGGGGGGGGGGCAGGAGGGAGGGAAACGAAGGGGACATACTGACAGTTTCTCACCTCCCTTGAAGGGGATTCGTTCATTCAGTCGATTTCAGCCCCTTTTTGTGTTGTTCTAAACATGACCACTCACATTTCATATTGACACTCGGAACAAATCGATGACCCCAAAAGGGGCGTGAATAAAAGTTCGAATCTAACACGTGAGGGGGAAAACCCCAACAACCTTCTTTGGCGATTCACATACAGAGAGGCAAAAGGATCTAGGTCTCCTTACGGCAGGTGGACCCACAATTATCGGTTGACAATGGTCTGTTTCTATTTCTAGCATTGGAACCGTAGCGCAGTGTTCCTGGGTCAAGACTGTGAAGGAAGATGAAATGACTGGCCTGAGGTACAGCTCCAAATGGAAATAGGGTGGTTGTATATCAACACACACACACACACACACACACACACACACACACACACACACACACACACACACACACGCGCGCGCGCGCGCGCGCGCGCGCGCGCGCGCGCACGCGCGCACACACAGCAGACGTCATTAGCAGAGCTGCTGGCGATCAGTCAGGCTTTAAAAGTGTCTCCACGGAATATTTCAGAGCAATGACATGGTACTGACGGTGACACAATTTACCATACAATGATCTCTCAAATGACTGTTGCGCACTGGAGCGTGTGACAAAAGCCTCTTAGAGAGTCAACAAACCCATTCCCATCATCACTGTCGCCCCATGTGGCCCTAGGAAGGAATTCTGTTTTACGTCTCGTCACACATATAGGTGATTGCAGACGTCTAAATAACATAGTGTTTACAATTTTAGACTATTATCATAAAAGAAAAGAGGACGATGTGGTTACATAGAACAAAAATAAAGGATAGATGAATTGTAGGACAGTAACTATGAAAAATTAGAGAAAAATAACTAAACTATTCTAACTTACGATTATGATTATAAAATGTTCCTTAATGGACTTCCCAAAAGGTTACTCGTTAATTTAACAAGAGAAACAACTGGCAACGAATCTAAAAAGTCAAACGCATTAACGTGCCCAGTGTCAGCACTTGGTATAACACCATTCAGAAATTGAAAGGGTTTCGTTAGTTCACAATCAAAAATCACATGTTGAACTGAAAGATCCCCACGACATACGCACTTAACAGTCTGGCAATTCTTTGTTCGTAGGGAATTACATAAAAGTCTAAAAGTCAGGCTTGAAACCGGTCGGCTAATCGACACAAAGTTTGACAGAGTTTGCTGACGAGGTTTTGATGAGGAACTGTATTGACTCAAGAAATCCCTCTCGATTATATGACTAATTTCCTTGTATGACAAAGGACAATCAACCTTAATACTACCAAGATATTCTTTGCTCCCCTTTTTGCTGCTCTATCTGCTTGATCATTAAAAACGAAGGAGGTGAGCGATGGAACCCAAGAAAATACAACATTAGTACCATTCATGTAAAGACAGTGCAACATGTACTTAATCTCAAATAATAATTCCTCTCTCTGTGTATTTTCTAAACAATGCAAACTTTTTAATACTGACTGTGAATCAACACAAAACAGGATATTAAATATTGAGACTGAAAAGGGAAAATTTAAAAATAAGTTAATGCCATCAGGACAGCAACTAGTTCAGCTATAAATATGGAATGACCCTTACCTAAATAATATGATTTTTCAGCTTTGAAATCTGGAATTACAAAGCCAGATCCCGCACGACCATCATCAAGAACTGAGCCGTCAGTGTATACTTTCAAATAGTAAACTTTTCTTCCAAGTCAATTTTGACAGATGCTGCTAGCACATGCGGCAAAATCGCTTTATTTAGATCAGAAGAAAAAATGTTAACTGTTATTTCCGTTAGTTCCCAATGGGGTACTGGCGGAACCAGTACGCGAGGCGCTACCTCATGTGGGTCAATCTTTGATGAATTAAAAACGTCTGAAACATATGAACGAAGCGTCTCTAAATTTGAATTTTTCTGTGCATTTTTCGAAAAATCAATGTCGGATCGTGTATTTAACTCTTCAAGGTCGTCCACCGCAATCCGTCTCACTACATATTTTACAGAACTTATTTTCCTTTCTTCATCAAGTGGCAAAAGGCCTGCTATCTTATAAGCTTCAGAGGACTTAGTGTGCACATGTACACCAGGGCCAACTTTACAGCTTTACTGGTCAATTCCTTGAAGTTTCTTTAAATGCGATCGCGAAGCAGAAAAGAATACTTCTGTCCGTAAGTCAATCTTGATCGTACAGATGGTTGCTAAATGCAACAAAACTTTGGGATCCTGTCCCCATGGAGAATGACTGACAATTTTTAGAAAATTCAAACTTTTAACT
>CM031604.1:62924610-62929610 GCA_018398815.1 Conus ventricosus
TCTCACAGACATTGTTAACATTGGTGTTTGGTTTTGATATTACTTTTTTGAAAGTAAATATGAAATGAGGCAGGGAACAGTAAACAGTCAACAACAAACAGAATATGGTAACTCTTGCTCCCACGATACAACAAATGCACGCCCGTGACTCCAAAGGAATGCTGCTTACGACACCGAATCGCCTAGCAGACATGACCACACATTACCTCATGGTTTGTTCATTTTGGTCCCCCCCCCCCCCCCCCCCCCACCCCAAATCACGACTTTGAGGTAAAGGTTCCTACCATGTATGACCCAGTTGTGTCTTTACTAGGGCGCCACCCCTCCCAAGACTATGGCTCTTCCAATGGGGGTTGTCTCTGCACAGTGACTCTTACAATGGGGTTGTCTCTGCACTATAACTCTTCCAATGGGGTTGTCTCTGGACTATAACTCTTCCAATGGGGGTTGTCTCTGCACTATAACTCTTCCAATGGGGGTTGTCTCTGCCCTATGACTCTTACAATGGGGGTTGTCTCTGTACTATGACTCTTACAATGGGAGTTGTCTCTGTACTATAACTCTTACAAAGGGGGTTGTCTCTGCACTATGACTCTTACAAAGGGGGTTGTCTCTGCCCTATGACTCTTACAATGGGGGTTGTCTCTGTACTAAACTCTTACAATGGGGGTTGTCTCTGCCCTATGACTCTTACAAAGGGGTTGTCTCTGCCCTATGACTCTTACAAAGGGGGTTGTCTCTGCCCTATGACTCTTACAATGGGGGTTGTCTCTGCCCTATGACTCTTACAATGGGGGTTGTCTCTGTACTATAACTCTTACAATGGGGGTTATCTGTGCACTATGACTCTTACAATGGGGTTGTCTCTGCCCTATGACTCTTACAAAGGGGGTTGTCTGCCCTATGACTCTTACAATGGGGGTTGTCTGTGCACTATGACTCTTACAATGGTGGTTATCTGTGCACTATGACACTTACAATGGGGGCTGTCTGTGCACTATGACTCTTACAATGGGGGTTATCTGTGCACTATGACTCTTACAATGGGGGTTATCTGTGCACTATGACTCTTACAATGGGGGTTGTCTGTGCACTATGACTCTTACAATGGGGTTGTCTGTGCACTATGACTCTTACAATGGGGTTGTCTGTGCACTATGACTCTTACAATGGGGGTTGTCTCTGCCCTATGACTCTTACAATGGGGGTTGTCTCTGCCCTATGACTCTTACAATGGGGGTTGTCTCTGTACTATAACTCTTACAATGGGGTTATCTGTGCACTATGACTCTTACAATGGGGGTTGTCTCTGCCCTATGACTCTTACAAAGGGGGTTGTCTGCCCTATGACTCTTACAATGGGGGTTGTCTGTGCACTATGACTCTTACAATGGGGGTTGTCTGTGCACTATGACTCTTACAATGGGGGCTGTCTGTGCACTATGACTCTTACAATGGGGGCTGTCTGTGCACTATGACTCCTACAATGGAGGTTATCTCTGCACTATGACTCCTACAATGGGGGTTGTCTCTACACTATGACTCCTACAATGGGGAAGGGGGAGGGGGTCGTCCCTGCACTGTGGTGAATAGAGAATTTATGGCTAACGTCAAAGAATTTTAGTGGAGGGTCTCGTGGCTATGACTTGATAGATGTCTGACCTACGCATTAACACAACGCTGAGGTAAGACCTTTAGTACCTTCCTAACACTGGCTGTGCCATTATCATCGTTGTACGTGTGTGTGTGTGTGTGTGTGTGTGTGTGTGTGTGTGTGTGTGTGTGTGCGTGCGTGCGTGCGTGCGTGCGTGCGTGCGTGCGTGCGTGCGTGCGTGCGTTCGTGCGAGCGTGCGTGCGTGCTGCGTGCGTGCGTGCGTGCGTGCGTGCGTGCGTGCGTGCTGCGTGGGCGTGTGTTGGTGTGTGTGAGTGTTTGTGTGTGTTTCTGTGTGTGTTGTGGGTTTGTGTGGTTTTGTGTGTATCGTGATGAATGTACTGTGTGTGTGGTGTGGGGGGGGGGGGGGGGCACGGGCCCATTGTGAGTGCCAGTATCTGCGATGCGCGACCGTATGTGCGTTGTATAGATGTGTGTGGTATGCTGTGCGCGTATGGATTGCGTGTGTGTTGTGTGTGTGTTGGGTGTGTGTGTGTGTGTGTGTGTTGTGTGTGTGTGTGTAGTGTGTGTGGTGTGTGTGCACGCGCGCGCGTATGCAGGATGCTTACCGAGTTGATTGACGAACCTGGTTGATTCTCCGTGAATCAGATCCATACAGAGGCCAGTCGATCCTGTAACAAGTGCCAAGACTTTACTCCAGAAAGGATTGACGAGTCATTCTTCATATGACCGTTCGCAACGATCCCAAACCAGAGACAGTTCTATAAACTGTAACCATATTTGTGACGGTCTCGCGACGCTCCCCCTCGTTATTAAAATATGATTAACATATTCAGATGCAGGGGGTTAATCGACAAAGTAGTTACGCTTTCCCCCCCCCCCCACAAACACCCCCCGGGGGGGGGGGGGGGGGGGGCCCCCCCCCCCCCCCCCCTGTGGGGTGGGTTAGGGGGGGGTGGCCCCCCCCCCCCACATTTAACCCCTCCCCCCCACAAAAGTGGTAAAAAAAGTAAATACTTAATAGGTTAGAGAATAGAAAACGCAAGATTAACTATATGCGAGCCGCACAAGGGACGGGAACCAACAATATTTCATTAAAAATAATCAACTTTTTATTTAACTTGACTCCGAGCCCCAAACCGTCTCGTCTTCAACACTACTACTGTATCATACAACAAGTAAACAGTCATACAGACAATTTAATAAAATAGCATCCCTGGTCTTCATTATTCCTTTACTTAGCCAGAAAGACCATATTCCACTAATCAGTTTGCACACATTATAACCTTAAGAAGCAAATAAAGAGTTCCATAACTTGCCAGCAGTCCTTGGTTGATCAGTTTCTCTCCATCATCCCACTGTGCGAACCATCGAGCTGAAGCTTGCCACACTGTTTTCCTCTCCCCGATTGGCCAAATCCCAGTTGGGGTTCACTGGCAACGTAGCTTGAGTTGCACCCTCGCACCGAGTCTCCCGGACTCCACTGCACTTACGCCCTCTCCACGGACAGGGGCTCCTGTTCGGCCTCTCCCCACATGTTTTCTCTGGCGGCAAACACCCGACCCGTTGCTGGCAGCATCCCAGTCTAGGCTCCCAACAGGCTGACGCTCTTGCTGTCCGAACCGTCACCACACGGAGACAATTCTTTTCGTCGTCGGCTCCGAGGCTACAGCCAACCCCACTGTCTTACGTCCCGCACCCATGAGACAACGAGGCGACAGCAAACCTGCTTCACGCGTAATTTTCTTGAGCCCTCATCAAGACGGGCGAGTTCACTTTCCTTAAGTGAGTCACCCCAATTCCTGTTTTCCAGCAGCACCTTATATTCATTCTCAAACAAGAGAGAACCCGGTTTAGACTGGCTCCAACCATGGTGAATCACGTGGCACACACACACACAACGATTTGGACCTATTAATCCCAAAGTTATTTTTATTCCACCAATGAATCACAAGCCCTACCCATACACACACCCCACAGCTGCTAGCGCCAACAAAGACTTGGGCTCCCAGTGGTTTAATGCATAGGCGCTCCTATTCAACTCAGGTTCGATTCCCCAAGCTACCCATTGTGCAACAGCCTGGACCTCTCTACCAGCCATGACTGATCTTCAAGTATTACTACCTCTATAAATAACAAGGTGCGAACACTTCAAAGGCCGAAGCCTTCCATTCCTGTCCTCAGAACAGGACGACTGATGTCGCTGAACTCTGCCTGCAGGCTTACGTCACCTACCCGTGACGGTCACACTGACACATCGCCTGTCCTTCAGCCCACAGGGAACCCAGTGACTAGCCAGCCAGTGGGTCTGGGGGGGGACTGGACACTATCCCCCCTTCCCCCCAACCCGGACCGGCAGGTCGGGCAACTCCTTGTCCACTAATCCCATCGACATGCGAAACACGCCCAGCAACTCCCCCGCCCTCAGTACAAGCAACCCTGGGTATTCCCTCTGGTGATCCCTTAGTTCGCACACTTGAACAACCCAAGGAACTGCTCTCAACAACAGCAAAACTACCCGTAATTGGCCTAAATGCTCGAGAACCATTTGGCCGACTCTTGACACCCCCCTCCGTACCTAAGAATGTTGTTTCAGTCAACATTTTCTCCAGGACGAAATGTTTCTCCAATTGGATAAAACAAACTCAGTTGCATGGTCGATATAACATACTACCCCTAGCTTCAAGAGACATCATTCCATCAACATCTCTAACATGGATAATGTATCCAATTAAAATTATTAAATCAGTCAGACAGGCCAATTAATCACTCAGGCTCATCATAAACGGCTCACATATAAACAAGAACTCCTCCTATAACGTTAGCTTTCAGCATGTCCATGCATTTTAATTATTCATTCCAATCACTTCTAATATAGCACAACCAATAATTGGCACAAGACCAAATCCAGGAGTATGGCCTATTCTGCTAATCACGATTCAAATTCAGGTGTGTGGCCAGCCTACTTTAACATCAAAATCAAATTCAGCGTGTAGGCCAACAATCCACAAGACAAGATTCAAATTCAGGCTGTGGGCCCAGCCTACGTAGACATCAAAGATCAAAATTCAGGCGTGTGGCCACAAATCCAACAAAGACAAGATTCAAATTCAGTGCTGTGGCCACCAATCTGCTCACACGGTCTCAACACACAATATGCAAAATCAAACATTCAACCTGATGTCACAACTTAAGTACATTTTTCCGACACTTTACCGAGCTGGGAGCAAACATGAGCAAACATATCGAACCAGAAAATCAAAATCATAACACGTGAGCACGTACTGATCCCCGCTCCATAATGGGGCAATGAACAAAAAGCAACACATACAGGTCAAACAAATATCTGAAAACGAAAAAAACACTAGAACATAGCCTCAACCCCCGC
>CM031604.1:62937110-62939610 GCA_018398815.1 Conus ventricosus
AACACCCCACCGTTGTCTGGGCAGCTCCCACGTCCTAGGCTCCCAACAGCTGACGAGGCGTCTGCTGTCGACCGTCCCCACACGGGAGACAATTGCTTTTCGTCGTCGTCTCCGAGGCTACAGCAAGCCCACAGTCTTACGTCCCCACCCAGAGACAACGAGGCGACAGCATACCTCTGCTTCACGCAGTATTTTCTTGAGCCCTCACAAGACGGGCGAGTTCACTTTCCCTTAAGTGAGTCCCCACTTCCTCGTTTTTCCCAAGCCACCTTATATTCATTCATCAAACAAGAAGAACCCAGTTTAAACTGGCTCAAGCCATGAATCAAGGCACACACTCATCACATACAACGATTTGTACCAATGATCCCAAAGTATTTTTTATTCTCACCAATGGAATCACAGTCACCTAACACTACACACACACACAGCGGCTAGCGCCGAAACAAGACATGGCACCCCAAGTGGTTAATGCATAACCTCCTATCAAACTCCATGTTCGATCACCCCGAAGTTTTTTCAACCCATTGTGAACAGCCTGGACCTCTCTACCAGCCATGACTGATGCCATGTATTTACTACCTCTATAGATGAACAAGTGCGAATCACCTCAATAGGCCGAAGCCTTCCATTCATGTTCCTCAGAACAGGGACGACGGGATGGTCGCTGGTACTCTGCCTGCAGGCTGACGGTTCACCTACCCGTACGGTCACACTGACACGATCGCCGTCGCCTTCAGGAGTTGTCCACTGGGAGAACCCATTAATAGCCAGCCAGTGGTCGACTGGATCACTATACTCCTCTACCCAGACCGGCAGGTCGGCAATACCTGTCACTATCCCTGCGGACATGCGAAACACTTCCCAGCCAACTCCCCCCCCGCATACACAACCCGGGTAATCCCCCTCTGGTGATGCCTGAGTTCGCACACTTGAACAACCCAAGGAACTTGCTCGCAAACAACTGCAAAAATACCCTAATTTTGCCTAAATGGCTTCGAGAACAGTTTGGCCGACTCATGACAATATCCTAGACCTTACCTGTTCTTGCAAACGGTCCTGAAGGTGGAAGCATTTCTTTCAACTTCAAACAATATTCACAGAACATCCCATTCTTCCCACAACCAAAATCTCAGATTAATTATTCGTTATATAATATCCAATGTTCGGGAAACATGGCGGGCACATAGCCATTCAATAAACAGGGATTATTTCTACAAAAGAAAGAATCAGACCGGCGTAGAATAGCCAATGAAAACAACATGGAACTTGTAAGAACGTTTCCGTAACGCTGACATGTTACAAACAGCCAATCAGATGCTCAGAACTAAAAAAAGAAAAGTTTGAGAACCATGACCCAGTACAATCTAAAAAATGCGTGGAAAATATCGTAGAACCTGTTCTGGAATTTTCTTGAAGAGCTTCTTGCACTGTCGAACAATTTCAGATTCTAAAGAAACTTCAACGGATGATCATGTCATCGAGCATAAACGTCATCCCGAATCTACAAACGATTGATGAGTAAACTCGATGCGTTTATAAAGAGAGAGTAGGAGAGAGATATAGAGAGAGAGAAGAGAGAGAGAGAGAGAGAGAGAGAGAAGAGAGAAGGGGTTGGGGTGGGTTTAGGGTAAAGGGGGAGGGTGGAACCTTACACTAACTGTTAGTGCCAGAACGAAACAATGTATATGGCACTGACAATCACAATACAATCACACTTTCGTCGCGGATTCGAACTTCCAATGTCTGAAGAGAACCTAGGTGCGCTTTACCAGGAGCAACCTGCCACGCATGGTTTATTTGGGGCCGCGCGGCCATGCATATCGCCAATCAAACAGGGGGCAGATAACGCTCAGGCTGCGCACACCCCATCATCATAACCAGGTAATCTGCACAGCTCCGGGAACGAGAGACAATCTCGCGCGGCCCGGTATCTTCCGATGTTTATCGACCGTTTCGGCGATTGGTCGTTCTCCCTTTCTTTTCGCCGGGCTGAATCAAAGCCAGACCGAAAATCGAGGAAGGAAAGAAGGTGAAAGGAGTAGGAGGAGGAGGAGAAGGAGGAGGACGAGGCGGTAAAAAGAGCAAAGAGAGGTGTTTAGGCTTTAGAAGTGACGCACTCACCCTATTCAATGCCACGGAAGTGCTGTTGAAGTAAACAAAAAGTCTATGCAATCTTCCTACCTAAAGAAGACATGGACTTGCTTGTCTGCAAATTCAGAATGAAATGGTCGAGCAAAAATGATAAAACATTTCCTTTTTTTTAATCTTTGTCCACTAAAAGACAACTAGCTTTTTAAATCTCTTTTATGGGAAGACGAATTGGATTTTTTAAAGCGGACAGTAGCAAGAAGCTGGAATCGTTTTAACTAGTGGTTAAACTTCAACAAGCCTTTCACAGACACTTTCATATGTGCTGTCAATGTATTCTAAACATTCTGTAAAGATACATTGTGCTTTGCAGAAACAACCGTCATAACTAACATGCGGGAATACAGAC
>CM031604.1:62944610-62949577 GCA_018398815.1 Conus ventricosus
AGCTTCCTTTGTACTATCGGTGCCGGGACGGTGACAGGACACACCTTGGTGCACCAGAGGCAGGAATCACTGGCGTGGAATGAATGCCTCTGGGGTGGCAAGGAAGAAGGGACAGGCTAAAAGATGTGATTCCCAAACAACAACGTAACTTAAAAAAGGTGACAACATTGAAATCGATGGATGGGGCTGCTGCAGGGTATGAGGGAGGGGCAAGTGGCTTGGTGGGTCTGAAGTTGGAAAAAAATGACCATGGGGTTATGCCAGCGGGAAACCCGTCCGCACACCTCAATGAACAATGACCATGGGGTTATGCCAGCTGGAACCGTCCGCACACCTCAATGAACAATGACCATGGGGTTATGCCAGCTGGAACCGTCCGCACACCTCAATGAACAAATGACGGAAATAAACAAACAAGAGGAGCAATCGGGAGAGCAAAGACCTCTACTGTGGAACGGATTCTGGATCTGCCCTTTTGTTCTTAACTCGTACCACAGGTGGGCACCAAATTGAAACAGCTTTGCCCGCGCACCACAGTCCACGAGTCTGTGCCTAATCATGCTGATAGACAGACAAACAAACCAACTGACGACGGTTAAAAAAACACTGCTTGACGGAGGTAACTGTACAATCATGAACAAGTCATGCAGTCCATGAATGAATGTCGATTGTTTTAACTGACTGTACAATCATGATACAAATCATAAGTCCCTCCACTGAATGTTTTCCTTTTTTTAATGTAAAATTCTGAAGAACTGCACTGACATTGAAATATACGAATGACAGAACTCACATATTCTGAATGCAGAGCAGAAAAATATTGGAATATGTTATTTGACACACACTTGCTTTCATATCTTGTTTCTGTTCTTTCAGAAGCTCGTGTACATAATTTTACGCTTATTCACGATAGCGGTGAAAGATTAATAGAAAACCGAATGACAATAACGGTCTCCTGATAACCAAAACAAGAAGGCAAGGTAACAAGGTCGATTTTTGAAAAAATCGTTCAAAAATGTTCTTTGGGTTTATTTCACCATATGCAGAGATTTTGATGAAAATTGGTGATAACCTTCCTTGGTTATTGTGCTAGCAGTAGGTAATAACCATTTACATCTGGGCATAATTTTAATCTTACAATATGTGCTTTAAATGGGATGGGGTAACGACACAAATAAATCATGGCGTTGGGGTTGTCACTCTCACACAGAACTATTACACTTGGAGTGTTCAAATTTTGCATGGTTTTTAGAAAAATGTGATATCTATAAAATGACCTAAATTCAGAGTCCTAATGTATATTAGCTGTAAGTGAGTGATGATTCAAGTACAACTAAAAGTGAACATTTTGAAAACTTTACTGACATGACCCAGACCTTTGATTTTAGGTCATTTCAAAGAACACAGCATCAAGATGATCTCCACAAAATTTCAAGTTGTTTGGACAAAAATTAAATGAAATATGATGACATTAGTGACACGAGTACGTGAAAACGCAGTTTTGAGAAAATCGGCTTTGAAAGTTGGTACACATGTAATAATAGCTTTGCAGACTTTCTCTTGCAAACCATGCTGTTTTTCTGCCTCCTCCAAGTTCTGAAATGATTTAAAATAACACTGACCTGAACTATTCAATGAGCACCTGCCTGGTAAAATCCTCTTGGCCTTCTGTAACCTGGGCGGCGCTAGTCTTCGGGCTCGACGATCAGCTGGTTGAAGTCTTGCTCCAGCCGCCTTGATCCTCCCCCCATCCAGCTCATGGAAACACTTGGTGGTATGGTGTCCTTCTGGCATCCCCAACTTGGTTAAAAATGCTCAGGCGGCCCATCTCTCCTCATTGTAATGCAATTGTTGCATCAGACACAGCCAATGTGAGACGAGGGCGACCGACAAAAACCAGTTTTCGGGCAGCGTTCCCATATCAAGTTGTGGAAGCTTTCATTAGTGTTTTGGGGTACCCCATGAGCACACTTGGAAAGCAGTGTGTCAGAGGACAGTGTCTCAAAAACTGGTCTGATGGCTTGGCAGACATAGGGTGGCAGTGCATTTCTGTTGGGATCTGTAGGAGGATTCTTTTTCGACGGACACCACACACCACAGTTAGTATGGACTTTTTTCCTGTGTTCCATATTGCCCAGATGTCCCTCTGCATGGCCCTCACATCCCTACATTGTTCCTGATTGCAGCCCCATAGTGCCCTTGAATGTTCAAAATCATCTTTTTTGTCAGTCCCCCCTTCCCACCAATCCAGTCATAGTTTTTCCCATATGTTGGTATTTCTCTTTCTTCAGTGCTGCAACCTTGTTGGTCAACTGCCTCCCCATTCTTTTTTGGACATGCCACAGCACTCAAGCTTTTCAATGTCTACATCCCCATAAATGGGTGGTTCAGCTTTACTCACAGACGAGAAGACTTGCTGTCCCATCACCCAAAAAAGAAACATATTTCAGTTCATGAAGAGCCTCACTTCGTCTGAACGCCGTCACAGCTCCTGCTGGCTCCATGCTGCCTGCTGACCTTCATGATTCTTGTCGCAGTTAGGGGCGTGTGTCTGCTTCCACTCAGTGAAGTCCTCTTCTGTCCTCTTTTTCTTATTTTTCGCGCATGCATCGCAGTAGTTGGACATGACAACAGTGTCGATGACTTTTGAATTTTGTTTGTCCACACTGAGAACTGTAAACACCCCATTCTTGACTGGAAACCTCTCCTCTGCCAGGTTCCATCGCAGGAAACAGCGACCTCCTCTCCCTTTGATGCCTTCAGCTCAGCTGCAATGAGAAAGAGAGAATCACAGTCTAGCCAAAAACAATGTGAAAATACTTCTTGTCAAAGGCAGTACTGTCGCAGAAAATATACTTATGCCGTGAAACAACATAAACACACATACAATAATACAACATGAAATACACACAGCACACACAAACACACTATATGACTATGACATTCCTATACAAACACACATCATGACACACCCACACTCTTACAAAAACCTAGCTGCAAAAATTCATGCCCACACACGCATACATCATATAAACACACACACACACACACACACACACACACACACACACACACACACACATTCACCACACCCACACATGTTTGCACACACACACACACACACACACACACACACACACACACACACACACAATGTGAATATACATCTTGTCAAAGGCAGTACTGTCGCAGAAAATATACTTATGCGTGAAACAACATAAACACACGTACACATTCAACATGAAATACACACAAGCACACACAAACACACTATATGACTATGACATTCCTATACAAACACACATCATGACACACCCACACTCTTACAAAAACCTAGCTGCAAAAATTCATGCCCACACACGCATACATTCATATAAACACACACACACACACACACACACACACAACAACAACACACATTCACACACCCACACACACACACACCACCCCACACACACACACAACACACACACACAACACACACATTCACACACACCACACATGTTTGCACACACACACACAAAGCAAACACAAAGATCAACATTGTTTACCTGCAGCTTTCTGTGTGCTTTCATCAGCAGTTCTCTCGGTTAGCATGAGTATGGCCTTTTTGTGTAAGCCCCAGCTGGTCTTGTACATGGAAGTTGGCATGTTCATATTCCCCAGGAATCGTTGCCTTGGGTAAAATTTCTTCCTATGGCAAACATTGCAAGGGGGAAGCGTCTATTCACTTCATATGTTCTGCCACACTTTGATGATGTCCACAAAGAAAGCTTGTGTTGACACTGGCAAGTAAACGTCAGTTTCGATGCCAGCGAACTCCTGTCTTCAGACACAGACGACTGCCGTTTGTTTTCACCCAGAGGTCGCCTACATTCAGGGCACAGAAGGTTCAATACAAAGTCTGTCAATATTTTCACATCGATGAAGCGAAATCCTGTCAGTTCTTGCTCATCATCAAACTCAACATCGATTTGAGAGCTTTGTTTGAGCTTCGATGACGACGAGGTTGAAGGCTGGGGCGAGTGTTGTTGCATTTCTTCGCCGACGCTTTCCCCTGCTTGTTCGAGCCTTCTTGTGTATCGGTTCCAGTAAATTGACGCTTTTTTGGCCTATCAGCCCTCTGTGGTTTTTTCTTTCCCATAATCAAACGATGTTGGGACACTTCAAAGAAAAGATTGTAAACTCAGGTATAGAATTTGCAAGAAAGATCGTGTCAGTCGTGAACGAAGCAAAACGACCGGATACAGGCAGCTAAAAGCCAAGCCCGAAGCCGAGAAGAAAGGAGCGCGCTGATTGGTCGAAGAAGCGAAAGTGCTTCTCTTTGTGTCTGTTGCTAGCTATATCAGCCAGCCAATGAAATTGCGTGTTTCAACTTGTTTCTCGTCGTTGTAGACTTTTTCTTCCTGCGTCGTTGCTCTTTGAATTTTTTTGATCCGACTTCTAGAAGTGGAGATATGAGGTCTCAAAGTGGAGATATGAGGTCTCAAAGTTGCCGAATTTTTCTTAGCTAAGATTAGTGAGAAAATTTCACACACACATCACCACAAAAAACATCGAAATAAGACAATAAAACGAGTTTTATTTGCAAAATGGCTTGCACAGATGTGTTCATAGATGATGAAAGAAGGTAATGGCGAAATAAACCCAAATAACATTTTTTAACGATTTTGTCAAAAATTTACCTTGGTACCGCGTTTATCGGTCCTTTATTTGTCAGACGCGGGCAATAAACCTGAAAGCATGATTCATGCTGATGGCTGAAGTCGGCACATGTCACAGCGGGGGGACGGGGGTGGAGGGGGAGTGGAGCATTGATTTCTGGAACATGATGGAACAAATTGTCGGGAGAACATGATCAACCCCATGCTACCAGGTTTCATCGTAAAGTGGGTTGAAACTTGGCGTTTGAGACAGACGTACAAACAGATGATACAAAAAGGACAGCTATGCTGGATCAGAAGATG
>CM031604.1:62950577-62955577 GCA_018398815.1 Conus ventricosus
AAAACCAAGAACAGCGAGATATCCACACGATCACTTGTAATAAACGATCAAATAGTTGTGCTACACACAATCAATCTCAACGAACCAAATCAAGCAATTTCAAATACAAGCCCAGTCAGAAGAAAAAAAAATCAAAACAATCAAACACATGACTAACGTCTTTCCAGGTAAGAAAAAAAAATCTAGGTTTCCACAATTACGACAAATTTCAAATCCCTTGCAATTGAACAAAACCCAGAATCAAAATCACTTATGGCTCATTTATGTTCATCCCGGACGACATCCCCAATTTGTGAGGTCTCCGACGCTCCCCTCGTTATTAAAATATGATTATCATATTCAGGGATGCAGGGGGTTATCGACAGAAGTATTTACGCTTTCACAACCAAAATGCGTTCTCGCATAGGCACACGCACTCTGTCACTCACATCGAGCCCGCACAAAGGTGACGGGAAACCAACAATATTTCATAGAAAATAATCAACTTTTATTTAACTTGACTCCGAGCCCCCCCCGTCACTACACAACCAACAAACAGTATCATACAACAATGTAAACAGCATACAGACAATTTAATAAATAGCATCCCCTGTTCTTCAGTTATTCTTACTTAGCCAGGAAAGACAATATTCCACTATTCAGTTTGCACACTTATAACCTTAAGAGCAAATAAAGCGTCCATAACTTGCCAGCATTCCTTGGTTGACCAGTTTCTCTCATCCCACTGTGCGACCACGAGCTGAAGCTGCCACACTGTTGTGTCCTCCCGATTGGCCAAATCCCAGTTGGGGGACACTGGCAACGTAGCTTGAGTTGCACCCTCGCACCGAGTCTCCAGGACTCCACTGCACTTCGCCCTCTCCACGAAAGGGCTCCTGTCGGCCTCTCCCACAGGTTTTCTCTGGCTGCAAACACCCCACCGTTGTCTGGCAGCTCCCAGTCTAGGCTCCCAACAGCTGACGCGTCTTGCTGTCGACCGTCCCCACACGGGAGACAATTCTTTTCGTCGTCGGCTCCGAGGCTACAGCAACCTCCACTGTCTTACGTCCCCACCCAGGAGACAACGAGGCGACAGCAAACCTCTGCTTCACGCTGTATTTTCTTGAGCCCTCAGCAAGACGGGCGAGTTCACTTTCCCTTAAGTGAGTCACCCACTTCCTGGTTTTCCAAGCACCTTATATTCATTCTCAAACAAGAGAGAACCCGAGTTTTAACTGGCTCAACCAATGGAATCACGGGCACACACACATCACACGATTTGTACCAATGAATCCCAAAGTTATTTTTATTCCACCAATGAATCACAAGTCACCTACACATACACACACACCACAGCTGCTAGCGCCAACAAAGACTTGGGCACCCAGTGGTTAATGCATAACCTCCATTCAAACTCATGTTCGATTCCCCGAAGCTACCCATTGTGCTAACAGCCTGGACCTCTCTACCAGCCATGACTGATGCTTCAAGTATTTACTACCTCTATAGATAACAAGGTGCGAATCACTCAATAGGCCGAAGCCTTCCATTCATTCCTCAGAACAGGGACGACTGGATGGTCGCTGTACTCTGCTGCAGGCTGACGGTCACCTACCCGTGACGGTCACCTGACAAAGATCGCCTTCCCTTCAGGCCCACTGGAGAACCCAGTGAATAGCCCGCCAGTGGTCGGACTGGACACTCCTCTACCCAGGACCGGCAGGTCGGCAACTCCTTGTCACTATCCCTCGGACATGCGAAACACTTCCCAGCAACTCCCCCTCCCTCAGTACACAACCCGGGTATTCCCCTCTGTGATGCCTGAGTTCGCACACTTGAACAACCCAAGGAACTTGCTCTCAACAACAGCAAAACTACCCTTAATTTGCCTAAATGCTCGAGAACATTTGGCCGACTCATGACAATATTCATAGACCTTACCTGTCTTTGCAACGGTCCTGAAGTGGAAGCATTTCTTTCAACTCAAACAATATTCATAGACATCCCATTCTTCCCCACCCAAATCTCCCATTATTTATCGTTTATAAAAACCAAAGTTCGGGAAACATGGCGTGGCACATAGCCAATCAAGAAACATGGAATATTCTACAAAAGTAAGAATCAAGACACGGCGTAGTATAGCCAATGAAAATACATGGAACTTGTAAGAACGTTCCGTAACGATGACATGTTACAGCCAATCAGAATGCTCAGAACTTAAAAAAAGAAAAGTTTGAGAACCATGACCCAGTACAATCTATAAAAATGCGTTGGAAAATATCTAGAACCTGTTCCTGGAATTTTCTGAAAGCTTCTTGCACTGTCGGAACAATTTCAGAATTCTAAAGAAACTTCACGGATTATCATGTCATCTGCATAAACGTCATCCGAATCTACAAACGATGATGAGTAAACTCGATGTGCGTTTATAAAGAGAGAGAGGGAGAGAGATAGAGAGAGAGAGAGAGAGAGAGAGAGAGAGAGAGAGAGAGAGAGAGAGAAGGGGTTGGGTGGGTTTAGGGTAAAGGGGGATGGTGGGAACCTTACACTATACTGATAGTGCCAGAACGACAACAATGTATATGGGCACTGACAATCACAATACATCACACTTTCGGTTCGCGGATTCGAACTTCCAATGTCTGAAGAGAACCTAGGTGCTCTTTACCAGTGAGCCAACCTGCCACGCAATGGTTTATTTGGGGCCGCGCGGCCTTCATATTCGCCAATCAAACAGGGAGATAAGCGCTCAGCTGCGCACCCCCATCATCATAACCAGGTAATCTGCACAGCTCCGGGAACGAGAGACGAATCTCGCTGCGCCGGTATCTTCCGATGTTATCGACGCGTTTCGGCGATGGTTCGTTCTCCCTTTCTTTCGCCGGCTGAATCAAAGCCAGACCGAAAGATCGAGGAAGGAAAGAAGGTGAAGGAGTAGGAGGAGGAGGAGAAGGAGGAAGACGAGCTGTAAAAAGGAGCAAAGATAGGTGTTAGGCTTTAGAAGTGACGCCCTCCCCTATTCAATGCCACGGATGTGCTGTTGAGAGTAAACAAAAAGTCTATGCATTCTTCCTACCTAACAGAAGACGATGGGACTTGCTTTTCTGCAAAGTCAGAATGAAATGGTCGAGCAAAATGAGAAAAGATTTCCTTTTTTTTAATCTTTGTCACTTAAAGACAACTTAGCTTTTATCTGCTTTTTATGGAAGACGAATTGGATTTTTTAAGCGGACAGTAGCAAGAAGCTGAATCGTTTACTAGGTTGTTTAAACTTCAACATAGTTTCACATACACTTTCATATGTGCTGGTCAATGTGATTCTAAACATTCTGTAAAGATACATGTGATTTGCAAGAACAACCGTCAGAACTAACATGCTGGATACTGACGAGTTCCATCTTAAATACAACGCAAGCCGAAACGCGCCAACAAACATACCAAGTAATCATATGGCGTAAGGCCTGTGGACTGCTGCGTACAGTGGTAAAGCCTGGGCCATCTGTATCTCCTGCCAGAAGACGGAATCTCTCCTTAGATCAAAACGGCTGATTCACCTCGTAACACTTGGGAGTAATCATTTTGTGTTCTATGTCCTGACTTAACTTTTGTTTTGTTTTTTATAAATTTCTATATACCTAGATCTATTTCATCGTTTTTAAATCGATGTTTTTAACAGAAATGAACTACCTTTTATTTGCGAGTTGATTTCTGTTTGGCCTTACGCCAGATCAGTGCGGTTAAACGTGAGGTTACCATGAACCAGGTGGTTCCGCTTGCAACCCCACAGCCAGACAGAAGAGCAGCATTCTTGAATCGTGAACGCTTTACCAGCAGAATGCTTCCTTCGCCTCCAATTCACCGTGTGGGCGAAGTAAGAACGTTTCGCAGAAAAGTATGTTTGAAATGTCTTTTATACACTACTTTGTACAGACTAAATGGTGCTCAGAAGTATTAACGAAGTTCAGGGTTTTGTCCTGATATCTATTTTTCTTTTCTGATTCATTTCAGTAATTTACAAAGAAATGAAAAATACTGACAGAGAAACAACACAACACATATTCCCACGGGTGCAAAACAAGAACGATAACAACAAAACCCATAACGCTGACAATAAAAACCAAGATTTAAAGAAAAGCATGCCCTTACAAACAAAATTCACAAGAGAGAGAGAGAGAGAGAGAGAGAGAGAGAGAGAGAGAGAGAGAGAGACAGAGAGAGAGAGAGAGAAAGAGAGAGAGAGAGAGAGAGAGAGAGAGAGAGAGAGAGAGAGAGAGAGAGAGAGAGAGAGAGAGAGAGAGAGAGAGAGAGAGAGAGAGGCTTCTACACATCCTGTTCATATTCAATTTGAACAAATTACTGTAAACGTTTGCATCATGCTAATGTTTTTGAAAACATACGCAACTGGAACACTTATCGCTATTTTACACCTGTAAATATGATGTTTAGCAAGTGTTTTCATCAAGTTAAATATCTTACCTGCTTTTGTACACCCGTCTATACAAAAAGCACAAGATTAGGAAAAACAGGAAAATTGAAAGTATGTTTATATTTTTCATTCAAGGTGCATTTTAAGAAGGTCAGAAAATTCCGTACAGGAGAACAGTTCCATTTAAAATGAGCAATGGAATCCCTTAAATCTTTATACCATACAAATTTTGTGGTCTCACATCCACGTCTCACAAGCTAGCGTTTGTGGCTTTGATGCTATATCAGATTCTTACTTGTAGCCATTTCAGTTTGGCATTTCTGATCCAGAGAATTGTAAGAAACACACTTTTTTTCAAGAAACACCAAACAGACAGACACAAAGACAGCATTTCTAATGCATATTGCTTGTCTTTGAGAACTGAACAAAAAAAACAAAAACCAAAAACAAAAAAACAAAAAACAAAAACTAAATTTCTGAAAGCTGTCTTTTAAACCATATCTTAACATCATTGTCATCATTCAATAACCAGAACGGTGTCTTTGAAAAATCTGGTGTCTTTTCAAAGCTCCAATAGAAATGATCAGATACTAAT
>CM031604.1:62958077-62965577 GCA_018398815.1 Conus ventricosus
TGTGTGTGTTGGTAGGTATGTGTGTGTGTGTGCAAGTGTGCTAGTGTTTCAGTCTGTCAATCTCTCTGTTGCATGTATATATGTATGTTGATACATACGTATGCACGCAAGAGCGTACGTACGTAGGTACGCATGTTCTTACATTACGTAATACTTTGCGTACGTACGTTACGTGTGTATGCACGTACGTTTGAGTATGTATGTATGATGTATGTTTTGTATGTATGTATTACTTATTTTATGCATGTTTTTGTTTCATGTATGTGTGTATGCATGTATGTATCTATGTATGTATGCAGTATTGTATTACTTATGTATGCACATATGTATGTATGTTTGTATGTGTGTATATATTTGTTGTGTATGTATCGTATTTAAAGCAGTTTCTTGCGATGTAGGCCTATATACTTCTTTAGCCCAGCGAGCCATCCAGACTGAAGGTTCTGGTGAGCATCAACAGCGACTGGAGATATCATGTTTCTTTTGGCAATGATTTACAGTGCAGCTTATTGCAACAATGGCAGAGGACGTTTAGAAAAAAAAACACATCAGCTTTCATCCTAGCTGATAGGCCTTTTCCGTTCGAATGTTCTTACACAGAACACTTTCAGACTCTGAACAAACAAAAAAAATGTAATACAATTTCACAATGGCGTGGGGTGATGTGAAAGGGAATCTTGAGTGAGCTAAAGAAAGTCAGTGACAGACGCGGAGAATCACATGTAAGTTACATAGTTCCAACCTGTGCCGTTTCCAATCCACTCAGCACAAAATAGCCAGAAGAGACACAGAGATGACACAGTTTCCTTTTTTACTATCGGTGCCGGGCGGTGACAGGACACACCTTGGTGCACCAGAGGCAGGAATCACTGGGGGTGGAATGAATGCCTCTGGGGTGGCAAGGAAGAAGGGACAGGCTAAAAGATGTGTTTCCCCAAAACAACAACGTAACTTAAAAAAGGTGACAACATTGAAATCGATGGATGGGCTGCTGCAGGGTATGAGGGAGGGGCAAGTGGCTTGGTGGGTCTGAAGTTGGAAAAAAATGACCATGGGGTTATGCCAGCTGGAACCGTCCCCACACCTAAAATGAACAATGACCAGGGGGTTTTGCCAGCTGGAACCGTCCGCACACCTCAATGAACAATGACCATGGGGTTATGCCAGCTGGAACCGTCCGCACACCTCAATGAACAAATGAGGGGAATAAAAAAAAACAAGGGGGAGCAATCGGGAAAAAAAAAGACCTCTACTGTGGAACGGATTCTGGATCTGCCCTTTTGATCTTAACTGTACCACAGGTGGGCCCCAAATTGAAACAGCTTTGCCCGCGACCACAGTCCACGAGTCTGTGCCTAATCATGCTGATAGACAGACAAACAAACCAACTGACGACGGTTTAAAAAAACACTGCTTGACGGAGGTAACTGTACAATCATGAAACAAGTCATGCAGTCCATAAAATAAATGTCGATTTTTTTTAACTGACTGTACAATCATGATACAAATCATAATTTCCCTCCACTGAATGTTTTCCTTTTTTTAATGTAAATTCTGAAGAACTGCACTGACATTAAAATTTATACGAATGACAGAACTCACATATTCTGAATTGCAGAGCAGAAAAATATTGGAATATTTTATTTGACCACAATTGCTTTCATATCTTGTTTCTGTTCTTTCAGAAGCTCGTGTACATAATTTTACGCTTATTCACGATAGCGGTGAAAGATTAATAGAAACCGAATGACAAAAACGGTCTCCTGATAACCAAAACAAGAAGGCAAGGTAACAAGGTCGTTTTTTTGAAAAAAATCGTTCAAAAATGTTCTTTGGGTTTATTTCACCATATGCAGAGATTTTGATAAAAAATTGGTGATAACCTTCCTTGGTTATTGTGCTAGCAGTAGGTAATAACCATTTACATCTGGGCATAATTTTAATCTTACAATATGTGCTTTAAAGGGGATGGGGTAACGACAAAAAATAAATCATGGCGTTGGGGTTGTCACTCTCACACAGACATATTACACTTGGAGTTTTCCCAAATTTTGCATGGTTTTAGAAAAAGTGATATCTATAAAATGACCTAAATTCAGAGTCCTAATGTATATTAGCTGTAAGTGAGTGATGATTCAAGTACAACTAAAAGTGAACATTTTGAAAACTTTACTGACAGACCCAGACCTTTGATTTTAGGTCATTTTCAAAAAAACACAGCATCAAGATGTCTCCAAAAAAATTTCAAGTTGTTTGGACAAAAATTAAATGAAAATATGATGACATTAGTGACACGAGTTCGTGAAAACGCAGTTTTGAGGAAAATCGGCTTTGAAAGTTTGGTACACATGTAATAATAGCTTTGCGACTTTCTCTTGCAAACCATGCTGTTTTTCTGCCTCCCCCAAGTTCTGAAATGATAAAATAACACGGGAACCTTTAACTATTAAATGAGCACCTGCCTGGTTAAAACTCCTCTTGGCCTTCTGTAACCTGGCGGCCGCTATTTCTTCGGGCTCGACGATCAGCTGGTTGAAGTCTTGCTCCAGCCCCCTTTTGTTTCCTCCCCCATCCAGCTCATGGAAACACTTGGTGGTATGGTGTCCTTCTGGCATCCCAACTTGGTAAAAATGCTCAGGCGGCCCATCTCTCCATCATTGTATGCAATTGTTGCATCAGACACAGCCAATGTGAGACGAGGGCGACCGACAAAACCAGTTTTCGGGCAGCGTTCCCATATCAAGTTTTTGGAAGCTTTCATTAGTGTTTTGGGTACCCCATGAGCACACTTGGAAAGCAGTGTGTCAGAGGACAGTGTCTCAAAAATGGTCTGATGGCTTGGCAGACATAGGGTGGCAGTGCATTTCTGTTGGGATCTGTAGGAGGATTCTTTTTCGACGGACACCACACACCACAGTTAGTATGGACTTTATTCCTGTGTTCCCATATTTCCCCGATGTCCCTCTGCATGGCCCTCACATCCCTACATTGTTCCTGATTGCAGCCCCATAGTGCCCTTGAATGTTCAAAATATCTTTTTTGTCAGTCCCCCCTTCCCACCAACCCCGTCATAGTTTTTCCATATGTTGGTATTTCTCTTTCTTCAGTGCTGCAACCTTGTTGGTCAACTGCCTCCCCCTTCTTTTTTGGACATGGCCACAGCACTCAAAGCTTTTCAATGTCTTACATCCCCATAAATGGTTTGGTTCAGCTTTACTCACAGCGAGAAAGACTTGCTGTCCCCTCAACCAAAAAAGAAACATTTTCAGTTCATGAAGAGCCTCACTTCGTTTGAACGGCCGTCACAGTCCTGCTGGCTCCATGCTGGCCCGCTGACCCTTCATGATTC
Organism: Conus ventricosus; assembly: GCA_018398815.1. Classification (NCBI taxonomy): domain Eukaryota; kingdom Metazoa; phylum Mollusca; class Gastropoda; order Neogastropoda; family Conidae; genus Conus; species Conus ventricosus. The sequence continues at coordinate 62,961,427 of CM031604.1, forward strand.
TTGTGCAGTTAGGGGCGTGTGTCTGCTTCCACTCATGAAGTCCTCTTCTGTCCTCTTTTTCTTATTTTTCGCGCATGCATCGCAGTAGTTGGACATGACAACAGTGTCGATGATTTTGAATTTTGTTTGTCCACACTGAGAACTGTAAACACCCCATTCTTGACTGGAACCTCTCCTCTGCCAGGTTTTCCCTCGCAGGAAACAGCGACCTCCTTTCCCTTTGATGCCTTTAGCTCAGCTGCAATGAGAAAGAGAGAATCACAGTCTAGCCAAAAACAATGTGAAATTACATCTTGTCCCAAAAGGCAGTACTGTCGCAGAAAATATACTTATGCCGTGAAACAACATAAACACACATACAATTCAACATGAAATACACACAAGCACACACAAACACACTATATGACTATGACATTCCTATACAAAACACACATCATGACACACCCACACTTTACAAAAAACCTAGCTTTCAAAAATTCATGCCCACACACCAATTACATCATATAAACCCCACACACACACACACACACACAACACACACACACACACACAAAATTCACACACCCACACTGTTTGCACACACACACACACACACAAAACACACACACACACACACACACAATGTGAATATACATCTTGTCAAAGGCAGTACTGTCGCAGAAAATATTTCTTATGCGTGAAACAACATAAACACACGTACACATTCAACATGAAATACACACAAGCACACACAAACACACTATATGACTATGACATTTCCTATACAAACACACATCATGACACACCCACCTCTTACAAAAACCTAGCTGCAAAAAATTTATGCCCACCCCACGCATACTCATATAAACACACACACACACAACCCCACACACCACAACAAAAACACATTCACACAACCCCACACACACACACACACCCCACAACACACACACACCAAAACACACAACACACACATTTCACAAACCCACACATGTTTGCACACACACACACAAAGCAAACACAAAGATCAAAAATTGTTTACCTGCAGCTTTCTGTGTGCTTTCCCTCAGCAGTTCTCTCGGTTAGCATGAAGTATGGCCTTTTTGTGTAAGCCCCAGCTGGTCTTGTACATGGAAGTTGGCATGTTCATATTCCCCAGGGGAAACGTTTGCCTTGGGTTTTTAAAATTTTTTCCCATGGCAAACATTGCAAGGGGGAAAAGGGCTATTCACTTCATATGTTCTGCACACTTTGATGATGTCCACAAAGAAAGCTTGGGGTTGACACTGGCAAGTAAACGTCAGTTTCGATGCCAGCGAACTCCTGTCTTCAGACACAGACGGACTGCCGTTTGTTTTCACCCAGAGGTCGCCTACATTCAGGGCACAGAAGGTTCAAAACAAAGTCTGTTTAAATTTTTACATCGATGAAGCGAAATCCTGTCAGTTCTTGCTCATCTCAAAACTCAACATCGATTTGAGAGCTTTGTTTGGCTTCGATGCGACGAGGTTGAAGGCTGGGGCGAGTGTTGTTGCATTTCTTCGCCGACGCTTTCCCCCGCTTGTTCGAGCCTTCTTGTGTATCGGTTCCCAGTAAATTGACGCTTTTTTGGGCCCCATCAGCCCTCTGTGGTTTTTCTTTCCCATAAACAAACGATGTTGGGACACTTCAAAGAAAAGATTGTAAAAATCAGGTATAGAATTTGCAAGAAAGATCGTTGTCAGTCGTGAACGAAGCAAAACGACCGGATACAGGCAGCTAAAAGCCAAGCCCCAAGCCCAGAAGAAAGGAGCGCGCTGATTGGTCGAAGAAGCGAAAGTGCTTCTCTTTGTGTCTGTTGCTAGCTATATCAGCCAGCCAATGAAATTGCGTGTTTCAACTTGTTTCTTTGTCGTTGTAGACTTTTTCTTCCTGCGTCGTCTGCTCTTTGAATTTTTTTGATTCCGACTTCTAGAAGTGGAGATATGAGGTCTCAAAGTGGAGATATGAGGTCTCAAAGTTGCCGAATTTTTCTTAGCTAAGATTAGTGAGAAAATTTCACACACACACCACAAAAAACATCGAAAAAAGACAATAAAACGAGTTTTTATTTGCAAAATGGCTTGACAGATGTGTTCATAGATGATGAAAGAAGGTAATGGCGAAATTTAAAACCCAAATAACATTTTTTAACGATTTTGTCAAAAATTTACCTTGGTACCCCGTTATCGGTCCTTTATTTGTCAGACGCGGGCAATAAACCTGAAAGCATGATTCATTTCTGATGGCTGAAGTCGGCACATGTCACAGCGGGGGGACGGGGGGTGGAGGGGGAGTGGGAGCATTGATTTCTGGAAAATGATGGAACAAATTGTCGGGAGAACATGATCAAACCCCATGCTACCAGGTTTCATCGTAAAGTGGGTTGAAACTTGGCGTTTGAGACAGACGTACAACAGACTGATACAAAAAAAGGGCAAGCTATGCTGGATCAGAAGATGCACCACTGACTACCACAGCTGTGACATGGCGCAGTGCGGTGTCTCCTCCGGTAGGTTGCTTCATGATGGCTTAATGTTGATTGCTGTGTGGATGTCCGTGGCCGGGTCTGTGACGGGACAGATGCTGCTGTATAAAGGCTGGTTGTAAAGAGCGGCGTGGGAGAAATGCCCCTGAGGTGGGCATGGAAAACGAGACAGATAAAGGGGACACAACCGAACAGGCTGAAACAGAACTCTGCAGCCATCATTCTTCGCCATGGTGAAAAGGAGACCAGATGAAAAACAGAAAAATTTTAAACCAACAGTTTTTAGTTTTCTTTCTTTATTTTTTTTCTTCTTTTTTTTTTGACATTGTAAACCCATTTCATTTTCCGATGGAAAAAAAGATGAATCTTGTCCTTGTGGGACCAAAGGAACACACGTCATTAGGAATGTCTTTTCAAAAATATGGTCAGCCATTGTGCCTGTCCCCAGGGCCCCGATAGAGTATTCTTGTGATTGGTAGGAAGAACTACCGGCTTTTTTGTTGAATGTATCATACGTGCTATGTCTCTGTGCTTTCTGATGGGTCTTGTGAGCCCAGGTCAACTATAATCATAGACTCCACAGTCAGTTGTGAGTACAAATCCCTAAGACATGAGAATAAAAAGAGAATAACTCATGTTCGCTGTCCACCCTCTAATGCTATCAACATGCTCTCTTAAGAGGTACAGAATTTAGTGCAACACTCTGTTTTGAAACTGGTAGCGTGAGGAATTTTCTTGATAATTAATCAGATAGAAATTGCTTTTTCATTATCACCATCAACTGATGGACACGCTGCATTCTTAATGTTTGATAAAAAAAACAAAGTCTGAGTTTTTTTAAAGACCAGTTGTAAAACTGAGGAGCCCGTTATACGATTTAAAACAAGAACTGTAGCGGTGGATACGGTCAGAAAGAAGCGTGATTAAAATCCCATTACATTTTCAATAAAAATTTAAATCAATGGTGGGGAGAAATAAAGATCGATTTGGCATATAGAAAAAAAAAAAGAAAGAAAGAAAACAAAGCAACAGGTACCGTATTTGTCGTTAATGTAGCAAGTATGTGCTGATTATGATAATGATGACGACAAACGATTACAATGGCAACAATATAAGTAATGACAATAATAACAATAATGAATCACAAATCATCTTATTGGTATTATTGTTAGTAGTAGTATAGTAGTAGTAGTAGTAGTAGTAGTAGTAGCAGTAGTAGTAGTAGTTGTGGTATTTACGATGTGTGGTGAGCTTTGTTTGTCTGTCTGTTTGTCTGTCAATCTGTCTGTCTGTCTGTTGGTCAGTCGATCAGTCGGCCGGTCGATCGGTTGGTCAGTCGGTTGGTCTCTGTCCATCTGTCCTTCCCTCCCTCCCTCCTCTCTCTCTCTCCTCTCTCTCCTCACTCTCTCTCTCTCTCTCTCTCTCTCCTCTCTCTCTCTCCTCTCTCTCTCTCTCTCCAATAATCAGCCCTTTTTTCTGGCTCATCCTTACGAACGGATATTCCCAAATCCTTCAGACAGCTGCCATAAAACGAATAGTTTCCTACTATCTGCAGTACAAACTGACAAAGGTTTGGTGCGGTGGAGCGACCCGTTTCTAAGGAAAACGGATGACTATGACCGTATTGAAAGGCTGGACATATCCATCACGGCTGGACCAATCTGGG
>CM031604.1:62970577-62973077 GCA_018398815.1 Conus ventricosus
ATACTACTAATTTTCATTTTTGTTATATTGTCAATTTTGTTATTGTGCGTGATGTGTTGGTGGATAAGCTCTCTCTCTCTCTTTCTCTTTTTCCCATTTCGTCTTTGTTTTTCTCTCTGTTTTCTGTCGTCTGTCTGTCTGCCCCCGCCTCTCTCTCTCTCTCTCTCCTCTCTTTCCTTCTCCCCTCTCTCTTCTCCCCTTCTCTCTCTCTCTCTTTGTGGTGTGGCCATTTTTTGCTCATTTCAACAGCTCACCCTTTCAAGCGGATGTTCTCAAAAACCCTTTTGGACAGCTGTCACAGAACAAACAGTTTCCCACTATTTGGAAAAGCAGACGACAAAAGTTTGGCGCGGTGGTGCAACCCGTTTTTAGGGAAAGGATGACTATGACCTGCTGAAAGTGGACATGCCATCCGCTGGACCAATCTGGGTGAGAAACGTCAGCAGGTGCCTGCAGTCACGACCCCGGGGGGAAAAACCCCGAACAGAACCCTCTAGTTATTATGGAACCAACACTTTGGGATTTAAAGTGGGGTACACTGAAAAAAGGGTCCCCATTTACATAGAGTACTGGGTTTTTTTTCAATCGGTCTGGAAATTCAAATTTTTTATTTTATGTTGTCATTTGTTGGCCATAAATTTAACCTTGATCAAAGAGTGTTTTAAAAAATAAAAAAAAGTCGCTACGCTTTGGGTGTTAGCGTTTTTATATGTAACAAAACAAATTTGTGTTGGAAACAGATCATTAAAGGGAAAAGCATATAAGTAACCAGTTGCCACGACGTAGTGCTCAGCGTGCAGATTCCCGGCTTGGAGGTCGTGGGGTCGATTCCCCCCAGCACATCTGGTTTTGGGATGTTTTTGCCCCCAAAGGCTCCCACTCAGCTTGAGTTTGCAAAGGCTCAACTGGGGAAAACGGGGTTTTCCAGGCAGTTTCTCCCTTAATGGATGCATCTTGAGAATGTTCTCAAATTATCTTTTCAACACTGCAGGGGGCTGTAGGTCTCGGCCTGGCTGACGCTGGGATGTATAATGAAACAAACATAGAGCTTAACCCTATGATGCAGCCTCACACCATAGTGGAAAATCGTGGCACCATCGTCATCATTCTCATCCTCTTGCGATCAGCACTAAAATGGCTCAAACTCTGTGGCCCTTCATGCGTTGCTCTCATGTGACCCCAGTTTCGATTTCCTCTCCACGACTATGCTCTTGGTGATATTGTGTGGGGTTACAGCTATCGGCAGATTTATGGGGACTGTCGTTGGAAGGACATGGTGGCGCCCTCTAGAGGGACAGTTCACTCACGCTGGCTCCATGACTAGACAATGACTATCTTCAGTAGGGGGTGGCGGGCAGCAGGGGATGAATGGCGGGGCTGTGTTTTACTCCTTAAGCTGGATCAAAACAGGCACCACTGAACACCACCGAGGTGACTCGGCAGAAGTGTGGTGTCTCCTCTGCGTCATGATGGCTTGACACGGACTGCGTCCTGCAGATTGCCAGTGCCGGAGTCGTATGTAATTACGTCACCCATAAAATAGTGTCGCAGCGAAAGTATTTCTTGTGAAATACTGCAGCTGATCATGAAAAAATGTGCGACAGTATTTTCTATGAAACGGTGAAGCGCGACAGGATTTCACGGGAAATGTGCGTAAATTGGTATGAAAAATATCGCTGTGCGACAGTATTTCCCGTGAAATAGTGAAGCACGACAGGATTTTACGAAAAATGTCCGCAAATTTTGCAAATCCGTCGCAGCAGTCGCCAGTGCATCTATGGGCGTGCGTGCGTGCGTGCGTGCGCGCGTGCGTCCGTGTGTGTTTTGGTGTGTGTGAGTGTGTGTGTGTGTGTGTGTGTGTGTGTATGTGTGTGTGTGTGTGTGTGTGTGTGTGTTTGTGTGTGTGTGTGTGTGTGTGTGTGTGTGTGTGTGTGTGTGTGTGTGTGTGTTGTGTGTGTGTGTGTGCGTGTGTCTGTGTGTGTGTGCGCACGCGCGCGCACGTACGCGCGCGCATGTGTGTGTGATTGCGCGCTCACGTGTGCATGTATGTGTGTGTGTGTGTGTGTGTGTGTGGTGTGTGTGTGTGTGTGTGTGTGTGTGTGTGTGTGTGTGTGTGTTGGCTGAATAATAAACGCTCCAGACAATCAAAATTCTTGTTGCTTCTTCCGTTGTTTTTACGTTAAAAGCTGAAAACGGGTGCTTTTCTTCTTTATTCTAATGTGAACTGAATCTAAAACCTTTTCTTTCATTTGACTTGAACATCTAATCTTATATTTGTTTGAATTAGGTATTTCGAGGAACTGTTTATAATTGACTAGTCATTTTTTTTTCTCTACTTATCTTGTACATTGTTAGCACAAAATTAGAATGATTTTGGTTTTGTTCGGCTCAGATATAGCTATAAACAAGTACGCATATACACAAGCGTATATACGCCTATGCACGCATGCATTAATTAAAACGTGGTACTTTGTCCCTAACTTTAAGTGCATTAATTAAA
>CM031604.1:62995577-63020577 GCA_018398815.1 Conus ventricosus
GTCATGTGTGTGTGTGTGTGTGTGTGTGTGTGTGTGTGTGTGTGTGTGTGTGTGTGTGTGTGTGCGAGTGTGTGTGTGTATGTGTGTGTGTGTGTGTGTGTGTGTGTGTGTGTGTGTGTGTGTGTGTGTGTGTGTGTGTGTCGGAGCATTATATATATGTATATATATATATGTGAAGGGTTTCTCATATTTATAATATATTCCCCCCATTTTCTTCATCTTCAGTTGTTATTTTTTTTGTTTGTTTGTTTTGTAATTCAAATCTTTGCCAAGTCATTACTATAATGACTGAACTGTTAGCCTGCACTTGTTTTCACCCATACGTAATTGTTCAGCATTATATATATATATATATATATATATATATATATATATAAAATATAATATATATATATATATTGTCCGCAATATATATATGAACTGGTCGGACTATTCATGCTGTCCGACATCAAGAAAAAACTCGGAAAACAAGTCGGACTATATAAGAGACGATGGCCTTACTGCACTAACCAACAACCCAAGAACCATCGAAAACAAGAAGAAAGAACTATGCAAAATCTTCCAAAACCACAACTTAAAGATTACCATTGAAGCAAACAAAAAGGTAGTGAACTACTTAGACATAACACTGGATCTCAACAATCACATATAAAAAACCATACAAGAAACCCAACGATACACCTCTTTTATGTACACACCAAAAGTAACCATCCACCATCTATATTAAAGACCATACCCATGGCATAAACAAGAGACTATCAAACCTGTCATGCAGTGAGAGAGTGTTCAACAATGCAGCAGTAGAATACCAGGAGGCACTACAAACAAGTGGATACAATTACAAATTACAATACAACCAGACAACAACACAAATAAAAGCAAGAAAAATAGGAAAAGAAAAATCATATGGTATAACCCCCCATACGACGGGAAACTCAAACAAACATAGGGAAAGAATTCTTCAAAATCCTAACAACTTCATTTCCAAAAGAACAAAAAACTGTCCAAAATATTTAACAAAAAACACTGTCAAACTATCGTACTCATGTATGCCAACCTCAAAAACCTAATTGACGCATCCAACAAAATGAAAATCAACACAGCAAAGAAGGGTGAAGAAAGGAAATCTTGCAATTGCACCAGAAAAGGAACAGTGCCCACTAAACAATAATGTCTTCACAACAACATTGTATACCAGGCTACTGTGACATCAGAAAATGAAAAAGAAACATTACATAGGGATCACTGAAAACCACTTAAAAACCCAGATATGCAAACCACAAACAGTCATTTAATAAAGAAAAATATAAAAGCCAAACAGAACTGAGCCAAATATATCTGGAAACTTAAAGACGCAAAAAACAAGCTACAATATATCCTGGAAAATCATAAAAAGAGCATCACCATACAGCAATGTTTCAAAAAGGTGCAACCTATGTTTAACTGAAAAATGGTTAATACTATGAAAAACCACACTTAGCAACTTTAAACACCAAACAGAAATAGTAAACAACTGCAGGCATAAATGGAAATCGTTGTTAGTGAACACACTCAAAACAAAAACCTGAAAGCCCCCCAAAAAAACACGTGCAGCCAACCCCCCACGTGCAAACAACCGCAAACGGAGCCCACACGCTATATAACATCGGCGGTGGCGGCAGAGAACATCCTGATGACAGCGCAACACGCTTGAAAACAAATTTGTAGATAGTTTTAAGATTCCTCTTTTAACTTGTTTTATCTATATATATATATATTTTAAACAATTTAACAAATGTTGCTCCCAGTCCGGTTGAGCTTTTTTTAAAAATCTTTGCTGGTATTTACTACCATTGTCTTATATATATATATATATATAAAATATATATATATATATATATATATATATATATATATATAAAATAGCGGCATGCTGTTGGATTCTTTTTTGAACCCTTGGTGGTGAGAACACCACAGAATTATGGACTGTGGTGTGTCTCTATTTGACACCAAGAGCACAGACACAACTAGCCGTGTCTCCCTGATGAGTTCCGATCCAGCGGACGAAAGGCCTAGGAGCAGGCAATACAAATAGATGTGCCTTCGAAGGGAGTACGATGGTTTCCCTCAGGCAGCTAGAGAAGGGCTTCTCATATTTATAATACATTCACCATTTTCTTCATCTTCAACTTTTTCTTTTCTTATAGTTTAAATCTTTTGCCAAGTCATAACTATAACGACAGAAGAATGTTAGCCTGCACTTTGTTTTCTCCCCCACTACTTAATTGTTCAGCATTATATATATAAAATATATATATATATATATAATATATATATATATATATATATAATATATATATATATAAAATATATATATATACACACACACACACAATGCGCGCGTGTATGTGTGGTGGTGTGAACACATTTGTGGGGTGCGTGTATGTAAACGTGTGTGGGTGCCGCGCATACGTGTTCGCGAGTGTATGTTTTGTGCGCATTTGTCTGTCTGCGTGAGAACGTCTGTTTGTGCGTTAATCGCGCGAGCAAAACATGTATATATGGTAAGGTAATGTTGCTTATAGCCCAGTCGACCGCAAAGGGCAATATCAGGGCTGTCACCGCCTTGAAGTAAACTCGCAAGTAAAATATAATATATATGTTGTGCGTGTGTGTGTTGGAGTGCGTGTTTTGTGTGGGAGAGAGAGACAGGCAAACAGGCAGATGTAGACAGAGACAGAGAGACTCCAGACTGAAAGAGTTAAAAAGAAAAAGGTCATCACTCATGGGTAAAAGATTTTAAGCAGTGCTTTACTTTTCCCATTTGTTCTGCTTTGCTATTCTACAATGTTCCACGAAAAGTAAAGATCACCATAAAGACATTTGTCTTATCCGCCTGGTCGTCATTTATCTTTTATATCTACCCGGCCCAGTGATTTGTCTTGTAGTTTCGCCCGCCTTAGCCGTCTACGTTATATCTGGCTTGGCTTTGTGATTTGTCATAGTTTCGCCCGCTATGAGATGCCTAGAACAGTTTGGACCAGTTGTTATTGAACGCGCGGAAGATTTTACCCTGGATCTGCTGGAATGTCCAGTGTTGTTTTCAGTTCACGCCCAAAGGATGTTTCAATCATCAGCGACATGTACAGTCTCACCTTCACTGGAGACCTGACAATGCAGATATCGCAGGTGGCGCGGGGTCTTGTCAGACCCAACAGCAGACAGGGACGTCCTCGTTCTGATGTTCATTGAGTTCAGTCCTCGATGGGAATGGCCTTGCGATGTTTGAAGTCACCCATTTCTTGCAGTGTTCGCCCGGTTCTCCTGGAAAGAGAAAAAATACACCCTAAGGTGTCAGTGGGACCCAGAGAAGTACCCCCTAAACTGCCGAACCCATGAGCCACCAAGTGAGGACAGCACTTTCTGGTCTGACTGTACATCTTACATTGACTTGTCTTTGAAGGGTGCATCGATTGTCTGTCTTCATGTCTGGAACTGTTGAACAAGCTTTTCCATGTTCTGCGAATGTGGAAAATCTTGTTGAATACTTGTCAGAGTTCTGCTTTGCAGCGTCCCATTAGACGGATGGAAATATAGAGTATAGTGAGCCCATTATGTGTTGTATGCAGAGGTGTAGGTCTCGTGAAGCATTTTCACCACGAATCCTGCAGTCAAGTTTTGTCTCTTCCTTTGTTGGTCTCGTGAAGCGTTTTCTAGTTTACCTACTCAAGCTAGTGTTAAGCAAAGTTGGAGAGAAAACAGACAGCTTTGAGGTGTTTTTGCAGTTGTTCAGAAGACGTCTTGAAGGCAGAACACAAGGGAGAAGCTCTACAGATCTGTGGAGGCCCAGCAGCCTTCCTAAGTACCTCTGGAGTTCCTGCCTGAGTGGAAGAAGAAGACGAGGAAGAAGAAAGCTGAACATTACTCGGAAGACCTAGCCCGTTTGTATTTTCTGGATCTGGATCATTACGTCGCAGGAGCCAATCAACGGCTATAAGCACGACAGAACAGGGAGAGCGCAAAAATAGTTCAAAAATAGTTTTAAAAGCCACCACTTTGTCCTAACAATCTTCCCATGGGTCAGGTCTCAGTGAGTAGCCACAACAGTATCTACAGTTTTATTATTTTTAAAAAAGCTGACTAAAAACTCTACTGCTGTCAAAGATGCTAGTAGGCAGGCGATGTTTGCCAGTGCTGAAATAATGCATTGCAAGCCAGCACTGCATGCCCCGATGTCCATTTACAAAATGACTAATAGCACAATCCTATGAATGATAATTTTAGCTTGGGACAACGTAGTTAGTTTTTATAAGACGCCCAGCGCCTGACCCAACTATGAGAGCGAATTATAGGAAATCTGTGCGAAATGAGTACTCGGGGGCTGAAATGCCAAGCCTAGTTTTAACTATTTTTGGAAAAGCAATCCCCAAGCCTAGTATTTAACTATCTTGGGAACATACAGTAAGACAACCCCTTGTCTTAGGATTACAACACTTGAATCCCACCCAGCTTCCCCCTCTGAGAAGTTGAACAATTATAATAAAGGGGCCCCAAATATCCGGGCAGGCTCGCCAAAAAATTTGTCCAACCTGGGTGTAATGTCAGTGGAGGAAGGACTAGCGCACAGCCCAAACACACTCACAGCTTGCTACAATCTCATTCATATATCATGCATTCGTCACATCAAACCACATAAAGTCTATAACTTTACTATACATGATCATAGAAAGAACATCAATGCATATAGAATCAAACAAAATAAAACATTCCTCTTTCCTTTGAACTTCACAAAATCATTTATCTAAAACATCATTAACTAACCCGGGTATAAACAGATTTCTACTTTACCGGGCCAGGTGATCTTAACTATTCACGAATCACTGTCTTTTCTTCTTTTCTTTTTCTTTTCACTGTCACTTTTCACAACACGACACAACTCCCCGGCACTGGTGTTGGTCTGATGGCGCCTGGTCAGGTGAGACTGTTGGCGTTGGTCTTGGTTCTGCTTGGCGAAGTGACGCTGCCAGGTATGAGGTCGAACCCCCGGTTAGGGTAGAACAGTGACTATCAACATCGATCTGTTCTCCTTTCTTTCTTCCTGCAATTAACGCATTGCACTTTTCTCTCTCTCTCTCTCTCTCTTCTAGTCTGCTCTTATCAAATGGACATGTTGCTTTTTTTTTCTTTTTTTTTTCTTTCTTTTCCTTCTTCAAAATTAGCAACTCTTTCTCCTCTCTCCACATCTCTCCTCAGTCCTTCCTCTGCAGACTATCTCATGCAAATCTCTCAACTTGGTTCTCTTCTCTCCTCATCTCTCTGCTTTTCTCTCAAGCAGACCTAGAACCTCTCCCTCTCTCTGTCTCTCCTTGTTCGTTCTTCCCCTCTTCTCTACTTCATTTGGCGCGGTGTGGCTTAAGTGGTGGACACTGGTCAATCTAAATTGGCCAGCTGAGTCTGGGTAGGCACCACGACGTCCGAGTAACATGACTTGGTTTCCACAAAGTGGCTAGATGAGCTTGAGCTGGGCTCTGCGACTCGTCTCGCTAGACATCGAGGCGTCGGTCAAAGCTGCTTAGCCCGTATAGCCGGACAGACCGTCTTCCTGAAGCCTCTCCACAAAGCTTAATTGGGCCGGACCCGACCAAAGGGGCCCGTCTTTCTGACGCCTAGAATGTTTGAGTTTGGACTTAGTCCGAACAAATTGGCTGGCGAAAACCCCAAGTTAGGTTGTTTCCCCCAAGTTAGGTTGTTTCCCCAAGTTTGGGTTTTGTTTTCATTTTTTTGTCCGTGACACTAGGAGCAGGCAATAAAATAGATGTGCCTTCGAAGGGGAGAAACGATGGTTCCCTCAGGCACTAGAGAAGGGTTTTCTCATATTATAATACATTCACCATTTTCTTCATCTTCAACTTTTTCTTTTTCTCTTATAGTTAAAATCTTTGCCAAGTCATAACTATAACGACAGAAGAATTGTTAGCCTGCACTTGTTTTCCCCCCCCTACTTAATTGTTCAGCTTTAAATATATATATATATATATAATATATATATATATATATATAATATATATATAATATTATATATATATATATATATACACACACACACACAATGCGCGCGTGTATGGTGTGGTGTGAACACATTTGTGGGGTGCGTGTTTTGTAAACGTGTGTGGGTGCGCGCGCATACGTGTTCGCGAGTGTATGTTTGTGCGCATGTGTCTGTCCCGCGTGAGAACGTCTGTTTGTGCGTTAATACGCGCGAGCACACATGAATATATGGTAAGGTAAAGTTGCTTATAGCCCAGTCGACCGCAAAGGGCAATATCAGGGCTGTCACCGCCTTGAAGTAAACTCGCAAGTAAATATATAAAAATATATGTTGTGCGTGGTGTGTTGGAGTCGTGTTTGTGTGGGAGAGAGAGACAGGCAAACAGGGAGATGTAGACAGAGACAAAAGAGACTCCAGACTGAAAAAGTAAAAAAGAAAAAGGTCATCACTCATGGCTAAAAGATTTTAAGCAGTGCTTACTTTTCCCCATTTGTTCTGCTTTGCTATTCTACAATGTTCCCCCGAAAAGTAAAGATCACCATAAAGACATTTGTCTTATCCGCCTGGTCGTCATTTATCTTTTATATCTACCCGGCCCAGTATTTGTCTTGTAGTTCGCCCGCCTTAGCCGTCTACGTTATATCTGGCTTGGCTTTGTGATTTGTCATATGTTTTTTGCACCGCTATGAGATGCCTAGAAGCATTTGGACCAGTTGTTATTGAACCGCGGAAGATTTTACCCTGGACTGCTGGGAAAGTCCATGTTGTTTTTCAGTTCACGCGAAAGGGTGTTCAATCATCAGCGACAATGTACAAATCTCACCTTCACTGGAGACCTGACAATGCAGATATCGCAGGTGGGGCGGGGTCTTGTCAGACCCAAAAGCAGACAGGGACGTTCCTCGTTCTGATGTTCATTGAGTCAGTCCTCGATGGGAAAGGCCTTGCGATGTTTGAAAATCACCCATTTCTTGCAGTGTTCGCCCGGGTTTTCCTGGAAAGAGAAAAAAATACACCCTAAGTGTCATGGGACCCGAGAAGTACCCCCCTAAACTGCCGAACCCATGAGCCACCAAGTGAGGACAGCAAATTTTTCTGGGTCGACTGTACATCTTACATTTTACTTTCTTTTGAAGGGGGCATCGATTGTCTGTCTTCATGTCTGGAACTGTTGAACAAACTTTTCCATGTTCTGCGAATGTGGAAAATCTTGTTGAAAAACTTGTCAGAGTTCTGCTTTGCAGCGTCCCATTAGACGGATGGAAATATAGAGTATAGTGAGCCCATTATGTGTTGTATGCAGAGGTGTAGGTCTCGTGAAGCATTTTCACCACGAATCCTGCAGTCAAGTTTTGTCTCTTCCTTTTTTTGTCTCGTGAAGCGTTTTCTAGTTTACCTACTCAAGCTATGTGTTAAGCAAAGTTGGAGAGAAAACAGACAGCTTTGAGGTGTTTTTGCAGTTGTTCAGAAGACGTCTTGAAGGCAGAACACAAGGGAGAAGCTCTACAGATCTGTGGAGGGCCTCAGCAGCCTTCCTAAGTACCTCTGGAGTTCCTGCCTGAGTGGAAGAAGAAGACGAGGAAGAAGAAAGCTGAACATTACTCGGAAGACCTAGCCCGTTTGTATTTTCTGGATCTGGATCATTACGTCGCAGGAGCCAATCAACGGCTATAAGCACGACAGAACAGGGAGAGCGCAAAAATAGTTCAAAAATAGTTTTAAAAGCCACCACTTTGTCCTAACAATCTTCCACTGGGTTCAGGTCTCAGTGAGTAGCCACAACAGGTATCTACAGGTTTTATTATTTTTAAAAAAGCTGACTAAAAACTCTACTGCTGTCAAAGATGCTAGTAGGCAGGCGATGTTTGGCCAAGTGCTGAAGTAAATGCACTGGCAGAGCCAGCACTGACGATGTCCTCCTCTAGATGATTCCAGTCCATGGAATGTCGAGTGTTTCTGACCATGCAGTGTTCAGGTCATATTGGAGACTTCAAAGTCCTCATACTTGAGGGGTCGTGTCCGTCTGCGGCCAGCACTCACAGGGTCAGGACGTTTTGGGGGGAATGGCGGGGATGAGATTTCCCGCTGTCTTGAACATCAGGCCTAGTCGTGCCTGTCTGCGACGATCAGCCAGCGGGGGGAGATTCAAATCTTCAAATATTCAAATTTCCTTTTTTTTTCACTATTTTTGGGGGGGGTCTCATATGTTGTGCCCATCAGTGGCATCATTCCCACGCTGCTCTTTCAGGTCCCCTCATACCCAGCCCATTCGCTCCATCGAAGACCCATCACCGGCAGTCCACAGAGAGCAATCCATGTCAGATTTTAATGAAGCAACCCACCAGTGCAGACACTGCACTGCTGCCGAGTCATTCCAGTTATGTTCAGTGTTGACTCTTCTGAGCCAACAAACATACCAGTTCAGTGTTGGTCTTCTGAGCCAACAAACATACCAGTTCAGTGTTGGCTCTTCTGAGCCAACAAACATACCAGTTCAGTGTTGGCTCTTCTGAGCCAACAAACATACCAGTTCAGTGTTGGCTCTTCCGAGCCAACAAACATACCAGTTCAGTGTTGGCTCTTCCGAGCCAACAAACATACCAGTTCAGTGTTGGCTCTTCTGAGCCAACAAACATACCAGTTCAGTGTTGGCTCTTCTGAGCCAACAAACATACCAGTTCAGTGTTGGCTCTTCTGAGCCAACAAACATACCAGTTCGGTGTTGGCTCTTCTGAGCCAACAAACATACCAGTCTCTCTACTGACGATGGTAACTGTTGCTTGTGCTCTGATAAAATGGTCGTAATGACGTGACAAGAATGATTGCTACTTGTGTTTCTGTGAACGTGTCGTAATGACATGTATTACGTAATTCTGACGGGGGGTAGGGGGGGGGGGGGGGTAAAAGGTCAAGAAATAGGGGAAAGGGTGACAGGCAGAAAAAGGGGGGGAGGGGGGAGCGACATAAAAGATGGCTCTATGAATGTGTTTTCATGTGTCATAATTCATGGGTATCCAGCCAGGGAAGAACACAGTTCGTCCCGAATGACCTCGTACTGTTCAACAACAAAGAAAGAGCTGTGTTTCACCGGCGGCCCAGTCAGTCAGTAGCTAACTGGAATGCTGCAGAACTATAGCACAGCGGGGAGGCCCCTAAGCTCTCCGCTTCATATGCCCTTAGTGTACTGTGCATTTACTGTGGTGATTGTGACGACTCCGCCTAAGAGAGATCGTTTTCACCCGCGTCTATTGGTTTGTTAATTTGTCTTTTGAAGGATTGCACTGAAATCTGCTGAACCCGCTTTACCCAAACTTCGCCACCAGTCGGATGTTGGCCGAAGGACGGACCCACTCAACTCTGGGGCGGACCTGTGGTACGGATCCTGACCAAACAGCAGAGTCAAAGTCGTGGTTATTTCTGGGGACCTATCAAAGACTCTGAGGTTACAGTTCGGCCAAATAATTCATATTAAAGGTATGACGTCGTACTGACACAAAAAGCTCAACTGACAAACTGACCCTAGGTGACGGCACGGTCATGCAAATTGACGTCACAAGACATCGGCTAAGAATTTAAACTTGTAGCTCTAGATGACGTGAACATGCAACTTTTCTTTCAACCGAGAGCGGTGCCATCATACCGGAGGTCAGCGCTCTCCCGATTGCCCCTTCCGATTTCAGAACGTGTCAAAGCAAGGGAACGTAGCTGGGGGGTAAGCAGCTCCCTCAAGCGCGCTTCACCGGTCTGCTGTGAACTTGCGGACAGGAACGTTTCTACAGGCATCGGGGAACTATACTTCTGGTCACGAACTTTGCGATATGGAGAGTGTCGATCACCTTGGTGAGGCAAGTCGAAATTTCCGAATTAAAAGAAGAAAATAGTACCATTGTTTTCATAACAGGTCAACGGGGAAAAAAATTCAATAGATTGCATCCTTCCTAATGTGTGTGTGTGTGTGTGTGTGTGTGTGTGTGTGTGTGTGTGTGTGTGTGTGTGTGTGTGTGTGAATGTGTGTGTGCGTTGTGTGTGTGCGTGCATGTGTGTGTGTGTGTGTGTGTGTGTGTGTGTTAGTAGTGGTAAGTAAAGATTCTAACTAGACTGAAACAGACTGCGGCATTGCTAAAAGCCAGCCAAAATATAAATAAACAAACAAATCATGATGTGAAACAGAACTGATCGTATGAAAGGATGCCAGAAAGCTGTTTCAATGCCAGGGTTCAGCAAGTCATGCCATTGATCTGTAAGATTGGCCAAATATGTATAATTACACCTGTGTTGAATGTTTTATGATTACGGTAGCAAACTTTAAAGAATCATCCGAAGTGTATTTGAAGCTGCGTACCCATTGGTCAGTTTAAACAGTCTACTCTGATTAGCTATTGATGGTGATCGTAGAATGAGTGAGGCGCTGTCAGCAGACTACACACAACGTGTCTTCCGCATCAGTGCGTCTGTCCACCATTTTATTCCCCTTCTTTCTTCTTTTATAGAAAGAAAGGCCGCTGTGGCTTTCCGAGTTATGCAACCAAGAATGGCGCAGAGACAACGTCTTCCCACCCACCCACCCCCGCCTCCCTCCCTTCCCCCGCCATCCCCCTTCCCCTTCCTTTACCGGCGTGTTAAGCGCCAGCAGTTTTCGATGTCACTAATGTAAACCGAGTCCACGTTCTGGTAACCCGAAGCAATTTCCCCGTGAGCACGCCACCTCACGGTTGTCCTGAACACACTGGATCCGCTGTGGAACCTGCGCCTACGCCCCAACCGCTGTCCTTGGTTTTCAACCAGCAAAACACAGCTGAGAACATGCACCTTGGTTGTCGAGAAGTGAGAGGGAGATGAAGAATGGGGTTTGCTGAGGTGGGTGAGGGGCGGGGAAACTGCCACGCACCGGAATAATCCCTTCATAGTTTATATTACGACGCGCCAAGTTCGTCAACATCAAAAGCATAAGTACCGGGGGTTATGAATTTTATCTTCCCGTCGCCGGCCCGCGCTTACAATTCCAGTCGAGGCGAGAGTGCTGTTTACCTCCCCTGATACCATCATGGCGCACGAAGCAGACGGCAATTCCGGGGATGAGACAGGGGGCGCTCGGGGTGCTCCTCCCGCTTTTATCTTGATCGCCGGCGACTCCCATCTCGTTACAATGTGTTATATATGAATCCGCAGTCTGCCCTTTAGGGCCAGGCTCCCTGCGTAAATACTTCGCCAAACCCTACTTTCAAATTCTTTACACTGACAGCGCAAGGAACGCGGCGGCGGAAGTTTTTCTTTTGTGGCGGAAGTGTTATGGGATTAGAGGCTTCCCCCTCTGAGAGAGAGAGAGAGAGAGAGAGAGAGAGAGAGGAGGTTGCAGTTAGAGCTGGGCTCAATAAATCAAATAGCTGAACATCCGTTGTCTTAGTCAGGCGCTAGCGTGGTATTTCGTCGTGCCACTGTTCCAGTAGACGGTCTGTTGTTCCCTGCACTTATTTTCTATTGTTTCCCATCGGCGAGATAAGCCAAATTGTACACGATGAGGATGATGTATGCTAACTGTCCACGAGACATAGGTTATCGCCGAAGATCTACATGCCTCGTGTCTTCGACAGAAATCCGTATTGTCTTTGCACCCGATTTGCCGGTACCGTATTATGTGGGCAGGTTTAGGAAAGCTTTTGGATTGAGATTCTGTCTCACTCCACCCCCACCCCCACCCCCAAGCCCGTTGCAGCTTCCCCCCCCCCCCCCCCCCCCCTCCTCTTTCATGCTTCCATGAGGCGAGCAGACTACGATATTATTGTTATCAGATGAGAACAGTCATTGTCATTAATGTCGCTCCTTGCTCATGACTCGATTTCTTGCTCTGTATCCTAATGTCTGGTTAGCCTTGCTCTGTATCCTAATGTCTGGTTAGCCTTGCTCTGTATCCTAATGTCTGGTTAGCCTTGCTCTGTATCCTAATGTCTGGTTAGCTTTGCTCTGTATCCTAATGTCTGGTTAGCTTTGCTCTGTATCCTAATGTCTGGTTAGCTTTGCTCTGTATCCTAATGGTTGGTTAGCTTTGCTCTGTATCCTAATGTCTGTTTAGCTTTGCTCTGTATCCTAATGTCTGGTTAGCTTTGCTCTGTATCCTAATGTCTGGTTAGCTTTGCTCTGTATCCTAATGTCTGGTTAGCTTTGCTCTGTATCCTAATGTCTGGTTAGCTTTGATCGGCTTAAAACGGAAATCATGACTCTGCGATTATTAATGATTAAGAATCAAGAAAACAGATAACTATATTCCATGCAAACAGATAACTGGCTCGTGACAACGGAATGATCAAGAGTAATGAAAACAGGTACTCATGGCTCATGCGTGAAGATGATTATGACTTGAAAATATATAATCGTGACACATGAAAACAGATAATTGCATGTCATGTAAACGGACAGTCTAATAATGATTCATGAAAAATTACTCATGATTCCTGCAAACAAATTATTTTGACCATGAACACAGAAAATCATGACACGTATAAACTGGTAATCATGATCCATAAAAACAGATCATCACCACACAAGAAAACAGACAGCCTAGATTTATCATTAAAAAAACCCAGATAATTATGACACATGCAAACAAATACCTACGACTTATTAAAACAGATAATTACTGATAATGCAAACACATTGTCATATCTCGCTCGTGCAAACCAGATGAGTATGAGTCAAAAAATCAGGTATGAAAACAGATGATCCTAACTTACTCAAACAGAAATAACTCAAGCCAACAGATGATGACGACTCATGCGAACAGATATTTATAACTCACGAAAACAGGAAATTATGGTTTTATGGAAATATAGAGTTAGGACTAAGGAAAACAGATAATTATGACCAGACAACCAAATCGATATGAATCAGGAAAACAGAGGATTATCACACATAAAAAACAGACAGTCACGATTCGTGAATACAGATAACTGTGACTCATGTCAACAGTTCGCTATGACTCATGCACCTCATCCTGACTGGGGAGAACAGACGATCGTGACTAATCAAGGACAGGAGCGGGGAAGGAGAGAAGGAGTACGCAGGTTCCACTGCGCGTCCACTACGCTCAGGACGGTCAAGGATGGTTGACAAGCATGCAGAAAATTTACTACCGAGGTTCAGAACACCGAGAACTGCTCGTGCTTCATTCTACCGTACGTAGAGCGTCTTGCTGGGACAGTCTTGCCGAACGACTCAGAAGGAGACAGACAAAGAAGATATGGTGAATGGACTAACATAGTTGTACGGCAGATCTGTAGAGTAATGTGTCGTCTGCTTTGTTAAAAAGACATGCAGGCCCCGATCGATTTAGAGGCAATACTATTAGCCAATCTGTATAGATTCGCCATACTGACCAATCGGAACGCACTTTCGAAAAGATGCGGAATGGCTCATAAACATCTGCTACCACAATCATGATATGTTCAATGTTGATTTAAAAGACAGAGAGAGAGATAGACAGTCAGACAGACAGAGACACAGACAGACAGACAGGCGCACGTACACACACACATCACACTCAGCAATTTTGAGAGATCAGTGTATTGATGAAACGCTCATACGAAGCAGAGCAACGACTTGCTGGCACCATTTCACACATTCATTCTCAAATACTGCTTTTTGTGCCTTGTTTATATTGTGGTTTGTTTTCGGCAATGATGCCGTCGACTTCAGTCTCCCTGTTATAATTTTACTTCTCATCGCTAACAGTCGCATACACACACACACACAAAAAATGTCCATTTGAAGGAACGTCTCTCAAAACCTCACCTGTAGGCCTAATTTATAAACAACCATGTTCATTCCCAATTTGCAAATATTCACCTCTAATGAAAACGTAAATCGACACAATCCCAATACGAACTACATGACCAGTTCCTCGACGCTGGTCAAAACGGCCCTGACTGTATGTTCACAAAGACCCAGTGAAGCGTGCTTGTCGCAGTTGGCTGTCCCTTCAACTACGGCACCGAACTAACAAAACAGATAACAGCTATCGTTGTAAAAACCAACGTTTATACCAATGTAAAGAGACAGTCATGACTCATGAAACAATAACCAAGATTCTTGAAAAACGTAACTTCTGACTCATGAAAACAATTATGATGAATGAAACGAGATAATCATAACTTATGAAAGCATTAATGCCTTAATAAGTAAACAAGTAAATGATGAATAAATAAATAAATAAATATATTTTAAAAAAGATAAACAAATAAGTAAATGAGAAAAAAGAAAGGAAGATTTCACATACCGTGACGATTTTAGAAAATGATTAAAACGTCATTGAGGATAACATAGACGTTGTCACAATTATACCACAAGAGCATATGATGAAAAAAAAAAAAGGAAGAAGAAGAAAGAAAGAGAGAAAGAAAGAAAGAAAGAGAGAGAGGGGGAGGAGAGAAAGAAAGGAAGGAAGGAAGGAAAAGAAACAAAAAAGCAAGAGAGAAAAAACAAATAGAAAACAAAACCCCAAGGTCTGCCTGGTGGGTAACTGAAATTTTTTTTTAGTTGATTACTTAATTAGTTAGTTAGTTCGTTAGTAAGTCAGCCGTTAGTTAGTTCGAAAGTTGCTTAGGTAGTTAGTTAGTGAGACAGACAGACAGACAGACAGACGGAGACTGAAACAGAGAATCACGGAGACAGAGAGAGAATCAAGCCCTAAAGTTCACAGCTATATCTCTTAGATGGTGCCTAAGTGGAAAACATTGTTAGTTTTGTTGTCCTTGGAAGGCATGTAAGCCATTTTTGTTGAATAGTGTTTTGATACAGTTAAACTGTTGCTCCTCGGCAGTATAATGATTAGTATCCCCACCTGTCACGCGGAAGACATCGGTTCAATTCCCCGTCAGGGAGATTTTTTTTTCTTTAACATCTTTCAACATAGTCATTTTAGAGTCGGCTCTCTGTCTCATTTTTCAAATAATTGCCATGCATTTCTCTATACATGTGTGCCAAAAATACGTTTATCGTCATAGGACCACATTTTCATATTATGAAAGAAAACAGATAATCATCACATGAAAACAGGCAACTATGGCTCATGAAAACAAATAATTATGATTAATGAAAACAGACAATTACAACATAGGAAAACAGACAATTACAACATAGGAAAACAGACAATTACAACATAGGAAAACAGACAATCAGGACTCACGAAAGCAGGTAACCTCGACATGAAAACACGTAGTTCTGACTCATGAAAATAGATAATGACTCACGAAAGCGGATAATCGTGACTCATAAAAACAGATACTAATGAAAGCCCCGAAAACAGGTCACTACGACTCAAGTGCAAGTGTACTGGTATCACTTCGCACCTGTTGGCCTTTCAGAGACTGCTTGACAGAGTGGTAAATTGCCGGTGTAACGTGTCGTCATTACTCCACGCCCAAGATCACTGCCCAGCAGCAAGTGAAGAAGAGCACGTGCCTGTACCCACTCCTTGGGGCGTGTTGGGACCAGGCCATAAATCACTGACTGCGGAGTGGTTCTGGAACTGGGTGGAGGATAGCTCGGGCTGGGGTCCAGAATCACAACACACACACACACACACACACACACACACACACACACACACACACTCCCCCCCCCCCCCCCCCCCCCCCCCGTCCCTTAGCCCTCCCCCCTCTGAAATTCAGGTGTAATATAGTTTGATTGAGTTTGTCTGTAATATAGTTTGATTGATTTTGTCGTTGGAAACACTTTATGAATTTGGAAGGAGGGGAGTGATTTTGGATCAAAGGGAGAGGTCGACATGGGTTTACTTCGCGAGGGTGAAGTTAGGCATGCGCCCGTTCTCTCCCGCCGGGGAGATCTTTTGAACGTGGGGTGGTCTAATGCGCGTTATACCGGATACCGGAAACCACTGGCGTAATCAACTGATTTCACTGCTAACGGTGTCTGGTGGTGACGTTTTGCTCTTTTGTTGACTTGTTTCATACCTTACTTGCGTCAAACCCGTTGAAAACGACAGTTTTTTCATTGGAAATAATTCTACCTATACCGGAAATGGCTGTTTTCACTGCCTGTGTTTCGCTTGAAAGAAGTGACCGTTTACACGGAAAATACGTTCCGCTTAAAAGAGATGACTTTTCACGGAGTGCCGCTTGAAATTAATGGCCGTTTTCACAGAAAACATGTTCCCCTGAAAGGAACGGCGATTTTCACGTCACAACCAACAGTTTAAAGTCGTTATAATTTTTTTTTTTGGTGTGAAGATAAGTGATTGCTCGTTCATTTTCGTTGTCCTGGTTATTTTGCATCTTGCCTAAAGAAGGCCTAACAGGTCGAAACGCGTTGTGTTTGTCTTGTGATTCGTTTGTCCACGTTTTCTTTCTTTCTTTCTTTGTTGTTTTGTTTTGTTTTGAGGTTCGCTAACATTTATTTCAGATTTGTTTAGATCTCCGCCTGCAGTCGTCTCACTTTGCAACTAGATCTATTTCTTTTTACAATAACTTTTCAGCACAGTGGAAATATTACACGCTCAATCGTTAATATTTGCAGCACTTGGCATAAGCGTGCAACATGTGATGAATGTAAACAATGAACACCAATTCAGCACAATGTCTTTACAGTGAGTACTGTAAACAATGAACATTGCAATTCAGCACAATGTCTTTACAGTGAGTACTGTAAACAATGAAAACTGCAGTTCAGCACAATGTCTTTACAGTGAGTACACAAACGAAGAGACTTCAGACATGGACCGTGACGTCGGTGGTATTAATTCTCGGTTTTTAAAAAAAAAGAAAAGAAAAAAAAAGAAAAAAGGAAGAAAAAAAAAAAAAAAAAAAAAATATATATATATATATATATATAACCCATTTTCTGCAACAGTCAATGTTCATCATGTATAACAAAAAGATGCGTCTCACTTTCGAACGTGTTCTTGAGTTCTTACGGAAGATTGTGTATACGTCAGATTTATTTATCTTGAGAAATATAAATGTTTTTCATACAACATGATCTGATCAAAAATGTTTGTGGTTTCATTATACGCAAATCAACCCAGTTAAACACATTTGTTACCTTTTATACAGTTTTAACTTTTTTTTCAGTAACATTTTCCAAATCTCTCAAAAAACGCTGAGTTAAATAACCTTGTTAGAAACATGTCGTATTGCATCTCTCTCAGTATTCATTATGTGTGAATCTCATTTTATTCAGTATTCTAGTTGTTACTAGAATATGATGAAATGTCTTGATTTGAAATCATTTTGATATTATTTTTTGATTTCCTCTTTTCACAACAATTGATTTCTTGACAATGATCGCTGCCTTCATCCCTTAATTATTATTTATCATGTTTGGAACGTCGTAACAAGCTCTATGTCGCAATTATAGTTTCTTTCATCTCTTGCCATCTTTAATACATCATCAGTAAAGCACTGTATAATGACGGACAAGTTTGTTTACAAGCATTTCTGTTTCCTGGAAGTTTGAACGTCGACATGAGAAAAAAAATCTGCAGCTGTTACATTTTCCATAATTAACCGATTCAACAACGGACAGGCAATGCAAATGCTTCAAACACACACACACACACACACACACACACACACACACACACACACACACACACTTACACACCTACACACACACACACACACGCACACGCACACGCACACGCACACACACAGACACAAGCCGAATGGTGTCTAGAGCTAGAACATCGCGATTTGATTAGCGATTTTAGGGAAGATCTGGCAAGGTGCGAAGTGTGTGTGTGTGTGTGTGTGTGTGTGTGTGTGTGTGTGTGTGTGTGTGTGTGTGTGTGTGCTGATCAACATTTGAAGAGAGACAGACAGACAGAGAAAGACAGATAGAAAGACATAGACAGACAGAGAAAGACAAAGAGAGAGAGACAGACAGACAGACAGACAGACAAATAGAGAGACCGACATACAGAAAACACACTGGGAGACAGAGGGAGAAGGGGGGGGGGGGCGGGGGTAGTCAGACAGACATGCAAGCAGAGAGAGATAGAGACAGATAGAGACAGACAGGCGGACAGACAGACATACAGACAGATAGAAAGAAAGACGGAAGGACGTACAGAGAGACTGACTGACAGACGGACGGACAGAAAAAATGACAGACAGACCGACGGACGGACGGGCGGACGGACGGACAGACAGACAGAGCGAGCCAGCAACACGTGCCAAGTTCCGACCAATCCAAAGAGGCAGATAACCCGAAAACCACAGAGAGCAGAAACAAAGCGTTTTCCTGCTGCCCACCTCGCCCCCGCCAGTCTCATCCATAGTTGATGACCCCCACCCCTCTGTCTCGCAGCAGATGGCGACCAGCACGGTGGCCACGGCTTGGACACAGACTGAACAGACAGACAGACAGATAGACAGACGAAGACAGACTGACGGACAGACACACCGACAGACAGCAGCGGAGGTAATTAACCGAGGGGACGCGGCAAATAGCCTTTTTTCAATGCATTATTAACACACACTCCACATTTAAATTAGGAACAGAGAGGGGAGCGGGAAGGAGAGTTTCAAAGTCTGGGACAAGTTTGTAAGGGAGATTTTTCAGGCTGAGGGACGGATCCGTTCCTCTTCTGTTGGGGGGTTGTCCATTTCGGTTCCTTTTTGGTGGGTTAGTGCCTACACCAAAGCGATGTATACTCTCAGCCTCGTTTGTCGGTTGGTTTGGTTTGGTTATCTGTCAGCAGGATTACACACACACACTCACGCACGCACGCACGCACACGCACGCCGCGCGCGCACACACACACACACACACACACACACACACACACACACACACACACACACACACACACATACACACACACACACAAAACACACACACACACACACACACACATTTCGGAAACGTTTTCGATCAAATTTCATTAAAAGATGGAGAGTGACCAAGTGATAAACACACTAAATTTGTAAGGGAACCGGAATAGCTCAGTTGGTAGAGCGCCGGACTCGTAATCTTGGTGATCCTGGGGTTGCGGGTTCGAACCTCCGCCGGGGCGTTTCGGTACAGGGGGATTTTTTCCCTCGGACTTAACATTGGTTCTGACTTCATTTCCCATACAGTCCTTCGAATGAGACTATAAACCGAGGTTCCGTGTGTGAACGCACGCATAACATCTTGCACACGCGTAAAATCCCATCACCAACTTTCAGAAGAGTAGGCCAGTTTGGCCGTTGGTATGGATGACACGTTACACATAGCATGCACCCTGCGTGAGAAATGGAAAGAATGGAGGAAGTAAGGAAAATGAGTGATCGATATTGAACGATACTGACTGGATGACACGGGAAACGACTGAATGAAGCGCCGGCTGGCAGCTCTTCAGTCGGCACTACCCAAGTAGGCAGCCCGTTGTGTAAACGAGTGTTGATTGTAAAGCGCTTAGAGCTTGGTCTCTAGCCGAGAATAGGCGCTATATAAGTATTCATTATTATTAGTAGTAGTAGTAGATGGAGGAGGCGAATCCGGATCAACTATCGGAAGATAAAACACTGTGAAGTGACTGTCACAACACACACACACACACACACACACACAGATATAATATATATATATATATATATATATATATATATATATATATACACACACATGCGGAGTGTGTGTGTATATGTGTGTGTTGGGGGGGGGGAGGGGGGAGTCTGTGTGTGTGTGTGCGTGTGCGTGTGTGTGTATGTGTGCGCGTGCGCGTGTGTGTGTGTGTGAGTGCCCTGTTCGCCGAATCCCACATCGGCGATTCCCAGTTAGTCCTTAGACATTTCTTAATCTGTATCAGACCACTGGTCACACCATGCTTTAACACCTTAAATGATCACCGCCACAGGCATTTTTAAAAGCCAAGGGTTGATTTCCACCTAGCATACACATCTAAGAATGATTCCAAAAATCGTGATTTAAAGGCAACAGAAATCACCCCCTTTATGAAACAGACTAAAGCGGACTGAAGTGTTCAACACCTCCAGACGCTCCAGCTGCTGCCGCAGCTCTCTCCGTTGTACTGTACGGTGACATGCAATAGAAGGTAAGTAGTGTTTGACGTGGGTTCACATGATGAAAAAAAAACATCACCACATGTACGGCGACACGTTACTATCACGGCGATCCGGAACACGGCGAAAACGTCAATGCCGCCCCGCTGGGGATGTGTCTGAACAAACTGGTCAAACACGGAAACAACATACGGCCAGTTGAGAAAGATGGGAGGCGAGGGGGACGGGGAGAAAACCTCTGGAGGAAGGGGGATGGGGGAGAGTGGGGGGGGGGGGGGGCACAACAATTGATTGTTAGCAGAATTTGTTAACCAGTGTAGGTGGGGGGTATGGTATCAACAATCCCAAATCGCCAGGTGTCCAAAAACTAACAAAGGGGGGGGGGGGGGGGGGAGAGACGGAGGGCCGTGGGGAGACGACAGACAGGGAAGGAGGCGTGGGGAGGGAAGGAGAGGGAGAGGGGATGATGAAGGGGGCTATGGTTTAATCAAACTGACCAGGATTGTTTACACAGGGAGCAGAAGTCTTTCAATTGTCGCTAACTACTGCGGAAGACACTGCTGAAAAATGCATTCACGTACATTCACACACTCGATTGTACTACAGCTTACTAGATTTTAATTCCTTTATATTTTACTGTAAACTCGGTTGTTCAGGTTGCTGACGTTGCAGCTTACTGATGTTCAAAATGTAATCTCTTTATTTTATGATGTCCGTACTGGATTGTTCAGGCTACTGACATTGCAGCTTACTGATGCTGAAGACGTAGTCTTTCATATCTAAATATCCGTACTCGAGTGTTCAGCTAACTGACGTTCAAACTTGAATCCCTTCAGGTTTGAATAACGGTACGCTTGAAACGGTCTCAGGTGTTGTTGTTTACAGTAATGTCACGTTGTTCAACACTTGACAACTTCTTTAGCGTGGCTCGCATTTGACAATGCTTACACAGAACAAAGTCTCTGCTCCACCAGGCAGGAGCGTCAGAGCCTCGGACAAATGCTGCAATCCCTAGGAACCCCTCCACAGGTTGAAACAGGTTCTCCCTCAGCGCTCTGTCTGCAGACTGAGTTTCAGCTCCTAGCTTCTGCCGGAGGGGACAGTGCTGAAGGAGCTGTTCCGCGTTATGTGGAGGGGGAAAGAGGGTGGGGCCGGGCAGGTGGGAGGCCTGAGGGGTGGGAGGTTTGCAGGGGCACGCAACAGCGTTACAGACACACGGAAAATGTAGTGACTTTCCAGTCGCCGGCTCCGCCACAACGAAAACTCTTTCACGTGGGAGTCAAGAAAGCGGACTTCGCTGGGGTTAGTGATGTCACGTTTTGTCACAGCGAAAGTGAGGCGTAAGAGGAGCGCTATTAGAGCCAGTGACTGACCTAATTTCTACCATTCTTTCCCCTTGAACCGTTTGAACAGCCCACTGCAGCACTGTATACAGTCACAATTGCTGGTCACAAACTTGAACCGAAGATCTAGGCCCATGAAGGGGACGCGGTGGGAGGGGCACGCAGGTTCCACTGTCCGCCCAGTGTGTTGAGGACAGCTGTGGGCGGGTGTTCGTTGTGGAAATTTACTTCCGGTTCAACGTCGACTTTTTTGTCCATGAAATCGAAAACTGCTCGAGGTTAATTAATTTCAACATGCCTGGGGAGGGGGAGGGGGGGGGGGGGGGGGGGGGGGGGGGGGGGGGGGGGGGGGGGGGGGGGGGGGGGTAGAAGGCAGTCTCTTGCCGCGTTGGTCTTGATTGCACCACTCAGAAGACAGAGACATGTCCTTCCACGAGATGCCAGCGGAAGAAACGATGAACAGACGGGCACACTGATACGGAAGATGTGTCGTCTGCTGAAGAAGCCTCAGCTGTCCCGAAAGAAAATGTATCACTGGCTGATCGGAATAGACTCTGCACTCGGTACTGTGGCCACTGGAACACAGCTTTCTACAGTAACATCTGCTATCACAACTATAACACGTTCAATTAAGAGGGGTGAGGGTGGGGGAGCCAATCGCACTGAATGCGTCAGCGTTTTCTTTTTCTCTTCACTGACGTTTGAATAAGTCGCATCGACGTCTGAAAAAAAATACTTTAGTAGTTGTTTCCCCATTGCAGGCATGAAAAATTAAATTATATGTAAACAAGTTTGTCAGGTAGCGTATCACGAGTTAAGGAAAATTAGCACTATTCGCCACTATCTTTCACAACAGGCCACTCAGACTCTTGTTACTTCACTTGTTCTGTCTCGTCTTGACTATGGAAATTCTCTTGTTGCCGGCATCCCTGACACTCTGCTAAACAAGCTCCAAAAAGTTCAAAATAGTGCTGCTAGGTTAGTTTTTAGATGTCCCAAGAGAACTCACACCACTCCACTCCTTCGAGCCCTGCATTGGCTCCCCATCGCCCAGAGAATAGATTATAAACTTAGCATTATGTGTTTCAACGTCATCAACCAAACCGCACCGCACGCACTCAAAGAAATTCTCACAGTCTACACCCCCTCTAGATCTCTCCGTTCATCTACTGACACTAAAACGTTCAAGGTTCCCCGACGCAACAAGAAAACTCAAGGACAGCGTGCCTTCTCTTACATCGGCCCTATAACATGGAACAGCCTGCCTCTCCATGTACGAAATTCTAATTCCCTGACACAGTTCAAAAGCTCCCTTAAGACCCACCTCTTTCGATCCGCCTTTCCCGCTCGCTAGTGAGATGCAGCTGCTTGCTTTGCACATGTACATAATGACTGATTTTGATGAGTGTTATACATTATTGAGTTTCAGACACCTTAACCATGTACAGTTAGTTATCCTTGTATATTTCTTATCCCTTATTTTATTACTATTTTGTATTGTGAGTATGTGGATTGTGAGTTTTGTGAGTTTGCTACGTATGAGTATATATGCACGAAATGCCATTGTAAACGCCACGAGCTTCTTGACAAGGTGTGTGCGTATAAATAATCACTATTATTATTATTATTAAAAATATGCTTTGCATCGTGCATGCTTATTCATAATTTACCTTCTTTTCAGCAATACTGCATTTTCAACATTCTTGTCATGATCTTATTTACAATAGGTATCAATCGCACACAAAATGACACGTTTTGGAAGGACAACATGTATCAACACTGTTCTGTGTGTTCTTCGTCAACAAGAATTTTACCTTCCTCGGCTAGATGTTCAACACACAGCATACCGCAAATCTAGTGCCCTGAAGGAAACTTCCCACACACCTGTTCCAACAGGTTTGCCCGCATGTTCACACAAGGCCTAATGGAGCGTGCGTACCACAGTCAGCTGTCCCTCTTCCAACGGTCCCTGGTCCATTTCTCGCTTGGCACAGGCGGAGAAAACTGCCCGCGGGTTTTGGACAATGTCGAGCAACATCGTAGTTTCAGGCAAAAACACAATGTGGTTTCAGCGGTGTCGGTTAACCAACAACTCCCCTGTTGGTGTGCAGTGTCCACTTCCCAACCTCACGACCATCACCAGTGCTGAAAGTCACACTGACCTGACGGTGCTGATTGTTCGACCTAACAGCTAGAACAGACAGTGACGACAGCCCAGGGGTTTTATGATCTGTCGACCTAACAGCTAGAACAGCCCACGACCTAATAGCTAGGACAGACAGTGACGACAGCCCATGGTTTATGATCTGTTGACCTAACAGCTAAACAGATAGTGACGACAACCCATGATTTATGATCTGTCGACCTAACAGCTTGAACAGATAGTGACGACAGCCCATGGTAGAACAGAGAGTGACGACAGCCATGCTTTATGATCTGTCGACCTAACGCTAGAACAGATAGTGACGACAGCCCATGCTTTATGATCTGTCGACCTAACACTAGAACAGATAGTGACGACAACCCATGCTTTATGATCTGTCGACCTAAACTAGAACAGATAGTGACGACAGCCCATGCTTTATGATCTGTCGACCTAACAGCTAGAACAGATAGTGACGACAGCCCATGGTTTATGATATGTCGACCTAACAGCTAGAACAGATAGTGATGACAGCTAGAACAGATAGTGATGACAGCTAGAACAGATAGTGATGACAGCCCACGGTTTATGATCTGGTCGTGAGATGTTGTCGGGCTCTATGTTCGCTATCCAGCATGGTTTATGATCTGGTCGTGAGATGTTGTCGGGCTCAAATGTTCGCTATCCGGCATGGTTTATGATCTGGTCGTGAGATGTTGTCGGGCTCTATGTTTGCTATCCGGCATGGTTTATGATCTGGTCGTGAGATGGTGTTGGGCTTATGTTCGCTATCCGGCATGATATATGGTCTGGTCGTGAGATGGTGTCGGGCTCTATGTTCGCTATCCGGCATGATATATGGTCTGGTCGTGAGATGGTGTCGGGCTCTATGTTCGCTATCCGGCATGATATATGGTCTGGTCGTGAGATGGTGTCGGGCTCTATGTTCGCTATCCGCAGATATATGGTCTGGTCGTGAGATGGTGTCGGGCTTTATGTTCGCTATCCGGCATGATATATGGTCTGGTCGTGAGATGGTGTCGGGCTCTATGTTCGCTATCCGGCATGATATATGGTCTGGTCGTGAGATGTTGTCGGGCTCTATGTTCGCTATCCGGTCTGACAGGGCTCGGGCCATGATCTTCCCAAGACAGGATGAGTGGCCGTCCTGCTGTTCCAGCTGGGATAATGCTGAAGTCATTCACCCTCTGTTTGTTCTTCACAGTGGTCTTGGGCACGTCGGAGATGACAGTCTGATTTTCTTGTGGGAAATAAATGACAAAATTTCCCCTCGCTCGCTCTCCTCCCTTCGCCCTTCCCCCCTTTCCCGCCCTCACCCGTCATATGTTATGGCTGGTCTGCTCTTGTAGTGAACATTTACTGTACTCATGTTATGCAGTTGCAAAATGGGTTTGCTTTTGTTAGTACACTAACCGTTAGCATATTCTATCACTTGCCAAATCGCAGA
>CM031604.1:63025577-63058077 GCA_018398815.1 Conus ventricosus
ATTGTGTGTGCATGTTGCATGCACATTGTACCAATTGCGACATTCTTTGTTCATGATGCTTGGATATTGTAATAACTGGGACATTTTTTCGCGAAGGATAATCAACAATACAGAAATTGTGACTTTTTTTTTTAGTCGAGCCTGCTGGTTTCTGTAAGTCTTATGGACCGATGTGCATTATCATGATGGAATTTTGAGACCTACATCCATGGCTGCTGATGGGCTATTGATGACATTATTTCCATCAATATGAACTCTTCAGCAGCACTTGAATTTGTATACATTTTTTTGCTATCCACCTGGATAACAGAAACCTTATCAGCGGTTGACTCCTTGTGACTCCTTTGGGATGATCATTTCTAATTAATCCCTCCTCAACCTCTCAAGACTATCGACCAGTGTATTTTTTTCCACCTTTTTAAAATGGAGTTGCTGCCAGATACTACCTTTTCGTTTAGAAAACTATCTGCGCCGAAAAACGCTAATGCAGCAAACCAAAGAAAAAAAGAAAGAAAAAGAAAAAAACGATTTGTTACATTTTCGAGGTTCACGCACAAAAGTGTAACAGTTCTTACATTTTCAGAAAAGTTACATTTTGGGTGGATTGCCAGCCGTAAACTATGACCGTGTAGCATTTTTGCAGAGACGGCTGCATTGTGATATTTCACGCTGTCTCACAGTAGCAAGGCAACAAAACGGACACGATAGACTGTCAAAGTGTTCACGTGCCTACCAGCGTCACAGAGAAAGCGCGTTTTTCTTTCGTGGCCAGATCTCATTGGCCAGAGAGCCGTGAGACTCGACATGAATAATGGAAAGCCTCGGCTGTTTCACCGGAGACGTTTTCCCCGTCACTCATAACTCACATAACACGGGCGAGATACGTTTTGCGATCCGTGCGATCAATAAAAGAACACACAGCCATATACGGATGCCGAGCGGGCGCGCCGTACGCACGCGTGCACGCACGCACGCACGCACACACACACACACACACACACACACACACACACACACACACACACACACACTCTCTCTCTCTCTCTCTCTCTCTCTCTCTCTCTCTCTCTCTCTGTCTCTCTCTCTCTCTCTCTCTCACACACACACACACACACACACACACAACACACACACACAGAGTCACACACACACACATACACACACAACACACACAAATTCAGGCGCGCGCATGTGCACTACACATAGGCACACATGCAAGCATGTATACACAAGTGCCACACACATACATGTGCGCACGTACGTGCACACACACACACACACACACACACACACACACACACACACACAACACACACACACACACAAATACATACAAACACACGCACGCGCGCGCGCACGCACGCACACTCACGCACACACACACACACACACACACACACACACACACACACACACACACACACACACACACACACTGACTGACTGAAACCATTTACTGTCAGATTAACATAGTGTTGTACTGACATTTAAAAAAAAAAAACCTTAATAAATTATTGAGATAACGAAAATAATACAAAAAAACATCTGAAAGACATAAAAGTTATAAAGGAAAATTAACAGGGAAACATTTAACATTTGTAAGTAACATAATAAATAAAAAAAAATTGTAACAATAAAGCAAATTACATCTTAACTGTACTGAAAATCAAAAATCTCTCTCTCTCTCTCTCTCTCTCTCTCTCTCTCTCTCTCTCTCTCTCTCTTCTCTCTCTCTCTCTCTCTCTCTCTCTCTCTCTCTCTCTCTCTCTCTCATAAACACCATAAAAAAATATATAAAAAAAAGAACACCATAACAGAAACACACAAAAAACACACACCATCCAATCACACACACACACACACACACACACACACACACACACTCACACACACACACACACACACACACACACAGATACACACACCACACACACACACACACACACACACACAACCACGCTTCCCTTCCCCCTACTCACGTACGTGTGTGCGAGCCCGCACATATATTCACTCACAGACAAAAACCAAAAACTCTCTCTCTCTCGTACGCGCGCGCACACACACACACACACACACACACACACACAACACACACACACACACACACACACACACACACAAAGCCCCCTACCCCTACACTCATTCAAAACATATACACACAAAAAACGTATAGACGTTACGCACAACATGCACTCACATATATACAAAACCAAGTTCTCCCCCCCCCCTCTCTCTCTCTCTCTCTCTCTCTGTCTAACGCGCGACAACCTATGCAAAAATTTCGTAAATGGAATAATGCGACCTAGTACACGTGAGAGTCGGACAGCTATGTCATGTAACAAATTCTTTGCTCTACGTGTACATCAGACCACTAAACCAAGAAACAAAAAAAAAAACAAAAAAAAAAAAATCCGTTAGAAAAATCTGCCAAGTGGATGAGACTTGATCAGATTTTACAGCCAAATTGGCTAGACTCCACCCATTTTCTGGGTTGGGACAAAAAACACTATGCAATGTTAAAGGTAAATTTTTAGACAAAATTGTATCATGAAGACAATGAAAGTACGCTTTTGTTAATGAACATTCAAGTAAAAAATGAGATACATTAAGGTTTTGACCACAGACACACAAAGGAGATGGTTTTAAAAACCTGCCCAAAACCAGCCGTCCACACCGTATTCTGTGAAATAAATTTCGGTTCGGAATAGAACCTGGCGGACTTATACAATGACTGCTGGGGGCAGAAAAATCCCATCTGTTCTTCTGAATGGCAGCTTCAAGGTACTGTGTTCTTCTCTGGTCCCAGAGTGCTTTTGTCAGAATACTGTTTATTTCAAGAACCGAATAAGGAATATCACATACAAACTGCATTCGATTTGCACATTGAAGCCTCTTTTGCACAGGTATCAGCCAGTTCGTTCCCTCGAAGATTGCAGTGACCGGTACCCATAATAATGTTATTTTAGAACCTCGCATCATTACCTGG
Organism: Conus ventricosus; assembly: GCA_018398815.1. NCBI lineage: Eukaryota > Metazoa > Mollusca > Gastropoda > Neogastropoda > Conidae > Conus > Conus ventricosus. The sequence goes on from CM031604.1 coordinate 63,028,564, forward strand.
TGAATTGAAAATAAAATTTCACTGACGAGATCAGGACGACTTGATGTATTTTGAAGGTGTAAAGCCGTTAAAGCAGACTTGGAATCTGACAAAATCAGTATTCTTTCTGGTAGACTTGCACATCAAGAATGAAATTAATAGCTTTCATAAGAGCAAATAATTCAGCGGTGAAAATAGAACAACCTTTGGTAATATGAAATCTTTTTTCAATGTTAAGGGAAGGTATCACGAAAGCAGCACCAACCTCAGAAGTACACGAAACTGAACCATCAGTGAAAATATGCAGATAAGATTCATATTCAGTGTAAATCAATTCTTTAACAAGAGAAGCAAAAGTGGATTCTCATTTTTAGTAATATTACCATAGGAATAGAAAAAATATGCTTGCTTCATCAACCAAAGGGGGAAAGGGTATTTGGTCATTTTAACAATGTTGTCAAGCGAAAAGTCGCATGCATGTAAAAGAGGAGATACATAATCAGACAATGAAGTATATGCTTTTTTATTCCGTATCTCTCTAGAACGTAGGTGCTTTCATCAAGTTCAGAAGTAACTGAGTTAGGGACTGTTCTTGCTCGTGCTGAGTAGCTACAAGCACAGAGCATCCTATGTTCATTTAAAGGTAAAACTCCTGCCTCTCTGTAGGTCATATCAATTGATGCCCATCTTGGAAGCCCCAAAGCAATTTTAAGTGCTAAGGAATCATACTAGTTAACTTATGTAAATCTGTCTTTGGTGCAGTAAAAATACTTCTTGACCATAACTTACAATCGAACGAACTGTCCCTAAGGCGACATGGATAAGATTAGATCCATAATTTATCAGAGGGATTCCAGTTAGGACTCGCAGTAACGCAATTTTCTTTCTTGCCTTTTCCACGAGATGATTTATATGTTTACACCAAAATAATTTATAGTGAAAAATAACGCCTAGAAATTTTACTTGCTTACTTGGGAAAATGAAAGAATCACCTATTTTTTACTTTTACAGCGTCCCTACCTTCAAAATCGATATTTTTCTTTGTAAATATAATAAAAACCGATTTGTCTGTTGATAAGTTAAAACCGTTTGAATTCAAATAATTAACAAGTTTACTGATCGCAAATTGAAACTGTTCAACAATTTTATTACGCTTGATTTTGTTTTTTTGTAAAATTACAATTTACATTTTTCCACATTGCAATATCATCTGCATAAGCAGCTAAAGTTGCCCCTTTCGTGTCAATTTGGTTAAGATCATAAAGCATCAATGAGAAGAGGATTGGAGAAATTACACTTCCTTGAGGGACACCCATGTTAACATATCTTGTACTTGACAGCACACCATTTAGTTTTACTTGTAGCGTTCTTTCAGATAAAAATGATTGTAAAAAACATGTGGAAACGACCTTTAATCCCAATTTCATGAGCCTTGGACAATAATTTGAAATGCCAAACGGAATCGTACGCTCTATGAATATCAAAAAACGTGGCTAAAGTGGAGTGTCGCTTACCCAAGGCTTTTTTGATGTGTGAAGCTAAAAGACTAACATGATCAGTGACACCCCTCCCTTTCCTGAAACCCAGCTTGAAATATTGGCAAAATCCCATTCTTTTCAAGGAAATGTTCTAATCTGAATTTCATTATCCTCTCAAAAAGTTTTCCAATGTGAGGAGTCAAAGAAGGGGTTTCGAAAAATTAGAAGATTTTCTTTTTGATTTTCCTTGTTTATGGACAGGTACAACTGTTGCTTTCTTCCAACCCATTGGCAGCTTTCCAGATTCCAGCATAATTGGAAGAACTCTAATAATTTTTTCAGAAAGCATTGTGGAAAATGCTTTATCATGTTGTAAGAAATGGGATCAAATCCTGTCGCAATTTTACCAGATTTTAGACGGCGAAGTGAGTACAGAAGCTCCTCCATGTTAGATTTTTTTATTAATATATAAAAATGTTGTCATTGTCATGTGCTTCAATGGTTCTCCCTTCGTTTTCAATATTTCTTCTTCGTTCTTGCTCTTCTTTAGGCAGATGTTCAGTCTGACTCATTGCTGCGAAAGTGTCAGCAAATAATTCAACTTTCTCCTCGTTTGTTTTACAGATTTTATCGTTTTCGATCAAGACAGGCTCTGGGAGATGAAAAGAACCTTTAGATTTTCTAATTTCTTTCCAAAGTAAAGCGCTATCGTTTGGGTGTTTGGAACAGTTGATGACTAGGTTTTTGTAATATTGCTGCTTTGCAAAAGCAACAACTTTGTTACTATTGGTGTTAGCTTTTTTGTATTCAGCGTGTAACTGTTCCACTCTACTTTTAGGCTGCGTATGACGGCTTATCATCCAGCTTTTGAAGGCCTTAGTTTTCGCACCCACGGCAACTTCACACGCAATATTCCACCATGGGTTTGATGCTTTCTTTGGATGATTCCTTAATTTGACTTTTGGGATTGCAGAATCTGCAGCCATAAGGATAAGTTTTCTTAGTTCAAAATAACAATTTTCCAAAACCCTTTCCCCTAACACTGTATTTTGATTGAAATTTAGAAAAGATGAACCTGCTGTCAAAATTTGATTGAAAAGCGCCCAATTAGTCTTATCTTCATTATATTTAGTGCATTCAGAATTGTAGATTGTTTTTTCAGGGTTCACTAGAAGTTGGATTTCAATGGGGAGATGATCACTGCCCAACGGTATTTGATGAACCTGCAAGTACACAAAGGGTTTATGTCTGGGGAACTAAAGACAAATCTATCGATGAGCAACGTTGATCTGATCGATCAGCAATTCTTGTTATAGAGCCGTCTAAAATGGTTAAATTTGCGTTGATTATTGTACTGGCAAGGTATTCGTTGTTGTTAACAATATTATTGGGATTTTCGGACCACAAAGCGTGATGGGAATTAAAATCGCCAAGAATAACCCATTGTCTAGAGCAGTCTAAATCCATATCCAGTCAGCTTCACCTTTAGACACCCCATCTGGATAATAACAGTTCAAATTTTGAAGTATTTACTATCAACCTTAATTTCTATACAGCAAGAATATAAACGTTTATCTATTGAAGAACACGGTGTTTTGCACGGTTGATACATAAGATTGCAAGCTACATATGTAGCAACTTTTATTTTAACGTTGGGTTTTACCTCATCTATAACAGGTGGGTAGAAAAATCCGTTTAACTTGGGTAAGTCATTTTTGTGGCAATTCAATGACTGAAGCACAACTACGTCAAAAGAACGCTTCTGCAAAATTTTTTCCAAATATACAAAATTGCACTTACTTCTACAGTTCAATTGTAGAAACGAGCAAATACCAGTAGGTTTGACTTGTTCAGGCCTCGTACACATGATGTTGTTCGTAAGGAAAAGGACTATAACTGAAATACCAGCAACAGAGAACACCAAAAACGGATAAAGTTTGACAGAAATTCTCTTTGTACGTTCATTTGGAGTTTAGACAGGTACTGGACAGAATTGTTTTCAATTCAATGATTGACGAAGTCATGACATCAGAAATGTTTGTTAGGATGGTCAGAAATTTCACTGAGAGATTTTCAAGATACATTAAAATCTTTTCAAGATCAAAATTTACAGATTGTTTTTTAACGGACTTGTTTTCGAAATTTTTGATGTCTGTCCTATACTTTTCTGATTTGTGACAGCAATAATACTAGTTTGATTTGAACTGTCAGTATGAGTTGGTAAAATACGTGTGCCCCAGATTGAAGGGGGCTAGAATCCAAAGAAGTAGGCACCGGGTTTGTTCATTAGCCTTCATCATTCCTTGACTTAAAACGAGGAATAAGACCTGCTGTGGTGATTAGCTTTGGTTGAATTATCGTTACCGGCACCCTGGGTCTTCTTTTAATTCCTGCACCTCTACCTCTCCTTTGCTCATTTGGACTTTCATTTGTCTGAGAGCCTCAGAATATGGCATGTGGCTGGAAGACTTTAGCTTTCCGGCCAAAACACGTAGTTTATATTCTGGGCATCCATGGTAAGAGGCTGAATGATCTCCAGAACAGTTTATACAATGTTTGGCCCTGGTACACGATTCCAAGACATGGTCATTGTGACCACATCTTCCACAAGTCGGCTTAGCCCGACACGCGGACTTTGTGTGCCCAGTCTGTTGCACCTAGTACAACGATAAACAGGTGGTACAAAAGGATCAACAGAAGAAACACTGGAACCCAATAAAGATTTCTTTTGGCAGTGTTGATGTTGAGAAAGTGATTTTTATGGCTCTTGATTCACTACCATCTTTATTGGGAAGTCTTTTAACAGAAGAAACATGACTCAGTTCTTTCTTAATGTCAGAAAGACTAATGTCAAGAGGAACTGGCTTTACCAACCTTCGGTGAAAACCTCAGGTACAGAACATTTTATCAAAATTCCCGACAAATTGGTTGTTTTTTGTAGTCGATTTTGTTGATCGGCGGAAGTACAACCGATCAACCACCTGCCTGAGGGAGAGCTGTTTCTGACGGCTATGGTCCGATGGAGTTGACCCAAAGCTTTTTGCTCAAAATGCCCAGACCACTCAGTGTGGCAGATCCTTTCTTCGTATCTTCCAGAAGTACTGGAAAGCGAAAGGAGAATGATTTCTTTTGAGAAAAGTTGGGGTTTGTGGAAGATGTGTTCACATCAACAGTTGCTGGGATAGGGGATGATGATGCGGACGAATTTACGCATGATACATCTGGCGATAAAACAGAGCAGATTGTGACGATTTTGCTGTTTTTAAAGAGGTATCAACAGCACTTCTTCTTCAGGACAACTGTTTTTTCCCTCACCAAGCTTAGATTTTATTCTATTAATAAGATGCTTTTTCTTGCCATGTTTAGGAAGATTATTTTCAACTAAGATTCTTTTAAGTTGTGAAACTTTGAGATCATTCAGACAACCAAATTCCTTTTCATTTTAATAACTGCATGAGCTTGGAGACGCCATGCAGGATCCTTTTTTGCTGTTGTTGTTGTGGGGAAAAAAAGTAACTGGGGGGGGGGGGGGAGGGAGGACACACACACACACACACACACACACACACACCGTTAGTTTAGGATTTTTGGAAAGAGACAGGACTTTTCAGATCATCCAGACCCAGACTGTCGACTTTAAAGTAAATACTGCTTAGATTTAAATTATTATCAGTTAGACAAATTGAATAACGCAGCAATGACCTGTATCCCGACTATATGAAAATATTCAAGCCTTCAAGCCAATTTAACAGGCCTGACAGCCGTCGGTGACTCTAATTCTAGTGTCAGAAACACAATTTGGATTTTAAATTAAGAAGTAGAAGAGGTGGGAAAAGCAAGACGAAACGCGCACTGACTTGATTGTAGACTGGAGAATTCAGGAACTTATTCACGTGTGGCAAGAAAAACGAAGACAAACACGACAGCACACGCAAATTTTGCTGTGTTAATGACGTCATGATCGGTGAGACGCAGATTAAAAAAAAAAAAAAAAAAAAAAAAAAAGACGTCACAAAAAAGAAGCAGGATTGAAACTCCAGCAGGCAGTCTCAGTAGATCCCACGCAGCCACAAACCACGCAAGACCACCCGCAGCACAGCAGTCAGCGGAGGACGCGGAACGGCCGCCACCCCCAACGGCAGAAGAGGATGAGGCCGATTCCCCTTCCATCAGCCGGACGGACGGTGTTGCCAAGGCAACAAAACCCAGTCTGGCTTCTCGGGAAGAAAACGCCGACGACCCAATACAATCCACGGCGACGCAGCAACGATGGCGCACAGACCGACCACCGGAGACCCCCGCAATCCAACGGAACAGCCCCGGACCGTTTAACAGTCCAGAAAGGACCACAGACAATAACGCCGGATCACCACCACCTCAAGGCCACGGCAACAAGACGAAGACCGTCCCGCACAAGACACAAACGAACAACCCAAACGAAACGACGGAACGAAAACCAAAACGGCCGCCTCCCTCAGACAGGCACCACACAGACCAGGTAGGACCACAACTTCCAGATGGAAACACGGCGCAGCTCCGACACAGTGAAACAAAAAACACAGAGCATACACCACCAAGACTTCTCTTCGGTTGATAGGAAATGACGACACACGACACACACACCACACACACACACACACACACACACACACCACACACAGTCATTTCACAGATAAAAGTGGGGGTCTGGGTGCTAGTCTTTCGGGTGAGACGAAAAACCCAGGTCTCGTGTTTGACAGACATTTAGTGTACGTAAAACAATACACGAAAAGAGAGTTGCACCTGACCAAATCCGCTGTGGTGGGAAAACAAATCGGAACACATTTTAAGAGAAAGCAATATTGTCAGCTTACTATAATAGGCAGCGATTTCCGCGGGGAAAAGAATCCAAGTCCTTGACAGTGGAATGGATCGTGACAACTGATAAAGCGCTACAATCTAATAAACCCCAACACGTGCTTCGCTACAGAGATCGGACAATGGAACGGATCATGGCCACTGATGATGCGCTACAATACAATAAACCACAGGCGCTCTGTTACAGATATCATCAGGGACCGTACAGCAAAGGGATGCGCAGCTGGCCGGCTTCCCCTTCTCTGAGTCACTAACGAAGTACTGAAAGGGGCGGGCCCCACCAACTAGTGCGTACAGAACTTCCGGTGTCGGTGGTAACATGGAGTTTGGCAGCCAAAACATCGTTGAGGTAAGCATTCTTTTTCCATAATTCAGCGGTTGTTATGCGTTTACTATAGGACATGTGTTATGACTTTGTGTTGTGAGGAATGTAGATGGGCGAAACCTATCGACATGTGCAAGTAATTACCCTATAACTGATAACGCGGCCACAGTTTACTCGGCGTACAAGCGTGTAAACAAACCATGCCTGTGCTCGAGAGATACGCTAGTCAGTGTGTAGTTGTGCTCCGCGCAGCTTGAGTCTTTCATGTCTCCCTCTTGTATGCATTGATGTACAGCTGGTTGCTATATTTTTCAGTACTTTCGTAGATTCAGTCTTCGTTTTGGTTATTATAGCGGGTATTGCTGGTTCATTTGTAGGAAACAGAAGCGACTGCAGTGAACACTGCTCAGCCTGTTGCAAATGGCAGAGAAACCGAACACCGATACCAGTCGCTGATTCATCAAAAAAAGGCAGCGAACCACAGCCAATGTTGGTAAGTTTAATTCAACTAACTCTCTCTCTCTCTCTCTCTCTCTCTCTCTCTGTTGTGTGTGTGTGTGTGTGTGTGTGTGTGTGTGGTGTGTGTGTGTGGTGAAAGACTGAGAGAGAGAGAGAGAGAGAGAGAGAGAGAGAGAGAGAGAGAGAGAGACTAAATGTTTTATGACATGTTTACTGACTTTTAATACATCAACAGTTGTGGCAACATCAACAAAGACAACACTCAAAATAATTACATAGTGGTATGCATCACATTATGATGCTCTCTCTCTCTCTCTCTCTCTCTCTCTCTCTCTCTCTGTCTCTCTCTCTCTGTCTTCCTCTCTCTCTCTCACCACACACACACACACACACACACACACACACACACACACACACACATAAACACACACACACACACACACACACACACACACACACACACACACCAATTCAGAACGTTGAATGATGTTTTTTAACCTTTTCAGATTACACCAGACCTTGTCAGTAAAGTGTGCAGCTGAATGCAAGCAGACAAATGCCTTCCGGATGAGACAAGACAGTCGGAATATTTCTGTATGTAAATACAAAATTATTGTTTTGCATATCAAAGCAAGGGACTTTGGTCATCTGATACCAAATAAATAAGAATGACTCCTTAACCTCTGTGTTTTGTGTGTGTGTGTGTTATATATATATATATATATATATATATATATATATATATATATATATATATAGTTAAAAGTTAAAAGAGGAATCTTAAAACTATCTACAAATTTGTTTCAAGCGTGTTGCGCTGTCATCAGGATATTATATATATATATATATATATATATATATATTATATATATAATGTATAATATTATATATATATATTGTGTGTGTGTTGTGTGTGTGTGTGTGTGTGTTGTGTGTGTATGTGTGTGTTAGAGAGAGAGAGAGAGAGAGAGAGAGAGAGAGACAGAGAGAGAGAGAGAGAGAGAGAGGTCTAAAAGGCTTTGTAGTCTACTGATGAAACCTGTGACGTATGGGTTGACTACATCATGCAAGTTCAAGAGTACATGTACATCAATTACTATTTGTGTGTATAACAAAAAAGACGATGTGTTCTGCCTTTACCGTGACTTCAGAAATTACCACGCACACACATAAACATGCACTGACACCACACATAAACATACCTCTCTCTCTCTCTCTCTCTCTCTCTCTCTCTCTCTCTCTCTCTCTCTCTCTCTCTCTTCTCTCTCTCTCTCTCTCACACACAACACACACACACACACACACACACACACACACAGAATGGAAACTGTTTACTTCAATGAGCGGCCCTTGTAAAACAACCAACACTTGGACATCACTGAATTTTGGATGCCCGAACTTAATTGTCATTACAGAAACCTATTCGATGAAATACTGCTATTAACTGAACGATATAGAGTCTATGCTCAGACTTAACAGTTTTGAAGCAAGAATCCTTGAAATGACGGGAGCAAATTGTAGCCCTGTCGGGGTTGAACGATTTATCTTGTCTGTTGATACTGTTGATCAGCTGCATTCTCCACTCATCGTTCGTACCTTTCGCCGGTAATTTGTGAAATGTAAGCCTTTGTGTTTAGATTTCTGGGCGGGACAGCCAACAATGGCACAGTTTGCACCCCCCATATTAGATGCGATGTGTTTTTTGGTACAAGAAATTGGAGTGTTCATGCGAAAAACGAGATTTACACCGTCCGACACGCGTGTTCCACACATTGTTTACTCGCTAGAAGCTGCCACCGAAGTTCTTTACGCCCAAGTTCGGCCGTCTGCTCGCGAGCAGTACTTCGCGCGGCCCATCTGGCTCTTGTTAGTCCCTTTGCTGTACGGTCCCTGATATCATGACCGGGATGGTTCTAGCAACAGTAGCCAAGCCCAAACTCAACAGCCTTTACACACAGGAAAGGTCAGCTTTGACGCCGTTCAAACCGTTCTGGGACAACGTTATTTCATTCTCCTGTTTGGCTGCGAGGGTCTGACTCCTTCGCTGGCATCACGATGGCGCTGCCTCAAACGGTCCGGTCCTGCGGGAATTCCTGTGTGTGGCAGCGGAAGAGACACACACAGAAGATCTTCACATCATGAAAGAGCGGGCAGATGTAGGTTTGCCAGAAGTTATAGTCATACATAAAACGGAAAAATGCGCGGTTGGAGCAATCCTTCGTGTCCACCATGACGTCAGCAACAAACGAAGTTAATATTGATGAGGATGATAACGATCATGTTTCGTAACACTCAAAACAATGTGGTCAACCATAATTACTCAAATCGTGACGTGAAACGATGCTGTACGTTTCCAAAAACTATCGACACAGCGGAAACACGAGGCGGGAAATTGTGCACCTTTTTGTTTTTTTTTAAATGAAAAGCGCACAAATGAAATAACTGACATACACGGTGCGTATGTTATAATGCTTTTCTCTTTATCATGTGTTGCTGACTGCAATAATGCTGTCAAACCTAGTCAATCAGTATTAAAGTGAGCTGACTGCAGGCGGAACTTAAAACAAACTTAAAAGAAAAATCACTGTTCCGTCGGACAAACCAATTACAGGAGAAAACACGACACGTTTCGACCTCTCTGGTCTTCTTCAGACAAAATAACAACATCCAGGACAATGAGAGCGAACAACGAGCAACGTCCATTTTTCGCCTAATTTGAGAAGATAAGTTATTTTGCGTCCGATTGAGAACAACGTCCATTTGGCACTCAATTTGAGAGGCTACGTGATTGCTCGTTCTTCGTTTTCGTTGTCCTGAATGTTGTTTATCTTGCCTATAGAAGAACTAACAGGCCGTGTAATTTGTTTGTCTCTCTTGTCCGGCAAAGAATATTGATTTTTCTTCTAAAAGTGAATTAGATTCAGAACCACGAAAAGCAAGTCACTGAGTCGGCACAACATTTCCTGCTTTTTGAGAAGAACTCCCATCATTAAAGCCGCTTCCCTTTGATTTCCCAGCCATGATATCATGGACGGAGCGCTATCATCTCCACCATCTCCGGCCCCCCACAGATCTACTGCCACGCCGACACACACAATGTCCGCATCGGCAGCCTCCACCACAGCAGCAAATCGTGAGTGGACTCTGGGAAGGCTGGGAGACCATTTCAATTTTCCCTGCCGTCCCTTGACACATGTGGATGGCTATCTCTTAACCAGTCGGAGTTGTTTTGTCTCGCCAGCTACAGCCGTGCCTATGTCAAGTTAACTATGCTCCTCGTTTCGCGTCAAAAGACGTAGATTTATTATTTTGAAGACATTGAAAGGAATTGTGCTGATATACTGGCGATTTCGTGAGGGTATTTTGTAACATTTGTAACGTTTTAAAACCTCAATACTTGTTGAAAACAAAAAAGTAATTATCATGACGTTCGCGTGAGTGCCTATTCGCATATGCATGTAGGTATTAATCCCCAAATCACCCTAACGGGCCCCTTGTGTCTTTACACATCAACACCATCGTTGTTCTGATCCTATTTTTGTTTAAATGTGATTCTACATAAGTTCTCGATGAATATGATTGCCTCTGTGTCTCTTTATGGAGTTCAGCAGAATTTTTTAATTTTTTTAAAATTTTATTCTATCATTAAGCTTGCTTCTCCCCATTTTGTTTGGTCGCCTCATCAGACATTAAGGGAATATTATCTGTTTTCAGTACAGGTGGTGTGGTAATAAACAAATTACCACTTTTCACTGCGATAAAGCATCACGTAACAGTTCAAAATTAAAAAGAGAAATCTATCATTGGAAATCTTGAACCTAACCCCTTTTGTTCAGGGACGCGGCAGTGTGTTTTCAGTTTTCATGGAAATGTCATATTTACTGATGCAGGTGATTTCAGGTGAGATGGGGTATGCTACGTCGATATAACTTCAGCCACTGATTAACTGATTGATTCTACACCCCAACACCCTCTATCGTTTTCTACGCTAACACACCGTCCTTAACTATACCGTGTTTTATCTAGTGTGTTGAGATTAACAATGAAGACTTCAATGAATATTTCAATGTGACATTTCGTTCCGTCTTTGTGTTGTCAGATGTCGGGGTCAGTCTCTGCTTGCTGTATGCTTAATCCCTCTCCCCTCTCTCTTTCTCTCTCTCTCCTCAAGCACGTGCTCTCGACAATCGCGCGCTCTCCCCACACTGACCGTGGCTTTCCCGAAGACCATGACTGGTCCAGTTCCGCCTGAGGTGACTGCTCCCCCCCCCCCCCCCCCCCCGCACTCCCACCCCTCCCCCATGTCTAGCTGTGCAAATGACAATGTGTTGTTCACGATTAGGCCGTGCGATGTGAGCGAGAACAAGAGGTAGCTGGTAGCCGTTGATCCCGTGGGGAAGGGGGGGGGGGGGGGGGTCGTATTTCGGTTTGTCACTGTGCATCACGCCGACTAAGAGGGCTGCTCAGTTCAACAGCAATGAACTAACTCTCTCTCTCTCTCTCTCTCTCTCTCTCTCTCTCATTCAATTCACAAGTATATTCTTTTGCATCTATTCGTATTATCGTTAATGATAATCATAATATTAACAACGACAGTAGTTATAATGCTAAAAACCACGACCATCATGATCATCATCATAATTGTAATAGCAGTAGTAGTAGCAATAATAGTAACAACAACAACAACAATAATAATAATAATAATAATAATAATATAATAATAATAATGCTGACAATCATTGTATATAATCATAAATCCACTTATTTTTCTTACCAAAATCACTGCGAGAGAGAGAGAGAGAGAGAGAGAGAGAGAGAGAGAGAGAGAGGCAGACAGACAGTCAGACTGAGAGAGAGACAGGCAGGCAGACAGAGAGGTGGGGGTAAAGTGGGGGGTAGGGACCTTTTTTTTCTTTTGACAAAGTTATTTTGTCCGCAATAACCCTAAACTACAGACCAGAACTAGTCAGTAAAGAAACACATGGGCCCACAGCTGCAGCTGACAACAGGAGATAAAATCTCATTTTACAGGAATCGAACGCAGGACTCCTTGCACATTTTTCTCCCTTTCGTGGCTCTTTAAACCACACACCACAAAACACTGTTAGGGATCGTGCTTTACAGTCTAGGAAAACATCATCTTATTGTTCTTTGTTATGTCTGAATGTTCGACTTTTGACGCTAAAGGTTGAGAGGAGAGATGCTATCTTTCCGTGTACAACAAGTACTGGGTAGTATACAAACCCAGTGTCGCCACGGCAGGAGAGCGACGAAGTTGGATCTGTCGGTCACCAGGGCCTCTGTCTTGATCGCTTTGTGTTTGTGTGTGCATGTGTGCTAGTGTATGAGAGAGAGAGAGAGAGAGAGAGAGAGAGAGAGAGAGAGAGAGGTGGGGGTGAGGAGAAAGAGAGGAGAGAGGGGGGGAGAGGGGGGAAGAGGGAGAAAGATTTGTGTGCGAGTGTTATTATACTGTTCAAAAAAAGAAACGCAAATGAAATTTTGCCACCTGGGGTGGACCATACAGTTGAGAACACGCCAAAAACCGGCCCTGATGTATGTCTTGAACGTCGACGTGCTAGGATAACATTGATTCAGGTTGTCACTATGTGCACGTGCGTGTTGTGGGCCAGGTGCGACAGTGCAAACATTGGGTTGTGCTTCTGTTGTTTCGCCTGCAAAGCATGCCCAACTCAGTGGTGAACACACACACACCATGGTCATAGTGCAGTATAAAAGCCGGGTCATTTTGCAGGCACACCGTACCAAAAAACAGCATGCCACGTTTGAGCCCAGCAGAGAGAGAAAACGCCTGGGTCGTTTGCAAGTTGGTCAGAGTGCAACTGATGTGGCCCTGCTTTGAATGTCTCCCCCAGTACCATATGCCGACTTTGGACTCGCTTCCAGAGGACAGGGTCATCAGCTGATGCCCCGAGGTCAGGCCGACCTCATATTACAACGCCAGCCCAGGACCGCTTTATACGGCTCAGACATCTCCGCAATCGCTTCCTGCAGGCCTCGTCCACTGTCCAGGCATGCGCTGGTGTCCGTCGCATCTCCGACCAGACTGTCCGGAACAGGCTGCATGCTGCTGGGCTGAGGGCTTACAGGCCCCTACGTGGCAACGTAATGACGGGGCGCCATCGACAGACCAGACTGCAATGGGCTACGCAACACAGACACAGGACACTGAGGAACCATTGGCGACACGTCTGGTTCTCGGATGAGTCAGTTTCTGCTGCAGCGCCATGACAGGAGGCGAAGGGTTTACCGCCGGTTAATGAACGCAACCAGCAGAACTGCGTCGACGAGGCACCTCCGCATGGTGGCGGCAATGTCATGGTATGGGGGGCCATCAGCAACACAGGCAGGAGCCAACTGGTGCGCGTGGAAGGTCACCTGACAGCCCAGCAGTACGTCCAGGTCATTGTTCAGCCACACGTCCTGCCTCTAATGGCCACTCCCAGGGCCGTGTTCCAGCAGGACAACGCCAGGCCCCACACAGTACGCCTGACCACAGCCTTCTTTACCGCCAACAACATCAACACCCGGCCTGGCCCTCTCTTTCCCCGGATTTGAATCCTATTGAGCACGTTTGGGACGTTTTGGACAGACGCCTGAGAGTGAGGGCCAACGCCCCAGCGACTCCAAATGAACTGTTCCGGGCATTGCAGGCCGAGTGGGCGGCCATCCCACAGCAGACAATCAGGAACATTATTGCTTCATTGCCCCGCAGATGCCAGGCTACCATTGCAGCCAGAGGGGGTCACACCCGTTACTGACTTTGGAAGCGGCCTGGCGATTTCCCTGAGGGTCTGGGGCTGGTTCTTTACCACAGCATTACAGGGGAGACTTCTGTCCTACTGATGACCTGTTTTTGTCATTTTCACATTAAACGTGTTGTCACACTGAGCTTCAATAAATTGTGTTTCAAATCGGCAGCTTGGCATTTTGCGTTTCTTTTTTGAACAGTATATTAATAAGAATACCTACACAGCGCCTATCCTCGGTTAGAGACCAAGCTCTGAGCGCTTTACAATCCACACTCGTTTACACAACGGGCTGCCTACCTGGGTAGTGCCGACTGAAGTGCTGCCAGCTGGTGCTTCATTCAGTCGTTTCCAATGTCATCCAGTCAATATCGTTCACTCAGTTTCCTTACTTCCTTCATTCTTTCCATTTCTCACGCAGGGTGCATGCTATGTGTAACGTGTTATTCATACCAACGGCCAAACTGGCCTTCTCTTCCGAAAGTTGGTGATGGGATTTTACGCGTGCGCAAGATGCTACGCGTGCGTTTACACACGGAACCTCTGTTTATCGTCTCATTCGAAGGACTGTACGGGAAATGGAGTCAGAACCAATGTTAACTCCGAGGGAAAAATCCCCCTGTACCGAAACGGCCCAGCGGAGATTCGAACCCACAGCACCAGGATCACCAAGATTACGAGTCCGGCGCTCTACCACCGAGCTATTCCGGCCACCTTAGCCAACACACACACACACACACACACACACACACACTTGAAAGAGAGAGAGAGAGTGGGTGGGTGGGTGTGAGAGAGCTGCCAACTAGACAGACACAGAGAACAGCAGCGACAGAATCACATACATACTATTCACGTCTTCCACATTTCAAAGACTCCCCACGGAGGCGTCGCCTTTTAACCGTGATCCAATTCGCGTGCCCAAACTCCATCACACAAACTAGCTGTTTGTGCAAGGGGTTCCGTGTGAGCACAGAGGCCAGTGCTGAAGACAATATCCCCACTTCTTTTGACATGGCTCCTGTGACCTGCGAATCTGCTGGCTCGATCAGGTTGACTGGTTCTTAGCCTGCCTGTCTGCACAAGACACGGGTTGGACACAACTAGCGTGGGACGAGGTCAGGGTTGAATTATTTGAAAATAGCTGCTGTTTTTCTTTCCTTTTCTTTTCTGCAGGAGATTCGTAAATGTGTTGATACGAGTCTTAAAACACGTTCTTGTCACGATTCTCTCTCTCTCTCTCTCACGTTTTTTTTTTGTCATAATCACCCCCTGTGTGTGTGTGTGTGTGTGTGTGTGTGTGTGTGTGTGTGTGTGTGTGTGTGCACTGTCATTCAGTGTATGACATTGTCTATCCACTTCAAGTAGTGTGTGTGCTTGTGTGTGGTGTGTGTGTGTGTGTGTGTGTGTGTGTGTGTGTGTGTGTGTGCGCGCGCGCGCGTGCGTGTGTGTGCGAATGGTTTCTCATACAGAAACAGCAAATCTCCATTTTGTGTATGAAGAATGGCGCACAGGAACTAGCAGCAGAACAGTCAGTCCATCCCGGCATATCGCTGTACACCGAAGTTTGTGCTCTGTCCATGTACAGCCACAGCTAGCAACCTGAAAGAAGGCGGAGAACTGGGCCATATTTCAACCAGCTTTTTTTTTTTACTCCTAGTGCAGAACTTTTCTACTTTTCCAGCTCTGAAGTTTTGGGTGTTGCCAGCAGCTTCACAAGAAGTGGGAGAAAGTGAGGCAGGAAAAAGGAAGGAGACGCCATGTTAGCAGTCATGCACTTCGTGTACACATTGAAGGATGGCTTGTTACCATGAAATAGGTCAACAGCGTTTGGGGATTTATCTGCATGCCTCCTTAACTTATGACCTCTCTCTCTCTCTGTCTCTGTCTCTCTCTCTCTCTCTCATGTCCCAGGAAAAGAAAGGTAACTCGATTGCTATTGCAGTACATGAGAAAATCAACACGTCTTGTCCTCTGAACATTTCTTCTCTAAAACATAAAAGTGTATAAGACTATTTCTTTTGGAATTGCCACGAAGTGTTTTGTATAATCCCAAGCTAAAAGCAAGGACATGCTTCCCTCAGAAATATATCGTGTATCTTTTCGTCGATAAAGACAGGCCTACCCACATCATAAAAACCTTGTAAAAAAAATTTTAAGCATTTTAAAGTACAAGAATTTCATGATCATTATACGGACCTTAGATGTTTTTGGACATTGAAAACATTCAATAATTCTCAAAATTTGCACCACATAAAATCACAGAGAAACAAGTGCGACACATGCGTGCACATCAAAACTCTCTCTCTCTCTCTCTCTCTCTCTCTCTCTCTCTCTCTCTCTCTCTCTCTCCTCTCTCTCCTGCTGCAAAGATCGAACTGAGTCTGTGTTCTGTTAGTTTTCTCACCCATTGAACGGAGATAGATAAAGGAAGAAATAAGTTAGCGCACTTTGTTCTCTGGCTGATTACATACACACCCTGGGTCAATCACTCTTTCGCATCCCTTCAGCATCCGTGTTTGATGTATAGCAGCGAACCCTTTAGCAGTTTTTCCTCACTCTAGCAGTGTCATTGCCATAGCTGACAAAAGCCTTGGCTTGCATGTGTGTCCAAACACACTGCCGCTCATAAAACGTTTATTGAATTCCTCTCTTTTTCATTTCCCAACAACTTGAATTTTCACGGCCCTTGCATGGCATCAGTGGGATACTGTATATAAAGCAACGTAAACTGACTTTTCAATTTTTAACCAGCCGCCAAGGTACGAGGGTTAATGTCACGGATTCCAGTCTGGGAGGTCGTTGGTTCGATTCGCGTCAGAATCACTGATTTGTGATATTTTCCTGACTGGCTCCAACATGTAGCCGAGTTTGCTATGGACTTAGGTGGGAAGACTGGATCCAAACCGTCTGAGAATGTTGCTCGAATTGTCTTACTAACACTGCAGGTAGCAGCATCTCTCAGGCCTGGTTGCTGCCAGAAGATATTCATGAAAGTAATACTACAGAACAGTTCTGTCAAACAGTCAGAGACAAATATGGATCTCCAAAGCATCATTCTCATCATCCTCATCCCCATCGATTTGCATTTGAAAACAGTCTTAAAGTCTGTGCCCCTATGCGCCCTTCTCTCTCAAGGTGACCTCGGCTTTGAATTCCTCTCCATATAAATGTCCTTGGTGAGTTCTTGTAAAGGTCGCCGATATCGGCAACTTCATGTGGAATGTTTACAGTGGCGCCCTATTGGGTGTGTGTGTGGGGGGGGGGGGGGGGTGGGGGGGGGGGGATAGGGAGAGGGGGGTGAGAGGCGGGGGTGGAGATGCTCACTTCCACTGACTTCGTCACTAAGCAGAAACTGACATCCGCAGGAGGCTTAGAAGACATGTGGTGTCATCGTATGTTGATTCAGAACAGGCACCACTAGCACTGAACACCACCACAGTGACTCAGCAGCAGCGCAGCGTCTTCTCTGGTGGTTGCCTCATGGTAACTTGACACCGACTGCTTGCCGTGGATTGCCAGTGCAGGGGCTGTGACAGGACAAGCCTCGGTGTGGCTGTGGATGGAGAGGAGAGCAAGTGTGAGAAAACGTGGAGGCCATCCCGCTCAACGGGCCCTGAAACATGAGCGCACAAAAAGATCGGATAAAGTACTAAGTAAATATTGATAATAATATAATCAAATAGTAATGATGATGATGATACTACTACTACAAATAGAAAGATCGGAAAGTACATAAGTAAATTCATTGAAAATAATAGTAACAAATAGAATGATGATGATGTACTACTCTACTACTACTACTAATAGTAATAATAATGTAATAAAAATCATCGTAAAAAAATAATGATAATAATAAAAAGAAGAAGAAAAATGTAAGTTTGATGATGTTGATGATGATAATGATGATGATGTTAATGTGATGAGGGATGATGATAAGAAGAAAAAGAAGAAGAAGAAGAAGAAGAAGAAAAATTTATAGTTATAATGATGATGATGTGATGATGATGATGATGATGATGATGATGACGATGATGATGATGATGTGATGATGATGAGGAGGAGGAGGAGGGGAGGAGGAGGAGGAGAAGAAGAAGAATAAGAAAAAGAAAAAGAAGAAGAAAAGAATATTTATAGTTATAATGATGATGATGATGATGATGATGATGATGATGATGATGATGATGATGACGACGATGATTTTGATGATGATGAGAGAGAAAAGAAGAAAAAGGAAGAAGAAGAAGATTAATAGTTAAACTGATACGATGATAATGATGATGATAATAATGATATAATAATGATGATGATGATGATATGCAATTAAATTTTACAATAAAAGCAACAACAGTTTTTCAAATAATTAAATGAAGCTATTCATTTATCTGTGTGTACCCTAGGGTTCATCGTGATGAAGATCGTGGCAACCCCCAAAATTGCTCAAAAAAGAACAGAAAATTAAAAGACGTTTGTATATCATGACCTACGAGCAGCAAAGTTTCAGAGTGCTGTCATATATGAAAAAATCGTGAGACAGAAAGCAAACACTTAACACTAAATGTACTCGAATACTAGATAAAACGGAGCGAGCATTTTCAAGACTTTCTTCTAAAGTGCAAACTGTCTTTTTTCTGCCCGAAATCAAAGTGCACCTTCGTTAATTAAATAACACTGGTCAGTATATTAGGAGTTTATTTTTTTTTAAAAACTGCAGATTAATTTTCGAGCTATGATAGTGCATAAAAATTCGTCTTAATGTCGTGAACGCTGTTTCCACCAAAACCCCTTTTCTCCACCTACTGACCCCTGGGCCATATCTCTTGAAGTTAGCCACACGCTCCTCATAACGCCACACCTCGTACTGCACGTACATATTCCTTTCCCTCACAAGCCCATTGTCTCCCCTCCATTCCAGAGTCCAGTTCAATGTCCAATGCATGCAGAAGTATCTGTAGCCTGTGGTGTAGCAATCTTCTCTCTCCCCTCTCTCTCTCTCTCTCTCTCTCTCTCTCTCTCTCTCTCTCTCTCTTAAAAGATGCATCTACACCGTTGAACACGAAATCGCAGTGGTAAAAAATGATTTCAAATGCTGACAATGTAGAAAAACATGGGACAAGGTGTTATTTCAACACCGGCAGACTCACATTAACAAAACTTGTTGAATTTGCATCTGAGAGCATTCATCTGAATCTGTAGACATGGATGACAGTGTTCGGTATCCACACAAGAGCTCACATAGCAGGCAATGTATCTGTTTTGACTTTTGAAAATATTTCCCACTTTTCATGAAATTTTACCAATGAACCTCCTAATAGTTCCATCACAAGATACCAACCAGTTACGATTATTAAGGAATAACTTTCAGATGAAAGATAAAAGGAATATTAACACCTACAGAATTTTTTAATGTCATATGCAAAACCCTTTTTAGCAGTTCAATCCGCCGCATACTCATTACCAAAAAAAATACTCAGATGTGATGAACCCAAGAGAATTGAAATACTATTCCTCGCAGTGACAAATAAAGGATTGTATGAACCCAAATTTTCTGCAATAATAATCACTCTTACATTTAGATTACAAGACTGTAGCGCGTCTAAAACATATTTAGAATCAACCAAAAATAATACCAGAACAAGACTAAAAGAAGATCAAGCAGAAAAATCAATCCATCAAAATAGCAATAAGTTCTGCTGTAAATATTGAAAAATGTTTTCCAAATGGTAAGCCATTTCGCTTTTAACGCGTGGATTACAATGCATCGCCCAACCAGTGCATTATCTAGCTTAGAGCCATCAGTGGAAATATTTTGATGGTCCGGGTAGTGCTCAAAATATGAAGCTTTTACAGAAGCAGATACGTGTGACCCATCATTTATTTCTTTATATTTGTATAATTAGTATCGAAATAGGCTGATAAATAGTCCCATTATGGGACTGCATGAACAGACACGAGATGATATAATCTTCTTATAAGATTCCAGACTCTTGAAAATGTCATAAGTAAAAGTGCCTATTGTTTTCTAAAGAGGCAACCGACTTTTATCTTTTGGAAAAAATCCGTGTCCTGATGTTACGCACACTTCATTATAATTTGAATTGGAACTGATGTACTCCTTAGGACATATTAGATGATGCAAGTTTCATATTTACTCAAAAGGTTAATATACCAATTTCAGCATGTAATGAGTCTGCCTAATGTTCTCGATCTTTAGCAAATTAAGGGTAGTTTGCTGTCGTTGAGAGCACGTACCATGGGTCTTCAAGTGTGCGAATTCAGGCAATCAACCATGGGGGGATCCCCTGAGTCGTATACTGAAGGAGGAAGTGCTGGGAATGTTTTCGCATGTCCGAGGGATAGTGGACGAGGAAGTTAGCCGACTTGCCGGTCCTGGTACAGGATGTCCAGTCCGACCACTGCAGGCTATTCACTGGGCACTCCATTGGGCCGTAACAGGAAAGGCATCGTGTCAGGTGACCGCACGGAGGTGACCCGCCAGCCTGCCGGCAGAGTACAGCGACATTCAGATCGTCCTTGATCTGATGACTGAATTGAAGGCTGCGGCGTTTATCGAGTGGTATGCGCCTAGATGTCTATAGAGTATTAAAAACATGAAGCATCAGTCATGCTGGAAAGAGAGTTCCAGGCTGGTTTAGTTCAATGGGTAGCTTGGGGAGATCGGAACAGATTTTGAATAGGAAGTTATGCATTAACCACTGGGTTCCAAGTCTTAGTTGCGCTAGCAGCTTGAGTGAGTGTGTGTGTAGGTGACTAGTGATTCCATGGTGGAATAAAAAATAAATTGGATTTATTTGGACAAAATCAGTGTGATATGTGGTGCCAGTGATTCCATTGGTTGAGCCAGTTATAAACTCGGGTTACTCTATTTCCTTTGAGAACGAATATAAAGGTGCTTGGAAACCAGAAGTGTGGTGACTCACTTAAGGAAAAGTGAACTCGCCCGACTAGCTGAGTGCTCAGAAAATACAGCGTGAAGCCGAGGTTAGCTGTCGCCACGTATTTCTCCTGGGTGGGGGACGTATGACAGTGGATGTGCTGTAGCCATCGGAGTCGACTACGAGAAGAATTGTCCTCCCGTGTTGGGACGGTCGACCAAGACGTGTCAACCTGTGGTGCCTAGACCAGGGAGCTTTCCATACCACGGTGGTGTGTTTGCAGCAGGAAGAAGACCTGTGGGAGAGGCCGACAGGAGCCCTTTCTGTGAGATGGCGAAGTGTGGTGGAGTCCTGGAGAACTCCGAGCGAGGGTTGTGCGACTCAAGCTACTGTGCCAGTGTCCCCCCAACTGGGATTTCCAACTGGAGGACACAACGGTGTAGGCAGCTCAGCTCGTAGTCGCAAAGTGGGATGAAAGAAACTGTACGTTCAACCAAGGAATGCTGGCAAGTTAAGGACGCTTTATTTGCTCTAAGGTAATAATAGTGCAAGCTGAATATGGAATTAGTGTCTTTCCTGGCTACGTAAGAATAACTGAAAGAACAGGGGATGCGATTTATTAAATATGTCTGTTGCTGTTTACCATAGTAGTAGTGAAACAATAGTTGTGTTGTGTATGACGGGTGGGGGCTCGGAGTCAAGTTGAATAAAAGTTGATTATTTTCTAGAAATGTTAATAGGTTTCCCTACACCTATGTGCGGGCCGATGTGAGTGACAGAGTGCTCGTGGTGCCTACGAGAGCGCATTTGGGGGGGGGGGGGGGGGGTGGAAGCGTAAATACTTCTGTCAAAAACCCCCTGCATCCTGAATATGAAAATCAATTATTTTAATAACGAGGGGGAAGCGTCGAGACACCCGTCACAAGTGGGGCTCGTCCGGGACGAACATAAATGAGCCATACAGGTAATTTGATTCAGGTTTTGTTCAATTGCAAGGGATTTGAAAATTTGTCGAAATCGTGAAAACCTAGATTTATATTCTTACCTGGAATGACGTAGACATGGTTGATTGTTTTGACTTTTTTTTTTATTTTGACTGGGGCCATGAATTTGAACTTGCTTGATTTTGGTTGCTGTTGAGGTTGATTGTGTGTAGCGCAACTATTTTAACGCTTTTTACAAGTGTCAGTGTAATCTCGCATGTAACTGTGGATTGTATTAACTAGCTGAACGAGGGTTTAGATGCTTCATAATGTCGACTGAAGAGGGTGGCTGAACAATGGGTCCGCTGAAAAAGATGGACCTCAAAGAAGAAGGAAAAAGCTATAGGACAGAAGGGTCCGGAACTGAAGGCATATGAAGCTGAGAACTGGCCCCGTGTAAACGAGGCCCAAAAATACAAAGGGAACGGGAAGAACAGAGAAGAAAATAAAACAGGAGAAAAAGGGATAGAGAAAGGAACTGGAAAAAAGATGAGAGAGAAAGGAGAACGTTAAAGGAGGAGAGATGAACAGAAAGAGAGGAGAGAGAAAGAGAACGGGAAAAAGAGAGGAGAGAAAGGAACGGGAAAAAGGAGGAGAGAGAAAGAGAACGGGAAAAGGGAGGAGAGAGA
Organism: Conus ventricosus; assembly: GCA_018398815.1. NCBI lineage: Eukaryota > Metazoa > Mollusca > Gastropoda > Neogastropoda > Conidae > Conus > Conus ventricosus. The sequence goes on from CM031604.1 coordinate 63,050,934, forward strand.
ACGGAAAGAGAGGAGAGAGAAAGAGAACGGAAAAGAGGAGAGAGAAAATAGACGGGAAAAGGAGGAGAGAGAACGGTAAAGAGATGAGAGAGAAGAGAACGGGAAAGAGAAGAGAGAGAAAAGAACGGGAAAGAGAATAGAGAGAAAGAAGGGAGAAAACGTTTTGAGTTAGAAAAATTAAAATTGAGAAAGAACGGACGTGGACAGCAAAACCACAAGTGAATTTGCACCACATGTCAGCCCTTGATCAATAATGCAAGGTATTCGTGATAATCCCTACCATTTAGAAGACTTCATTTCGCAATTTGAAGGATTGCCAAAGATCAGGCTTACCCGAAAAACTTTGGGCCAACAAATTTGTCTGCGCTGCTGACACCCAAAGCTAGGGAATGCTTTTTTTTTCTGCTTACCAGCGGAAAAAACGACAGAATATGATCGAGCGCGATGCTTTGTTTCAGAGTACCAGGTAACCGCCGATAGATATAGGAAATTCGTTCATAGAAACCGTTCGTATAATCAGGTGATACCACGTACAGTTCCTTTATTCGGCTTGAGGGCTCTTCTTGACAAATGGATAAAGGTTAGGGAACATCGAACAAACTGTTTGAATCTTTGGAGGGATGAGATCGTTATAAGGAGCACAATTCTCTCCACATGTCGGAAGGATCTCACAGTATTCTTGGCAGAAAGAGAATAGGAAGTTTAGAGAGTTAATGAAATTTAGCAGACAGTTAAGGAATCTGCCCCTGAAACAGCGTAATGGGAAGAAGGTACGAACCAGTCGACCCGTACTGCCCAGACCACACAGTCAGGGAATATCCGCCGACTCCCTACAACAGGATGCTAGACCACAGTTAGAAAACGCATTCAAGTCCCCAAGGCAACATGGGACTCAAGATAATGTTAGAGTGAAACGCACATGTTTAAATGTGGCGAGAGGGTCAAAAAAAAAAATCGCCAAGTAAATGTAGCGGAACTGCGAATACAAAAAACCGTTGTTTTCTGTTTGATACAATTCAACAGAAGCAGGGTGCAACCACCAACTACTAGGGCAGTCGTAAACGGGGAAGCCGGTGACCAGCTAGATAGATACAGACTGACTCTAGCGGCAATGGTAGAGCCCGGGTTTGTGAAGAGAGACAGACTATACCAGGGGAACCAGCCATCGTGCGATATGGCCGATGGAAGAACTAAAACGGCAACCTTTGGCCCTGTCAAAGTAGAGTCCAGAGTTTTGTCAGGAGTACTCTCAACTGCAGCCAGTGCAAAACAAACTTTCCCTATCCAGCTTTGTTAGGGGTAGTATTATCAAACCCCGAAGCCTAGCCAGGCTGCCAGACAAGTGGGAAAGCAAGGGCAGTGCAGAGTGGGAAATCCTACAGGAAAGTAAACAGAAAGCAGGTGGAGTTGCACAGGGGCCGCTAGCAGTGGGAGCTAGTGTAGGCCATCAAGGTGCCACGTTGGTGGTTACAGTGGACCATGAAATAGGTCGTAGTGCGTGCCGTAGGGCATGAAGGAGGCCGTGTGGAGGTGCAGTGGACCATGAAATAGGTCCGTAGTAAGCGGTACCGAAGGCCATGGAGGTGCCGAAGGGTGTTCAAAAGTGTTGTTGTCGTATGCCCATGGGTAGTCAAAATGTAGGAGCCACGGTGGCTGGCCTCATGGTCGGTGCAACAAGGACCACAAATAAACTGGAACCAGCATCTGGGTTGGTACCGAGGGAGCGATAAAAACGTCTTGGCAAGACGGTCGAGGTGACCAGCTTATCGTTATAACGCCAAAGACAGCAGCTCCAATATGACAGACGAGCCAGTGTTTTGGAAAAAGGAGACGAAATAAGGCTCATCAAGTAGTGGGCTAAGGCCCAGAGACGGGAATTCGAACAAGAATTTCCTCAAGAAAAAGAAAAACGTCGGAAAAGATGAGTGAAGGATCATCACATGACAATTTGAAAATGTGGAGATTATCGTCGTCGCAGTGCCATGTGTGCGACAGGCGAGAAGAGAACGCGCAGATTATCACGCGCTCCTTTAAGACTAAACTGTGTGAAAGGTGCGCTGCCTCTCTGTAAAGCCATGAATGGCGCAAACTATCTGCTCCAGGTACTATAAGCGAAGCCACAAACGGCGTCAAGATTGTGATGGGGCATAGTAGGTCAGGTTGGAGTAATGCCTCCTGGTGTTGCTCTTAGTGTGAACACAAAGAATAACAATGGCATGGAGGCAATGCCTACAGCTGCTGCTGTTTGTGTGGTGGAGTGAGCAGTCATCTGTACGGACAGCTACACTGTGTAAAAAATGGTAGCAGCCAGTTGAGTACTTGATTTTGTATGCCCAGTTATATGGCGGGGTTAAGTCTGTGTTCATTTGTTTGTTTTAATTTTCTGATTAATGGTTATCAGTTGATGTGCTTTGTTCATTGACCCATTATGGATGAGTGCATGTGCTCATGTGTTAAGATTTATGATTTTTCTGGTTGATATCTGATTTCATATGTTTGTTTTGTCACATCTCGAAAGTGTGAAAATTGTCCTATTAATGTTGTGAAATCAGGATAAATGTTTGATTTTGCCAAATTGTTGTGTGAGACCGTGTGATCAATTGGGGCCACACCGACGAATTTATTTTGATGTTACGTAAGCTGGGCCACACGCCTAATTTGAATCTTGTCCTTGTGGATTGTGGCCCAAAAACGCCTGAATTGTTTGATGTTAAGTAGGCTGGCCACAACAACCTGAATCAGGATGTTGTGGGTAACATGGTTATTTGCTGTTATTAGAAGTGAATGGAGTGATAAAATAACATGTTGGACATGCTGGATAGCTAACGCTATGACAGAGTATCTTGATTAATATGTGAGCCATTTTACGACTGAGTGATTCAATGGACTATCAGACTGATTTTAGTGATTTTTAATTGTTACATTAACCATGTACTAGATGTTGATGAAGTGATGTCTTGAATGCATAGGGTAAGCACTGTATATTGACCCAAGCAGTTGAGTTTGTTTTAACCAATTCTGAGAACATTCGTCCTGGAGGAAATGTTGAATGAACAACATTCTTAGTACGTGGGGAGTAATTAGTCTGCGAATGTTCTCGAAGCATTTAGGCAAATTAAGGTAGTTTGCTTGTTGTATAGAGCACACGTTCCTTGGGTCTTCAAGAGTGCGAATTCAGCATCACCAGGGGGGATACCCTGAGTCGTATACTGAAGGAGGGGAGTGCTGGGAAGTTTTTATCGCATGACCGAGGGATAGTGACGAGGAGTGCCGACTTGCCGGTCCTGGGTACAGTAAGTGTCCATTCCGTACCACTGGCTGGCTATTCACGATGGCATCACCAGTGGCCGGACAGAAAGGCAAACGTGTCAGGTTACCGTCACAGGTTATGTGACCTTCAGCCTGCAGGCAAGTACAAGCGACCATTCAGTCGTCCTTTGTCTGAGGAATGAATGTAAGCTGCGGCACTATCGAGTGGTTTGCGCCTTGTTGTCTATAGAGTAGTAAATACTTGAAGCATAAGTCCATGGCTGAAGAGAGGTCCAGGCTGATAGTCAATGGGTAGCTTGGGGAATCGAACATGAGTTTGAATAGAGGTTATGCTTAACCACTGGGTGCCCAAGTCTTTGTTGGCGCTAGCAGCTGTGGTGTGGTGTGTGTGTAGGTGACTAGTGATTCCATTGGTGGAATAAAAAAAACTTGGATTTTATTGGTACAAATCGTATGGGGAAAATGTGTTTCCAGTGATTCCATTGTTGAGCCAGTTAAATAAGAACTTCGGGTTCCTCTTTCAATTGAGTAACGAATCTAAGGTGCTTGGAAACTCAGGAAGTGTGTGACACACTTAAGGGAAAGTGAAACTCGCCCGTCTTGCTGAGGGCACAAGAAAATACGCGTGAATCAGAGTTAGCTTCGCCTCGTTGTCACCTGGGTGGGACGTATGACAGTGGAGTTGCTGAAGCCCACTGAGGCCGACGACGAGCAAGAATTGATCTCCCCCGATTGGGGACGGTCGACAGCAAGACGTGTCAACCTGTGGAGCCTAGACAGGGAGCTGCCAGACAAAACGTGTGGTGTTTGCAGGCAGAGAAGACCAGTGGGAGAGTGCCGACAGGAGCCCTTTCTGTGGAGAGGGCGAAGTGGTGGTGGAGTCCGGGAGACTCAGAGCGATGGTGCGACTCAAGCTACGTTGCCAGTTCCCCAACTGGGAAATTTGGGCAATCGGGATGCCCACAACGGTGTGGCAGCTTCATCTCGAATTCGCACAGTTGGATAAAGAAACAGAGACGGTCAACCAAGGAATGCTGGCAAGTTATTGACTCTTTATTTGCTCTTAAGGTTATAAAGTGTGCACGCTGAAATAGTGGAATATAGTCTTTCCTGCTAAGTAAGAATAACAGGAAGAACAGGGGATGCGATTTTATTAAATTGACTCTGTATCTGTTTACATTGTTGTAAATACAGAAAGCTGTGTTGTGTAGTGACGGGTGGGGGCTCGATCAAGTTGAATAAAAGTTATTATTTTCTATGAAATGTTATTGGTTTTCCCCCGTCACCTTTGTGCTTGCCCCCGAGTGAGTGAACATAGTGCGTGTGCCTAATGCTGAGCGCATTTTGGTTGTGTCAGCGTAAATACTCTGTCTAAAACCGCCCTGCATCCCTGAATATGAAAAATCATATTTTACTAACGAGGGGAGCGACGGAGACCGTCACACCGCATATTTTTAATGAGATGTATATACTGATCACCAATGTCAAGTTTATATGCTTTCCTGTCTATACTTTGTGCATTTATTTTAAAAAGGTAAATTGGGGCAAGAGAAGAATACCTCTTTGGCATATGTTAACTTTGAACGGATAAGTGCTGTACTAATTTAAAAGAGTGGAAATGTCATGTCCCCTACTGATTGTTTGCTGACAATTTTTTAGGAATTCAGAACTCTTTTTAGCTTTCATCAATACGTTATCTCAAATGCTCTTTCATGACAATATTGATGTAAGGAGTACCCAAAAAATATAACAGATGTGCATAATTAATAACTGACACTTCTAGATTAAAGAAGGCAATCTCTTCGATCGTACAGAGTCAAAAAGCATCAAATGTTGATTTCTCTGGAGACAAAGTTAAACCATTTTGAATCATAAACCATTTATAATAATCAATTCTCTTGATACAATATTTTTAGTGTAATTTAGCGGTCTCATTAGGAGTGCGTTTTTTCATAGTCACTTTCATCCATATGCATAGATATCATCATCATAATGAACCAATACACAACAAGATTCGACACAGATGATGGCCAGGTCAGGAGTCCCAAAATCTGAAAAGTATTGGTGCTACTACTGAACCTATGTGAGAATTCCCATATGAATGGTGGTTTTTTAATTTAGAGTAATGTGTCCTATTTGGGTCTGAAAATTGATCTATCTGCTAGAAAAAGTCCTTGAAATAATTATACATAGCAACCTGATAACCAATGGCATTAATTTGAAAAAGTAGTCTAGAGTGCCATACTTGATCGTACGCTTTTGATAACAAAGAAAGTAGTGCCTGTACATTTTTTCTTCTACACACTGAATGTTTAATTTGGGTTGAGAATTAATATGGTAAGTGATCAATGGATGATCTGCCCAAACGACAACCTGCTTGATGTATTGTAGATATTGTTTCATTTCGCAGTATGTAGCAACGGATTTTAAAATTATTTTTTCCATCAGTTTCCCCGTATGGCCGTCCATAGCACTAGCCTATAACAGATTTAATTCTGATATGGTTTCGCAAGCTTGTGTATGGAACCAACATAGATTGATTCCAAATTAATGGAAATATGTTCCAGACGACCCACATACTTTGTATATAATGTGAGAAGAAGTTAACAAACATCGCATGTAAATGGTATGATATTCATTTGATATTCCATCCAGGGCCTACAGAAGTTCTTTAAATTCCACAGGAGAAAATGACATCTTTTCATTTCTTTTAATTGATTGGGCATGATAAAAGGCCTGTTATCTTCTATTGGATCATTGTATATTTCACTTGGAAGAATCATTCTCTCGAAAAACTCTGACTTTTCTAGACAAGCCCTCATTGCAACAGCGTTCATTGCCAACATCTTCTAGAGAAAAGCTTTCGGCCTTGTTGTGAGTTAGCAGTAATTCTTCATTATTTATATGTACTGTATATTCTGGAAGCATACTCCGTTATTTTTCATATCCTTCACTTTTTTACCAAACCTTCAGAATATCTGCATGATCAGAAACTTCGTTTATACAAAACTTAGACCAATACTGCCGTTATTGCCTGTTCTTTACACTATTGCTATGTATTTTTGCCTTCTCTTCATATTTTTGTGTTTTTTCCTTCCTTCTTTTTGTCTATTGAGATATTCAATAAAGGCTTTTCTTTCTTTCATTGTTTAGCCTCTGCGACAAGCATCGATCCAGCCAGATACATTCCTGATAATTCTTATCTTTTCATTTGATTGCACTCTGTATAGAAGAAGCACAGCGTACAAGAATTATCTCAGTAAATTTTGCATAAACACTATCAAATAATCCCACTGAAGTTCTTCCATGTTATGCATAGACAACAATCTTTCAAATTTGTCCCAATCCGCATTTCTGTAATGATATTTATGGATTTTATCTTTTTCTGCATCCTGACTTACTGGTTTGGGGCATTTAAACTGATAACAACTGGGAGATTGTTCACTAACCCAATTATCCTTGACAGTAACCCAATCACAGTTGCATGCAAAAGCTGGTGATATAAGTGACAAATCGATGGCAGAAGGCTTATGTTACGATATAACAGGATCTAGCAAAACACAACATTTTCGACGAAACGGTTATTGATTGTACCTGCCAACAGTGCATACCTTGTTCCCAAAAGGGAGAATGAGCATTAAAATCGCCCACTATCAACCATTTCTCATTCTGAGCCAGAATCGCGCGTAGCCACTCCGTGTTCTGGTCGACTGGACCAGTTGGTAGATACACAGAAACTAATCATAAACGCGATTACATTAAATTTCACTCTTACTGCACAGGCAATAATGTTTTCTAGAATCTGTTGGAAACGTTGTGTAAAAATAGCCTGTAATCCAGAACATCTTTGATATACATAGCAGTGTTGATTTTT
>CM031604.1:63067135-63074635 GCA_018398815.1 Conus ventricosus
TAGACTATAACCCCAAAACGAAAAGGCGGGGGGGTTTAATTTAAAACCAGCTTTAAAAATCAGGGTTTTAAAAAGTATTATATTTTTTTTTATTGCTTTTTAAAAGGGATTGTGTTTTGAACTTTTAAAAGTGTGAGGAGAAAGCAGACTACTCCAAGCCCACTCCCCATAGAAAAAAAGTTTAACTCTTGGCTGCGTGGGGAAAAATAGACAGTATTTAGGCACTGAACAAAGTATTGAACAGATTCGAAATTGTCTACTTCAACTTTGGGAGAAGTACTAGGGCTGGGTTTTCGAAGAAACAGCTGGGGGTCAAAAAAGGGTTTAAACCCCGGGGGGGCAGACAATGTTTACCCTTATGCTAATTGGAAAGGGTAAGATGGCCCCGGTTTGATTCAGAAAAAGTTTTAAAAATAGATTTAACACAAGACCCCTTTTAAACAAGGCCCCTAGAAAATTTGCATGTGACATGTATTCCGTTTTGGGGACTATTTTAAATGCCCTTTTCATCAGGGGATTAATTACTTTTAATCATTTTAAATTTTTGGATCATTTTAAAATTTAAATCGCAAAAAAAAAAAAATTTTGGATGAGAAGACGCCGCAAAACAGTCCCCCAGGGCAAATGTACCACAAGAGAATGCGCCACAGAGCACCCCAAAGTAAATTTTTTTTTAAACCACAATAAATAGGTTACTAAGCCTAAAAATCCTGGGGGGTGTTGCGGCCGGCCATAACTAGGCTGATTGGGAAAAAACGGGCAAAAAGAAAACCCAAACCCCAAAAATTAAAATTTGTTAGATAGTAATACAGCATCGCCGCCCCCCGCCAAAAAAAAAACCCCAATTAAAAAACAACAAAAATACAATAACAATCAAACGAAAAGAGGTTCATTATGTAGGGGGGAAAGCTGCTGTTGGGGTTGGGGGGGTGGTTTTTTTGGGATACAAATACCTAAAAACCATAAGCAAAAAAAGTCACAAGCCCCCACAAAAAAGAAAAGGGAACCCAGTTTCCCTGAAAAAAAAGTACAACCCCAGCTGAAACCCCCTTTTTTCTATAAAATTTTTTTTTTTAATGAATTTGATAAATTTTTAAAAACAAGAAAGTAAAAATTTAAGTTAGTTTTTAGAAAGTTTTTTTTAAAGTTAAGTACAAGAAAAATTAAAAAGTTTTTTAAAGGGTTCTTGTTAAGTTCTTAAGAAATTTTCTTTTTTAAGTTCTTTAAGAAAATTTCTTGTTAAGTTTTAAGGAAAGTATTTTTTAGTTTTTTAAGTTAATTTACAACCCAAGTCAGTAAATTTAAATCTTTTAAAGTTCTCCAAGCCCCCAAAAAGCATAAAAAAACTAAAGGGATTGACGTAATTCTTTTTTTATTTTTAAAGCGAGTGTTTTCTTGTTAACACCCAAGTTGTGTTTACTTGGGATAAAAGATTTTGAGCGCTGATTAACATTTTTGTTTAAAAAAATACTTTTTTTTTCAAAGAGGCTTCCCTTGTAGTTATCGTGGTTAATTTTTTTTTTACAACTTCTTTACTTATGCCCTTAGCCTTTTTCATTACAGAAGTCGGCTAGCAACGCTTTACATCTTTGCCCCAAACCAAAAATTCTTTTATAAACTGCCCCATTGGTTTTTCACCCTTTCCCATTTTTCCAAATTATTTTCCTTGTTCACAGTTGATTTTAAAAGGGACTTTTTTTGGATAGTCGATTTTCCCGTACCCCCCATCAACTCCTTTAGCTCCCCTCATTTTTTCTAATCTTTGTAAAAGTTTCTGGGGGGATTTTCTAGAATAAAACTATCATGTCTGGGGAAAAGGGGCCCTTCTTGCTTTGGGTACAGGGGGTTTAAAGTAGTCGTACAAAAATTTCCTAACATCAAAAAATTTTGCAACAAAAAATAGGTAAAAACCCGATAAAAACCGGCTTGTAAAAAATTTAAACACCCTTTTTTACTTATAAAATTTTCCCAAAACCCGGGCCTGTGGGTTAAATCTTTAAAGTTTTAAATATTTGGGGTTTTAGGGGGGCCAAACTAATTGCTTGGTTTCTTTTGTAAAAAATTTTTCACATCTTTACGTTTGTTGGATTTTCCATAGTTTTCCCCAAAACAGCTGTTTTCTCATTTTTAAAAATTTCCTTTTTCTGAAGCGTCAGGGGCTTGGGTTCAAAGATCATATTCTTCTTGATGGGGGCCCTTTAAAAGGCTTTTGATCAAGATAATTATTTTTGTGAACAGCTCTTGGGTTTCAGTCCGTTTTTAAGTAAAACTGTAGGATCTGTAAGGCAACAAAATATTTTTTTTATGTCTAAGATTAGGCACAAGTTTAGGAGGGTTGGGAGGGGGGACCCATTTTTAAATTTCTTTCTGGGGTTTAAGGGGGTAATCGTTGGGGAGATGTGTAGTTCAAAAGGTTTTACTCTAATTTCCTACTTCCAAGATTACCCCAAAGGGTTATCAGGCAGAAGCTCGAACAACAAAACCAACACCAGAAATTAACTTTAGGGAGGCCCCTTTTTCAGGGTAAAGTTTTCTCGGGGAAGCAGTTGGTTCATACCCCATCCATACAGATTGTTGGCGTCTAATACATTGATGGGTTGGACGGGGTTTGGGGGTTTTCAAAATTCGTCAAAATATTTTTTGTTGGCTTTGAAAGAAAAGGGAGGGTAGGCCATGCAAACCTCCCCTCACCCCATCTTCAATCATCTGAATTGTGGGAAATTTTTTAAAAAAATTTTAAGTAATCTGGATGTTTGTAAACTTTAAAAAGGGGTTCCCAAGAAAGCCCCGGGGGGCAGAGATGTAATGTGATGGCCCTAAGCTGAAATGTTCATGCATGAAAGATCTGTAATTCTGAAAGAGTTGCCAATTTAAAAACACGTCAGCCATAAAATAGTGTCGAAAAAATAACCCCTTGTTTTGGGGTGTAAGTCTGCCCAGACTTTCTTTGGGGTGTTCATATTTTAAACTCAAATTTTTGTCTTTTCCCCTAAGACTAGAAAGAAACGGGCCCTTTTGGGGGAAACGAGTCTTTTGTCAAAAACCCTTTTTTCCCCGAGTTCAGTATTCCCTTAAGGAAAAGCGCCCTTTTCGCACCAAAATGGGTCAAAGTTTGTTTAAATGATTTTGGGAAAATCTTGTAGGGGATCCCGCTAAAATTTATCTAAACTAGGGTTAAAATTTTTTGGGCTGAGTCATAAAAGGAAAAAACAGTCAAGAGTAAAAGTCCCTGTCTTTTCTGAAAAACTGGCAAAAGCAGGGAACCCTCTTTTTTATTTTAGAATCAGGGGTTGGGGGATTTTTAAAAGAAATCGGGGCCCCGGAAAAATATGGAAAAAAGATTTGGGGAGTTTCCATTCTTAGGGTAACCTTTTAAATTTTAAAATTCACTTGCTGTGTGCAGCTCCTCTGAACTTTCCCGTAATGGATCATGGTCTTTAAAAGCCCCTAAAATTTTTTTAAAAAGATCCAGCGTGAGTGGGGGACATAAAGTTCTTTGGGCTTCCCGGGGTCATAAATGTTGAAAGGTTCGTTATTAGATAAAAAGATTACAAAATTGTTTTTTATTGCTCTAAAAACTACTAGCTGCGTTGAGGGGCCCCTGTAAATCTTGGTGGTGGTTTCCCCATCTGACCCAAAAACAATTAAAAGCATAAGAACCGATCTGAAGGTGGGGTTTAAAAAAAGGGTTTTTTATTTTTTGGGGTTTTTGGGGCCCAGTACTGCGGCAAAAACGATTCAAAAATCAGCATAGACACTAAGGGGGTCATTTTTTTTTTGTAAATTTTTTTTTTAAAAATGACCTTAAACCCCCGGGTTTGGGGGGGAGGAGTTTAGGGGTTTCCCCCCCCAGGGTTTTTTAAAACTTTTTACAATGTTTTTATGAAGGGGACTGTTTTTATATAGGGATTTGACCAAAAAATCTTCTACAAAACTTGTTTAGATGATCCTTTTATGTAAAAGCCAAAAGTTGCTTATTATTGTTCCGATTTTTAAAACATAATTTACTCTTTGTACTATTGCAAAAAAGGGTCAAGTTACATGATTCTTTTGTGATTTTGCCTAAAATAGGAGCGTTTGGAGAAATTTAGAGGCACTTGATTTTCTTTCTTTCAGACCATGTGTATACTTTACAGTGATTGGGGTTTTTTTTTGGTTTTTCAAACTTGGGGATATTAAATTTTTATACTTAATGGGAAAAGGGTTTTGTTATCAAAAAATTTAGCTCTTGCTTATATTTTCAAAATTAGAAACTCTGTTTGCATGATTTTAAAGGATATAAATGTGGGGAAAACACACCACATAAAACACTTTCTGTCAGAAATTTTTTTGTTTAAGGGCGCTCTTTTAAAACCCAACTCTTTCGGAAGAGGAAGGTAAAATTGGCCCAAAAATAGGATGAAATTTGTTTTGTTTCATTTTTATTTCAAGGGGCTGTCCCCTTTAGAAACCCCCAGAACCCCTTTTAAAATTGGGCCCCTCATTGCATGGTTAAACTGTGTAAAAATGTAATCACCCGTCCCGAATTAAGTTTTCGATAGTAATAACTTCTTTCTGTTTTGTTTTAAACCCAAACTTGTTTTTTACTATCACAGGCGTTATTTAATCCTTTAGAACGACCAAAAAGCCTTTTACTGGTGGCTCCATTGAAGAAAAATCTGGGATTTTTCGGGTAGCATGTTCAAAGTTTCATGAAAGTTTGTAGGGGTAATATGTCCATGTTTACCCCCCCCTAAAGATTGCTTTAAATTTTTTGTCACTACCAAAAATTTTTTCCTTTTATTTGTATATAGTTTTCTATCCCCGAAATTTTTTTGTGGGCGTTTATTTTTTTAAAACCACAAAATTTCCCCTAAATTTTAAAAAAAATTTAAAAGTAAATTAAAATAAGTAAAATCGCTTTTATTTTCGCCCCAAGCGTTGAAACACCCTTTAAACAGTTGCCTTACAAAAAAAAGGGCCCGCTAAAAATTTTTTTCCTTTTTGAACCCCAAAAGTCAATGGGTTCCCCCTTTGATTTCTTTGTTTAAAAAAGTAAAAATGATCCCTTTTTTTAATTTTTTACCAAACATTCTCAAACCCAAATTCACTACAAAACAATTTTAAATACTTTTATTGTTTGTCAAATAGTTTTATTACAATTCTTTAAATCAGATTTTTCCCCGAGTTCGACACCATTTTTTTAAAACAAAAAAAATAAAAAATAATTGTAAATTTTAAATTCATTATTATTTATAGTCTTTTTTAAAACGTAAAACCCGGGTCTTCATTAAAGCGAATGCTACTCCTTTTAGATCAAATGGGGGAAAAGTCAGATTAACCAAAATTTTAGAACCCTATTAATCAACTAAATGAGGGAAACAACTTTATAACTGGTTGGGGGCCCAAAAATCTGGTATTTTAAATGATACCCCTTCCCCCTTTCTTTCTTTATTTTTATCGTTTAAAAAGGGTCAGTAATTTAAATTTTTCAAAAACCCCTCTTTTTTAATTTTCCTATCGGGCCTCCCCCTCCCCAAACCCAAATCGTAAAGTATTTTAAAAGCCGTAGCTACTCGGGCTTATTTTTTTAAAAACCCGATTAAAAAAAAAATTAAAAAAAATTAAGTAATTTATTTTTTTCTTGTTTTGGAAAAATCAGAAGTTATATGTTGTGGGACTGGTGCGTTTGGGGGGGGGGGGTGGAGGGGGGTGTGTGGGGTGGAGGGGGGGGGTTCATGAGTGGGGGGGGGAGGGGGGGGCGGGGGTTTGGGGGGGGTGGGGGGGCGTAAGTGGGGGGGGTGTGTTGGGGTGGGGGGGGGGTTGTGTAGTGGGGGGGGGGGCCTTTTTTTGTCGAAGCCAAAAACTTCCGAAGGGTTTTCCCCCAGTTTGGTTTTATTTTTTGCCCTTTTGGTGGAGCATGCTTCCTCGGCCAGTATTGATTTTTTCACAAACTAGCCAGTGGGCCCCGTTTTTAAAACCCCCTGGGCCCGAACTCGCGAAAGCCCCCGTTTACATTGCATATATTTTTAAAAAGAGGCTTTCTTTTTATACAAGCCGGGGAATTGAAATTTCCCAAACTTTTGAAAATTTGATATAGAAAAAACAAAATGGGCAAATTCCCTGTTTTTTTACACAGCCGGTTGGGGGTTTAATTTAAATTTCCCGTTTTCAAATAATTCTCCCGGACGCTTTTGGGGTTTGATTGTTTTTAAAAAATTTTTTGGGTTTTTTCAAACCATTGGTAAAAAAAAAGATTTTTTGAAGGTTTTTAAAGATTTCCCGGGTTTGATCTCAAACCACTTTCAGTAAAAAGGGGGAATTTCGGGTTTTGTTTTTACCTCAAAAAGAAAACCCTTTTTCAAAACGGCCCCAAAACAAGTTGCTCTAAAAAAACCCAAATTAAAGTTTAAAAAAAATCCCGTTTCCCTTTAAATGTCATTTTAAAGTTTTTCCTTGCTTTTTCGCCCAAAAAAAATTTTGGCTTCGTTTGGGGGCCCCGGGGTTTGGGTTTTTAGCAAGGCTCGCCACGTTCTAATTTTTCCCAAGATTTCAAAAACCCTTTCCCCTAATATTTTTGTATTTCAAATTATTTCTTTTTGCTTAACCGGGAAAACAGAAATGTTCATTTGGCTTTCTTGGGGAACTAAATTCATTGCAGTCTCTTTTGAAACAAACCAGCTTCCGGGTTTTTACTCTGGGATTTTTTTTTTCATGGGAGTGACAGCGCCCAACACAAGTCTTGACTTTAAAAGCACCGCTCAAAATAGGGTTGGGCCCCGCTGGCCCAGCTCCCCCAGGGAAAAGATGGCATAACCCCCCGTCCCAAATTTGGTTTAACGTGCACACGTTTACAGCTCACCCCCCCGTGAGAAATTAATAAAGCGTATTAGTGCAGGGCCCCCGTGAGCGAGCGGGGCAACGCCAGAAAACTCTGCCCGCGGGCCCTTGTAGCAAACCCCTTTTCAAACAGTACGTCAATTTTTCGTTTCCCCGGGGGTCGATAAAAAAAGGCAGGGACATGGTCACGGGCAACAAAACATACCAATATTGATTGGGGCCAGTCTGGGGTAGGACTGTCAAGCCATATAAATGTTAAAATGTTTAGTTGACTTTATGCCCTTGGAGAGAATGTAAATATCTTCGTTCACGATCACCCTATCTTATCTTGCACGTAAGCCCCCATTTTAAAGTACTGATTACGTCGATTTTTGGCGGTTTTGCATGTTAAGTTTGTTTAAAAACAGGTGTTAATTTTGGTCAAAATTAGCATGAGAAGGACGTGATTTGTATGTGAAAAGGGGGGTTTTTGTGCAAAATAAGATAGGTGGTCTTGAACGAAGATATTTACATTCTCTACCAAAGATGTTTTACACGAAGATTTTCACTCTGCTTCGTGAGCACTGAATGTATTGCGTTCTCTAGCAGTCCTGTCCTCTCCTTACCAGACTATAATTGATTTACGTGTAGAGCTGCAACATTTTGCAGCAATCTTCCCATGATAGAAACGTCTTTTCATTC
>CM031604.1:63089011-63104011 GCA_018398815.1 Conus ventricosus
AGGTTGCCCTTAAAGAAATTGGGTTTTAAAAGTAAAGGGTTAAACCATATTTGAAAGAGCTAAGAATAACGGGGGGATGTTAAGAACAAACAAGGCGATCTATAAAACATTTAAAAAAACCCGATGGCTACTACAGCTTTGTTTTTTAAGAGAAGTATTTAGCAAATTTTTGGCATCAAGTTAAAATTAATGAGCAAATTTTATAATTACTATAAAATTTTCCAGAACTTAAAAGAAAAACGGAGCACGTTTTTCCTAGAAGCCTTGCTCAAATTTTTAGGCTTTTAAATGGCATGGTGAAACAATCATATTAAAACACATATGCACTTAAAAAGGGGTTTCTTTATGATATGTAGGCTAGACTAGCCGATTTTCTCATGTACCCATGGTGTTGTCTATTTAGAAGAGTTAAAAACAGACCGGGGGGCCGATAGCTCAGTTGGTAAGCGCCCGGACTCGTGAACCGGGGGTTGCGTTCGAATTTCGGTCTAGGGGATTTCCCCCGGAGTTAACATTGGTTCTGACTCCATCCCCCCTATATCGTTCGGATGGGACTATAAACCGAGGTCTAGTCTGTGTCACATGCACTAAAAGACCATACACGGACTCTAAAGATCCCGATCTCATGTCCTAAGCCGGGTGAGTACCGGGCTACACGAAAATACAAAATGCATGCAACCTGTGTGCCAGAATAGTCTACTTGAAGACTGTGGCACGGGCGGGTTTAAAACATCCCCATCTGAAAGAAGAAGAAGACCGCAATTTATTAATGGGCACCCCTCTACATTCTACAGGCACTACCGTCAACTAAGCAGGGTTTTGCGATTATCAGTTATACAGGTTTGAGGGAAATAGTCAATTAAAGAATTAGTTAACGTAGACATAAATTCATTAAATATAAGAAACTAGCCAAGAGGGAAACTATTTTGTTTTTTCTGATTTATTAATAGTGCTGGAAGTAGAAGAACGACTGTAAACCATTAGATTTTTATATTATGGGAGAGAATGTAAATATCTTCGTTCACGATCACCCTATCTTAACTGCACGTAAGCCCCCCATTTAAAATCTGATTACGTCGAAATTTTTGGGTTTTGCATGTTAAGTTGTTTAAAAACAAGTGTTATTTGGTCAAAATTAGCATGAGAAGGACGAATTTGTATGTGAAAAGGGGGTTTTCGTGCAAAATAAGATAGGTGGTCTTGAACGAAGATATTTACATTCTCTTGGTTAAAAGTGTCAGTTTACGTCTTTTCCCCCAAGGCGCAGGTAGAGTTAAGTGCTTTTAGACTGGGTTTTGTTTGTAGTTTTGACCCTTTAATCTAAATCGTTGGCTAAACGATGGTTTTGTTTATGCATAACTCCTTTAGTAAGTGTCACTGGATATTCCCAAAAGGTTTAACAAGCCCTTTTCACACCTTCCTCTCACCCCCCTCCTTAAATTTCCAGTGACCTTCAAACCGAGTGCCCATCAAACAAACATTTCCTGCCCTTCCCCCATCACGACCCCGTTGGCACCAATCCTTTCGCATATCTAAACTCAATATATCGATACTTCTCTCTCTCTCTCTCTCTCCCCTTTTCTCTCTCTCAACTCTCTCTCTCTCTCTCTCTCACACACACACACACACACACACACACACACAGAAACCCCGCACGCAAAGCACGCACGCACGCACATATATTTTGTTTCACGCCTCTTCGCCCATGCTATCATTTTTGTTTGATCAAAAATTTATGTTTATTTTACATTCCACATCACTGATATGAACATTTCTGTCTAGGTGCACTGTGCAGATAAAAACAAATCTGAACTGCATGCAGGGAACAAATCGAAAATGTAAAACACATGTCGCCATTCACGTCTATGCATGAAGAGATAAAACCTATGTCTTAACAGTACTTGAACGTTGAGAGAGAGAGCAGAGTAATGCATAATATTCACCTATAAGACATTTCTTTGAGCCGGAATACTCAGTTGGTAGAGCGCGGACTCGTAATCTTGGTGATCCTGGGGTTGCGGGTTCGAACCTCCGCCAGGGCGTTTCGGTACAGGGGGATTTTTCCCTCGGAGTTAACATTGGTTCTGACTCCATTTCCCATACAGTCCTTCGAATGAGACTATAAACCGAGTTTCCGTGTGTGAACGCACGCATAACATCTTGCACGCACGTAAAATCCCATCACCAACTTTCGGAAGAGTAGGCCGTAGAGTTTGGCCGTTGTATGGATGACACGTTACACATAGCATGCACCCTGCGTGAGAAATGGAAAGAATGAAGGAAGTAAGGAAAATGAGTGATCGATATTGAACGATACTGACTGGATGACACGGGAACGACTGAATGAAGCGCCAGCTGCAGCTCTTCAGTCGGCACTACCCAGGTAGGCAGCCCTTTGTGTAAACGAGTGTTGATTGTAAAGCGCTTAGAGCTTGGTCTCTAGCCGAGAATAGGCGCTATATAAGTATTTCATATTATTATTATTATTATTTCAAAGACTTTCCACAAAGGCGTTCGCCTTTCAGCCGTGATCCAATTCGCGTGCCCGAACTCCATCACACAAACTAGCTGTTTGTGCAAGGGTCCCATTGTGAGCACAGAGGCCAGTGCTGAAACAATATCCCCACTTCTTTTGACATGGCTCCTGCGACCTGCGAATCTGCTGGCTCGATCAGGTTGACTGGTTCTTACCAGCAGGCACGAAACACTGGTGGGACACGACTAGCGTTGGACATGGACGGGAATGGTTACAGGGAGATGTGTTTTAAAACGACTTTCCCGAACAGCCTCTCCTCTTCTCTTCCTCTTCCATTCTGTCTCGGGCTTTCTTCTCTTGCCTGTGTTGTCCTGCCTATCTCTCCCTCCGCATGCATGTGGTGGCAAGTCAAGTCCCAAATCCCAAAAATTTTCTTTATTGAGGGTTAAAGAATAAGATTTACAGCTTTCTTCCTCCTGCTCTAACAGTTGAGTGGTTGTGTTGTGTTGTGTGTGTGGTGGTTTTTGGTGTGGTGTGTATTTGTGTGTGTGGTGGTGGGGGGTGGGGTTAAATGTTCACCTACAAGTAATTTTAGACCAGAAATCGGATTAGTGTGTGTGTGTGTGTGTGTGTGGTGTGTGTGTGTTGTGTGCGTGTGTGTTTTGTGTGTGTGTGAGTTATGTTTTGTTTGTGTGTGTGTGTGGTGTGTGTACGTGCGCGCGCGCGCGCGCGCGCGCGCGTGGGTTTTGTTGTGTATGTGGTTGTACGTGCGCGCGCGCGCGGTGTTGTGTGCGTGTGTGTGTGTACGTGCGCACGTGTATGTGTGTTTGTGCGTGTGTGTTGGGTGTGTGGTTTTGGTTGTGTGTGTGTTGTTGTGTGTGTGGTGTGTGTGGGGTGTGTGTGTGTGTGTTGTGTGTGTGTGTGTGTTCAGCCATCTCCATGTGCAATGTCTGTCGGTATGCATGTACATGCGTACGTAGTTTCAGCTGTGTACCTTTTCCTCATGGTATTCTTTTTGGGAAGACTGATTCAGGAACCCGTGAGAAGACATGTTTCCCTCTTTCCTCCCACCCCTACACCTGACTTTCAGGGGGATTCCTGGTTATGTTTTCCCCCACGTCTCCAACTTTGATACATCTCTCGAGTTTCCAGTTTTTACCAAAACCTGGGGGACAGCCCAGGTTTTTTTTATTTTGTTTTGTTCAATTTGCTACAATTCAATTTTCAAGGGGGGATTTTTTTTTTAAGATGGGGGGAAAAAGGGGGAAAGGGGGGGACGTAAGGGGGCAACACAGCTTTGGAAAAGAAAATTTGGGAGGAAGGGAAGGAGGAAGGGGGGGGAAAGTATCTTTCTGCCTCTTTTTCCCTTCCCCTTGCTTTTTCCGGTCAGAAAGAAACGAATCCACCCCCTTGACAAAATTTCAAGCTGTACCGGCAAGCTGCGACACTAGCAACCACAAAAAGACCTTCCAAAACATAGTTTTTGAGTCCCCCCCTTTTTCACGCCCTGACAGTTCCCCCTTTTCCAACTCTTGACAGTCCCCCTTTGTCTCAAGGTCATTGACAGTCCCCCTTTGTCTCAAGGTCATTGACAGTTCCCCTTTGTCTCAAGCTCATTGACAGTCCCCCTTTGTCTCAAGCTCCTTAACAGTCCCCCTTTGTCTCAAGCTCATTGACAGTACTCATTGACAGTTCCACTTTGTCTCAAGGTCATTGACAGTCCCCCTTTGTCTCAAGGTCATTGACAGTTCCACTTTGTCTCAAGATAAATGACAGTCCGCCTTTGTCTCAAGCTCCTTAACAGTACCCTTTGTCTAAGCTCATTGACAGTCCCCTTTGTCTCAAGCTCCTTAACAGCCCCCCCCCCCCCCCCCCTTGTCTCAAGCTCATTGACAGCCCCCTTTGTCTCAAGCTCCTTAACAGTCCCCTTTGGTCTTAAGCTCTTGACAGTCCCCTTTGTCTCAAGCTCCTTAACAGCCCCCCCCCGCCCCCTTGTCTCAAGCTCATCGACAGCCCCCCTTTGTCTCAAGCTCCTTAACAGCCCCCCGCCCCCCCCCCCCCCCCCCCCTTGTCTCGAGCTCATTGACAGTCCCCTTTGTCTCAAGCTCCTTAACAGCCCCCCCCCCCCCCTTGTCTCAAGCTCATTGACAGCCCCCTTTGTCTCAAGCTCCTTAACAGTACCCTTTGTCCTCAAGCTCATTGACAGCCCCCCTTTGTCTCAAGCTCTTTAACAGTCCCCCCTTTTGTCTTAAGCTCACTGACAGCACACCCCCCTTCCCCCTTTGTCTCAAGCTCATTGATAGTCCCCCGTTGTCTTAAGCTCACTGACAGCCCCCCCCCCCCCCCTTGTCTCAAGCTCATTGATAGTCCCCCGTTGTCTTAAGCTCACTGACAGCCCCCCCCCCCCCCCCTTGTCTCAAGCTCATTGACAGCCCCCCTTTGTCTCAAGTTCATTGACAGCCCCCCTTTGTCTCAAGCTCACTGACAGCCCTCCTTTGTCTCAAGTTCCTTAACAGTACCCTTTGTCCTCAAGCTCACCGACAGCCCTCCTTTGTCTCAAGCTCCTTAACAGTACCCTTTGTCCTCAAGCTCAATGACATCCCTCCTTTGTCTCAAGCTCCTTAACAGTACCCTTTGTCTCAAGCTCATTGACAGCCCCCCTTTGTCTCAAGCTCACTGACAGCCCTCCTTTGTCTCAAGCTCCTTGACAGTACCCTGTGTCCTCAAGCTCATTGACAGCCCCCCTTTGTCTCAAGCTCCTTAACAGTCCCCCCTTTTGTCTTAAGCTCACCGACAGCACCCCCCCCCCCCCTTTGTCTCAAGCTCATTGATAGTCCACCGTTGTCTTAAGCTCACTGACAGCCCCCCCCCCCCCCCCCCTTTGTCTCAAGCTCATTGACAGCCCCCCTTTGTCTCAAGCTCACTGACAGCCCCCCTTTGTCTCAAGCTCATTGACAGCCCCCCTTTGTCTCAAGCTCACTGACAGCCCCCCTTTGTCTCAAGCTCATTGACAGCCCCCCTTTGTCTCAAGCTCACTGACAGCCCCCCTTTGTCTCAAGCTCACCGATAGTCCCCGTTTGTTTCAAGCTTATTAATTGTCGCTGTCACGGACAGAAAAAAAAACTAGCCACGTTCAACGATCACCCAGGAGAGAGTCAAACATAGCATGTACCCCCGGTATCTTAAGAGGCACACCGATAGTATCAACGCGCTGCAGATCACATCTGTGTCTGCGACAAGATGCATTTTCACGCAGAGAGGCGTGGCTGTGGAGGTGGCGGGTACTGGGTACCCAGAATCCTCTTTTTAAGTGAGAGTAGATTCAGATCTGCCTATTCATTGTGTAGGCACCTTTTTATTTTCCGGCAGAGACCTCCAGTGCACCTTGAACATTTAGCTTTTTTTTTTAAGTGCTCCCTAGACTTTTACACCTGGGCGCTGCCCCTGAACATTACTGAGGCAGAAATAGCCCTTAGCCCTGGCATTAACCGAGACCAACCCATCCTACCCTCCATTAGTATAAAGACTACACCTGCATAAACAGTCATTTGAACCAAATTTCTGTCTTTTTCAGCCCTCATATGACTTCTTTCTATTGACACCCTTACCTGTACACACACATCCATTACCCCCCCCCCTCCACTCCGCTTTCTGGTCCCCCCCCCCCCCCCCCATCACCACCACCTTTCCCTCCGCTTGAAAATTGTCCTACATCATTGCATGGCGTTTCGACGTCGCCACAGCGCCCCTTCTTTCATGTTTAATCCTTTCTTGAAAATGGCAGACCTTCGCTCAGAGCGAATTTTGGACGCAGTTCAACACTGGTACTTCACCGTCATCTACCCCCTTGAGAAAGGGAGGGTCAGAGTTTGTTTTAGTTATACACAGCTGACTATAAAGGCTGACGATGGGAAAGGCAGGAGAGACGTGGGGATGGTCGAAAACGGAGTAGGGATGGGGGTGTGGAGGGTGTGGATGAGAGGGGGGATTACAAGGGAAGGAATGGCAGAAAAGAAGGAAAAACCAGGTTCAAGATTTTGGCACGTTTGCTTTTGGTCGTGTATATTAATTTTTTGAAAGGGAAAAAAGGAAGGCAGAAAGGAAAAAAAGACTAAAGCAAAAGAAAACAAACAGAAATATCATAAAAAATTGGGTAGTTTCTTCTGTATGTAGCCTAGAATTTGGCCTAGAAACATACTCTTTCTCCCCCTCTTCCGTTGATCCGAAATAAATCGCGATCATCAGAGAGAGAGACAGACAAAGAGAGCGTGTGCGCGTGCGTGCATGCGCGCGCGCATGTGTGCGCGCTTGCGTGCGCGCGCGCGCGCGTGTGTGTGTGTGTGTGTGTGTGTGTGTGTGTGTGTGTGTGTGTGCGTGTGTGCGTGTGTGTGTGTGTGTGTGCGCGCGCGCGCCTCCATGCACTTCATCATACAGCAACAACAATTTTCCATTTGCGGTATGAAAAAAAAGGCTCAATGGAGCCGACAGTACACAGGACCATTTGCAGGCACATCATCGTAAACCGAAGTTGACGCACTGTAGTCGCAGACCCACGGTTGTCTTTCCCGAAAGGAAGTGGGTAACACTGGACCATATTTCAATCAGCTTTTTTTTTTAAGGCAAAGACGTGCTCCACTTTCCGGTTTGCAGGGTTATTTGTAAAGGGTGTCGGCAGATTTACAGGCTGTGGGGAGAAATTGAGGCTGGGAAAAGATGGGAAAGCCATGTCGGCAATCGTTTGTTTGTCGAGATATTTATGTGCGTGAAAAGTGACTTGCTACTACAAAACAGACCAATGGGTGGGGATTAATCTGCACCATTGCATCTCCGACTCCCCCCTCTCTCGAATTCCGGGTGACTGAAACAACTTCACTGCCCTTATGATGCATAGGAAAACCAACGTATGGTTTTTTTTCCCTTCCAATTTTCACCCTAAACTAAGAAGATAGGAGTATAGTTTTTTTGCATTCTTTAGATAGGTTTTGTATTAGTGCACGCAAAATACAACATATCCATTTCTTAAAAAGATTTCTTAGATCTCTTTCTTGACAAAGGTGTCAACTAAAAAATGGTGAAACATTGTGATCACATAGGGGTTTTAATATTCGTGCTGATATTTTAAAGCCACGTACACATAAAACTTTTATTATCTGCACATGGAATGACACAGTAAATCTCTCTCTCTCTCTCTCTCCTCTCTCTCTCTCTCTCTCTCTCTCTCTCTCTCTCCTCTCTCTCTCTCTCTCTCTCTCTCTCTCTCTCTCTCTCTCTCTCTCTAAGGCGCGCGTACTTGGTGTAAAATAATACAACAGGAGAATGTAATCGGAACGCTAAACTTTGGTTAGTTTTACATTTACTGACGAGTGCCAGAATGGGAAAAGGTTGCCAATGTGTCTTTTTTCATGATATTGCAGATTTCTCTCCGCTATTTACATTCAAGGCAGCTCCAGAAAGTTTGAAATGTCTTCTGCACACTGTTTCGCAACACGATAAGCATGAGTGGGTTATTAAACTTATCAAAAGATTAAAAGAGGGTTTATCAAAACATGTATTAGATGCGTGAAATTCTGATGAAATACATTACAAAACAGATTAAGAGTCACAACAAATTTAAACATTGAGCATATTCAGCGGTAGGTTGAGCAAAAATGACAAAGCCACAGATTTGTAATCGATCTTTGCTATGAACCTTGACAAGCCTTCATCGAGATGATACTATTTCTTTAACCTTTAAGGACTGCATAATAAAACCGGAACTTCCACGCCACTCTCCTGGTACAGAACTATCCGTGTTAGTGTGAAGAAGATTGAAACATGCTTGCGCTAAGTGTATTTTCACCGATGTAATCAAGGTATTCAGACTTTCATCCTTTAAGTCAGTATGATGTCTTTCAAAGCTAACTCCTATTAATTCCCATGACGGTAAGGTTCATAACGAGAGCAACATTCTAAGGATGACTATGACTTTTCCCCAAATGCCAGTAATATGAGTGGGACCGTTTGCTAATTTTTCTTATCATTCTTTGCGCTTTTTGAAAAGTCCTGGTCAAAATTAATCTTTCACTCCATTTTACTACAATCTTCTATCGGTCTTATTCTAACAAAAAAATCACGTTTTGATGATGCTAATTGTCTCATTTGATCAAGGGGTGAAACTCCTGTTTATCTGTGGGATTCCATTGTATTTGTGTAAAATGGAACGCCTGCTACTATTGCAAAGAAATTAGTTGCATATGTAACACAAAGCTGGCAGGTGAACTCAGTTCACTTCACTGTGAACAAATTAGGACTTTCTTTTCCTGTAAAAGTCGTTAACAATGTGCGCGCGCATGTGTGTGTGTATGTGTATGCGTGCGTGCGTGCGTGCGTGCGTGCGCGCGCGCGCGCGCGCGTGTGTGTGAGAGAGAGAGGGTGGGCGTACGTGCGTGTACGCATACTTCCAAGCACTTTGTCATACAGCAACAGCAAATTTCCAGTTTGTGCGCTACAGGCACATGCCCGTGGCTGTGCGTCCGGACAGAAAGTGCCTAACATTTCACCGTACTTCACTCAGCTTTTTAAGCAAAGAACGTTTCCTTCTTCCGGTTCTGAAGCTTTATGTGCGGGTGTTGGCAGATTTATATACGATGGGTAGAAATTGCGGCTAGAAGAAGGATAGAAAAGCCATGTCGGCAGTCGAGTGTTTGGCGGGACGATTAGCCTACCTACGTCAAAAGTGACTTGCTACTATGAAAGAGACCGAATGGTCTTGGGAATTTATTTGCACAATTGCATTTCTGATGTCCACCTTACTCAAGTTCCGAGATACACATACACACACACATGCGCGCGCGCGCGGCGCGCGCGCACAATACACACAGACGCAAGAGAATGTGATATGATCTAAACGCTCACACATAGACGCAAGAGGATGTAAATGTGATCTAAGCGCTAAACTTTCGATATTTTTAATAGGACGTCGAATATATAAAGAAAACGGAATTACATGTGTCAGAATGAGAAAAGGCTGCCATTTTATTGTTTTTTTCGGTTGTTTTTTTCCGTTAGCAATTAACCTACAAGTCAGTTCCCTTGCGTTTGAAATATCTTCTGCACCCTGTTTCGCAAGACAATGAGCGTATACAATATAAATAATCCCACGATGGAAGAAATCCAACAAAATCTTTTTTTTTTTTTTTTTTTACTTTGAATGCTCTGGATCACATACCTATGAAAGATTATTGGAAAGATTTATGAAATACTGATTAAATCAATTACAAGAGTTTACACAAAATCAAACATTGTGCAGATTCCGACGTAGATCAACAAACCAACCAAAAAAACCGACAAAGCCATAGATTCGCAATGGGTTTTGCCGTGAAACTCGACAAGCCTCATTCGAGATAAGATTTCTTAACTTGTAGGAATGCACGATAACCCCGGAACCTGTACACCAATCCTCTGGTTCAGAACTATCTGTGTAAATCTGAAAATGATTGAACTGTTGACCGACGTAGTTATGATATTCCTTCTTTTTTTTTTTTTTTTTTTTTTTTACATCTTTTAAAAATCAGTATAAAGTCTATCAAGGCTAAGTCCTGTTAATTCTCATGATGTTAGAGCGTAGTCTTCAAAGCTAGAGCGCCACTCCATGGATTAACATGATTTTTCCTCCAAAGATATATCAGAAATATAGGTGGCATCGTTTGTATATATTTTCATAATGGTTTGCGCCTTTTGTAAAGTTCAGGTCAAATTTTATCTCAAACTCCGTTGACAGATCAACTCAGTTTAGTTCACTGTGACGAAAAAGGACGGGTGTTTGCCTGTAGAAGTCGTTATAAACGTGATGCCGGTCTCAAAAAGGAATGTTTTGTCGCACAGTGTTATTCTATAACTTGTCAGTCACTTTATACAGGTCCAGCTGGCCGTTTATTATAAATCTTTTTGCAACATCCATACACACTTATTTCGCCTTCCCTTCCCTTTTTATGTTGTAAACTGATTTTAGAGACAAAAGTAGCCAAAGCCTATGAACAATATATATATATTATATATATATCCCCCTATTTCTTCAATCTAAGACATAAGAGCAAGCTTTGTTTACAATTCAATATTTTTTGCAGTCATTGCAACACCAAGCTGCTCTGTAAGTTGCTGGAACGGTGCTCGGTACTTATCCTTGGAATTTATTAGTTTGTTGTATTTTAGTCCCTTGCGGATTCATTCAAGAACTGGCCTCAGCACTTGTGTCTTAGGACATATTTTTATATTTTCTACTTTTCACAAGAAAAATGTAGCTTGTTTTGCTCTTTCATGATTTTCTTTTGCTTCTTAGATGGCACCTTTGGTTGGTTTTTTGAAAACTCAACAAACATACTACGGTATTGCACACCAGCCTTTTCTGGGATTGCATTCTTCTTAAAACTGAAAAGGCAGAGGAGTCAAATTACCACTTTCCGCGGTCACTGAGGAGAAACAACCAAATTTCGAAATATCGGTATATGACCAGGAGTTATATCTTAGTGAGTTTCCCTCCCTATTGGAGGATGTCTCCCACTTGGGAGAATCTAAGCTTGCTGAAGGCTCATTTTGAGAAGCATTTATTTTATTTTTCCCCATTCACCCACTCAAACACATACTGTTAGTTAGGCAGAATCATCTACCACTGCAGATATGAATGCGTATCTCCCCCTATTTCTTCAATCTAAGACATAAGAGCAAGCTTTGTTTATAATTCAATATTTTTTGCAGTCATTGCAACACCAAGCTGCTCTGTAAGTTGCTGGAACGGTGCTCGGTACTTATCCTTGGAATTTATTAGTTTGTTGTATATATATATATATATATATATATATATATATATAAATCAGAGTTTAAAAAGCCACTCAGAACGTTAAAAGTGCTCAACCATGTAGGGAGCGACATACCAGTTTAAAATAGGATATACCTGAGGAAAGCGTTTTAGCTTGAAACAAGCTTGTAGGTTTTTAATTTCCCTATTTTAAATTGGTATATATATATATATATATCCAAGTGCAGGTTACAATTCTTCAGGCGTTATAGTAATGACTTGGCAAAGATTTGAACTAAAAAAAACTGTAAAAAAATTGAAGATGAGTATGAGAAGCCCTTCGCTAGCTGCCTGAGGGAACCATCGTAATCCCTCTCGAAGGCACATTTAGTTGTATTGCCTGCTCCTAGGCCTTTCATCCGCTGGATCGGACTCATCAGGGAGACACGGCTGATTGTGTCTGTGCTCTTGGTGTCAAATAGAGACACACCACAGTCCGTAATTCTGTGGTGTTCTCACCACCAAGCGTTCAAAAAAGAATCCAACAGCACCCTCAAAGCAGCCAGCGAAGGGTAGTAAAAGGGAACAAAACAAAAGTGTGGAGAGGAAAAATAGTTGCTGAAAAACTAAAAGCATTATTCAAACAGTATAAAATGTAGGGAACAATCTTTGAGCCTATGCTTGAGGATCCATTCAATATATATATATATGTGTGTGTGTGTGTGTGTGTGTGTATATATATATATATATATATAGATAGAGAGAGAGAGAGGAGAGAGAGAGCCGAACAACCAATATAGAGCGGCCAAGATCGAATTGATTCTATCCCCTTCCCACCCTACCCCCCTCCTGACCCCTCTGCTTTTCTCGCCTTAGAAACGGTGCCAGGTAAAAGGAAAATAAGGGAAAGCACTTCATTCTCTGGCTGATTGAATACACACCAAGGGTCAATCACTTGCTCACAATTTTCAACATTAGGGTTTGATGTATGGCGGAAAAACCCTTTCAGAGTTCTCTTTTCCTCTTTTTATAAAAAACCCACACAAACACAAAACGTATAGATATGAAGTTAATTATCTTTAAACACCGATAATAACTACATCCCCATAATTCTCCGTCCTCTCTGTCAAAGCTATAGAAGAGAATGTCTTCACTCACTTTAACACGAAAGGTCAAGAGAAAAGCAATTTCGCAGAATGAAAAGGAGACGTTTGTTTAGTGTTTCTCTTCTTGTGTTGCCATTTTGGAGAATGAGGGAAAAACGGTTTCGTTTCACCCGTAGATTTTATTTCATGATGATTTCATTCTGTTGGGATTTGTTTTAGCTGAGGTGGGGGTGTTTTGTTTGCTTTCACGTGAAACAGGTCAGGGACAATGTGAAAGGGAGACAATATCGCCTCTGGCTCTGACTGGTAATGCACATGATGTCAGAACGTGAGAATGACGGGCCACAAAAACTCTCCGCTCCCTAGCAATCATTCGTTCCTATCGCATGTCAAATGTCACACACACACACACACGCACACACACACTTCTCTCTCTTTTTCTTTCTTTCTTTCTCTTTTTCTTCTTCGTTTTTATATTATTCCCCATGGCCCCCTCTCTCACTCTCCACTCCCCACCTCTCCCCCCTCCCTCTCCCTCTCAGTTTTTCACATGCGCGGCCACGTGTTTATAAACGTATAATGTGCTGCGCGCAATAGCTATGTTCAGAGGTGGACGAGGCAGGGGCTCTTAGCGCTCGTGCAGCCTCTCCAGCTTATGAAAGAAAGAGCATATATATATATATATCTCCATGGTTCTATTCTTTTTGATATGGCATTGGGTTTCAGTCGGATTGCACAGACTTGCGGCATTTTTTCATTTAAAAGTTTATGGGGGGGGGGGGGGGGGGGGGGACTCCGACAGACCCCAGAAGCATTATGGATGCGTGGTGTCCTCGATCTACACTTACAACTTCCACCCCCATACAAATTGACTGATCCGCTACTGTCAACAGTTCCTCATTTAATGAAGGGGATGAGAGATGAAAGAATCCCACCCTAAGTGATATTAGGAATTGGGCCCACAAATCCTCGAGTCACTGGCTTGGACATTTACCGTTACGGCATCACCGGGGATTTAGCCACTCACCCCTGCCTTTCTGAGCGTCTTCCGTAAGTCGGTCGCCGTCCATGACAGTTGAAGTGGAAATACCAAGGCTGGTGGCCATGTAGCCAAGGTATGTACAAACTTTTAAAGCCGGGTGTTCCAGAATGACCTATAAAAACTTCCACAGACTCAGGGAACGCGATCTTCGGGAGTTGTGGCTGGGGTATCAAACTCTGATACGCCGTTGTCAAAAAAAAAAAGAAGAAAAAAAGTACCGAAATAACATGCTGGTGGTAAGCGTGCATGGCCGAGGTGTCCGTAAAGTTTAAAGATTTAGATCCAGGGTGATCTACAACACTGCCTTGAGCATATTGAGAGGACTTCGAATATCATAGGTTGATCTTCCCCGACTGGTATTGTACAAAGTATTGCTCTCAGCATTATTACAAGAAGAAAAAAAGAAGAAGAAAGAAGAAGAAGAAAAAAACAGCAAGAGAATAAATAGTTTTAGAAGACAGCCAAACTAAGGGAGCGACCAAAATGGCAATGCCTGTTTGTTGTGTTCGCCTGGCGATGAAGTAACAGACAGGCCTATTCTGTCATGTTGCTTGAACTCCCGCCTGCATCAACTTCTAATCTAGGCAAAGCAAATCACGCTGATATGAACAAAAAAGGTATAAAACAACTTTAACGAATTTACTTCCAAGTGTAAACTATGACGTGGCAAGAAATCTCCCTTTTACTGAGCAAGATAAAAAAAAAAAAGCAACTGCAACAAATTTACTTCCAAGTGTAAACTATGACGTGACAAGAAATCACCCTTTTACTGAGCAAGATGAACGCGAGTCAAAAGAGCCAAGTTTCAAATGACGAACGCTTGGAACGCGAAGCTTGCATGTTCAATCACCCTAGTTGTCGCCCTTCGTTTTCTTTTCTTTTAACTGAAAGTCATCATTAATTACATTCACAGGCAACGGTCAAATTGTTCTTTCCACACAGGTACATCTTGGGGAAAGATACAAAATCACTAGATCTTCGTCACAGAGGGGCTGAAACCTCCGCAGAGGGGCAGAGAGTGGGGACAGGTAGGGGCGCAAGGTAACGACGAAACTCTCGGGACTTTCAGCTGTAGTCGTAGCGATACTGGAATACAGACATCTCTGTAACCCCGTCTCCATCTACTCTCACCACCAGATGTTTGAAACCACTACTCTATGCATGAACTATGTTAATACAAATAAATAATGGAGTAGGCTAGAGATGTAAGAGAAAAAGATAAGTAAGCGAGAATTTCAACTTCTTTCTGTTCGTAACCCACTTTATTTTTCATCTAAACACGTTCGTTGTTGCCTTTAAAGATCACACCTCAGAAAGGGCATCTGTACTATGAACTGAAAAAGTCTTGCGAGTTGTATAATATTTCGGGGAAAGTTCAGAGTTGTAGCCTTGGACTGCACCCTGTGAATAGCGGTTTTCTCAGACATCAGTTGTAAGGCAGTTTTACAGCATTTGGCGAAACACGTAACGTGTCACATACATTACTATGCATGCTACAAACAGTTCCACTTCATTTATTATTATCATCGGTTGATTCAGATCTGCATGTCCTGGGTTTCGCTTCGAACTGGTTTTTGTGCGAGGTTTGTTCATCAAATGACGT
>CM031604.1:63109011-63159011 GCA_018398815.1 Conus ventricosus
GACTCACAGGGAGACAGAACCCAATGTGTTTGTCTATTTCAATAGTGCCAAGAAGTACTAATTATTTATTTTCACGAAGATTAAAAAAGAATCCACAGACCCAAACAGCTCAAGCTGAAAATAACAGGAAAATGGAAGGATTAAAATGCTTAAAATAAAGCATTATGAAACGTAAAAATAGGGAAATTTGAAATTGGGGGACCATCAGTAAAGGAGAAAAAATATGACGTGTGAGGCAGTTCTTTTAACCAACTATGAAACAGATGTAGACAACTGATTGGAGAAAAATCCAGTTTGCAAACTTATCCCAGAAAAAAATCTGGGAAAAACATGAGGTTAAAAAATTCAATCAAAAAAGGGGAAAAGATTGAATTAAAAAAAAAAAAAAAAATTAAGTGAAAAAAAGGACAAAATAATATAAGAACTTCAGGCTGAGGAACCTTTTCCTAAAACAGGGAATAAATTAGTAGCTTAGCTTTTCGGATCACCATCAGAGTACAAATTTGGAAAATAAACCAAAAACAAATTTGGGTTCCAACCAAGGGCAAAAACAACAAGTAAAAAAGAATTTAATTTAAAATAAGCAAAAAGGATATGGGAAGTAAAAGTGAAATTAAAAGGAACAAAGTAAAATTATGTGGGCCTTCCTAGCTTGAGGACCACTCAAGGAGCAAGGAGTCAAGGGGTATGACGTGTCCAAGGCAGCCGTCAAAACCCGTTAAAAGGGGGGTTTTAACGTACAAAAACGAATCAGTATTAGGGGCCATGGGCAAATTTTCAAAAACCCTTTTGTTTTGAACAACCCCAAACCCAAAAAAAAAAAGGGGAGAAAACAAGTCAGGTTAACAATTCTTTCAATCTTTAAATGGGAATAACTTAAAAAAGATTTAAATTTTAAATTTAAAAAAAAAAAAAAATTTAAAGAGAAAAAAAAAGGGGGGAAAATATTAAAAATAGGGGAAAACCCCTTTTCTCTACAGCCTGGGGGAACCATCGTACCCCCCTTTTGAAGGCAGATCTATTTGTTTTGCCTGCCCCCTGGGCCTTTTCTCCCTGGATCGGACCCCATCGGGGAAAACCAACGGCTGTTGTTTTCTTGCTTTTGGTGTCAAATGAACAAAACCAAAAGGTCCAAAATTCCCTGGTGTTTCCATCACCAAGGGTTCAAAAAAAAATCCAACAGCACCCCCCCAAAGCAAAAAACGAAGGTAAAAAGGGAAAAAAAAGGGAAAAATTTGGGAGGGGAAAAAAAGGGTGTTTAAAAAACTAAAAGCTTTAAATGCAAACAGAAAAAAAATTGTAGGGAAAAACTTTGAGCCTATGTTTGAGATCCACTAAAGGGATAAAAAGGGAATCAAAAAGAATGGAAACGGGGTGGGGTTGGTCAGCTCTGTTTTTCAAAAACCCCAAAGGGCATTTGAGGGGCAAAAAATTGAACAGAAAACCTTTAATTTTTGGGATCCCCTAAGAGATCAATCTCCCCAACCGTTTGGGCCCCAAACTTTTAATACGCTAAACCCAATCAAAAGGGGAAAAAACAATGCGGGTTTTAACAATTCTTCCCCATTATAGAAAAGATTTGGCAAAGTTTTAAATTTTAAAAAAAAAAAAAAAAAAAATTAAAAGATAAAAAAAAAAGGGGGGAATATAAATAAATATGAAAAACCCTTCTCTACACCTGGGGAAACCAAACAAAACTTCCCTTTAAAGGCAATCTATTTATTGCCTGCTCCTGGGCCTTTTCGTCCGCGGGATCGGACTCAGCAGGGAAAAGGGCTGAGGTGTCTGTGCTCTTGGTGTAAAAAAATAGAGACACAACCAAAGTCCATTTTTTCGGGGGTGTTTTTTAAACCCCAAAGGGGTTCAAAAAAAAAAAAAAATCCAACAGCACCCCCAAAGCACCAGCAAAGGGTATAAAAGGAACAAAAAGGAAAATTGGAGAGAAAAAAGGCTTAAAAACTAAAAGCATTAGCAAATTTTAAAAAATTAGGGACAATCTTTGACCTAGGCTTGGATCCACTAAAGGGATGAAAAGGGAATCAAAAGATATAACGAACGCATAAGGGAAAACGCAAAAAAACCCCCATACGCATGCGCGCCCCTCTCTCTCTCCCCTCTCCCTCACATAAAAAATATATAAATATAATATAATATATTTAATATATTTTATATAAATATATATATATTTTTAAAATGTAAGAAGAGAGAGAGAGAAGAGAGGGGGGGGGGAGGGGGGGGCCAGAAAGGGGGGAGGCGGGCTAAAGCATAGGGAAACCGCAAGAAACCACTACGCATGCGCGCCTCTCCTTTTCTCTTTTCTCTCTCCTCTCTCTTCTCTCTCCTCCCCCCTTTTTCTCTCTCTCCTCTCTCAGTACAACAACAATACACCACTACAAAAAAAAAACCCCCTGAAACAAAGGAAAGGAAAGAATCTGGGGGGGGGCCAAACCCAAACAAAACCCAGAACAAAACTCCACCATTGGGTCGATGGGGAGAGAATAAAAAAAAAATTTTTTTCGGAAAGGTTGGTTTTTTGAACGTTGAAAAACCCCCTTTTTTGGCCAAAAAATTTAAACAAAAAAGAAACTTGGAAGTGTTTTCCCAAATTTAAAATTTTCCAAAATGTTAATTTTTGAAACCCCCCTTTTTTAAATTCTTGTTTTAAAGAAAGGTTTTTTTTCCTTTTTTTTTTTTTTTTTTTTTTTTTAAGTTTTTTTTTTTTTTGGTTTTTTTTTTTTTTTTTTTTTTTTTTTTTTTTTTTTTTTTTTTTCCTTTTTTTTTTTTTTTTTTTTTTTTTGCTTTTTTTTTTTTTTTTTTTTTTTTTTTTTTTTTTTTTTTTTTTTTTTTTTTTTTTTTTTTTTTGTTTTTTTTTTTTTTTTTTTTTTTCCCTTTTCTTTTTTTTTTTTTTTTTTTTTTTTTTTTACTTTTTTTTTTTTTTCCCCTTTTTTTTTTTTTTTTTTTTTTTTTTTTTTTAATTTTTTTTTTTTTTTTTTTTTTTTTTTTTGGGTTTTTTTTTTTTTTTTTTTTTTTTTTTTTTTTCCCGAAAAATTCGTGTATTCTCAAAGAGAGAATGTGGGGGCCATATCTACGACCCCAAATTTTCATCGAAAATACGGACTGAAGGGAGAGCAAAACTGGCTAAAAACGAAGCATACTGACGGAACGAGAGCATATGACTGAACAGAGCATACTGCCCGAACGAGAGCATCCCTGACTGAACGAGAGAAAATTTGACTAAAACGCTTCACCCACCCCCCCCCCCCACCCCCCTCCTTTCGCCCACCATGCCACGTCCTAAAACCCAAACCCTCTGAACCCCACAAAAGTCCATACACTGAATCCGCGTCCTCAGTACCCCCGCCACTTTGTCTACACTGCTCCCCCGCCCCCCCTTAAAACCCTTCAAAGTCAACTCGCACCTTTAGGGCCGTCCCCAAAGGGCCCCACCCTCATCCACACCCCCCTACGTCCAACCCTGCATTCGTTTTTGCCCTTCCCCCCATTTTTTTCCCCCTTACACTTCGAGCCTGTATCCACCCTCCCCTAAACGCCTTAAAAACCACGCCCCCTCTGCGCCAGTGCGCCCGCCTTTCCCAGGGCCTTCACCGTCCCCTCTGCGCCCACCATGCCCACGGCCTTCCCCTGCCCCTCGCGCCCCCCCCATCCCTTTTCCCCTTCCCCTGTCCCCTCTCGCCAGGGGCCGCCCCCCCAGTCACCCCTTTTCACCTTTCCCCTCTGCGCCCCGCCATGTCACGCCTTTCTTTCCCCCCCCTTTTCGCCCACCCTCCACCCTTCCCCCCCCTTTCCCCCCCCGGGGCCCCGATTCGCCTTCGCATCCCAATTTTCAACCGCAACCCCTCCCCCCCAAATGGGGCCCACGCATATCACGCCCCTACATCCATACCACATTTTCCCCAGAAAACCCATCCCTCGGGGCCCTTTCCCACCAGCAAATCCTCTGCCCAAAAAATTTCCACCAAGTCACGCCTTTTCACTGCGCACCCTGGGGCCCAGACCCCACGCTTGGAAACTACCCCCCCGGATCCAACTCCCAAAGCTCAATCCCCCCCCACCCACCCCTTTTCACCCGGCGCCCCCCCTCTTTCTCAAGTAAAACCCATCAATGTCACAGCTGCTTCAACGCCCCCATACCCTAGAAGTCGGGCTCTGAACCTTTCCTTCCTTTTCCCCCCCCACTTATGTTTTGGGTCGTATACCCTCGCCCATGTCAACGTCCCGGATTTTGTCCCAATCCTGAACCCCCCCCAAAACCCTTCCCCACACCCTTGCACCCCCTTTAAATTACCCCCATAAAAGCTCCTAAAATTCGCGCCTCACATCCCAAAAATTTTCCACACGCCGAAGCTTCCACCCCCCCCGGGCCACTCCCAACCCTTTTCGGGGCGTTAAAAACCCCCCCCCCCCCCCCCCCCCCCCCCCCCCTCCAGGGCCATCCCATTTAACGCCCGAAATCAACGGGGAGGGCCCCACTCCGCCCTTTCCCCTTTCACCCCCTGCCTTCACCCATGATCGGGAAAATCCCCCGCCCAAAACCCCCCCACCCCCCGTAAACCCCCAAATTTCGCACAATCACACCTTGAAACCCAAACCCTCCTTGCCATATGCATCCGCCCCTGCCCCTTCCCTCCCCCCGCCCCATGTCGGGGGCCTATCCTACACGCCCCTTTTCCCCAATTACGCCCACCCATTTTCCAAATCCGTAGCAACAGGTGAAGCTACATTAATTCCGTCTGAAAGGTCGATGGTCTCTGTGAAGGATGAGATAGCCTCCCCCTCTGCTCAAATGGCTGAATCCGAACCATGGGCCGTCCGCCTGACGCCCCGAATATTTGCGTTAGAGCTTAAGTCCAACTGGCTGGTGGCGATTGACCACGAATTTGGTTGAGTTGAATTTGACCGTGACAGGGATCCAACCAACGAAACCAGAACAAAACTCCACACATTCGGTCGATGAGAGAGAATAAAAGATCAAACACAGTTCTTTTTATGTAAGCTTGAAACACATGCCATTTCACATAGAAGCTTTGAAGTGATTCCAAATTTAGAATCGATGTGAGCTTGGAAACCGTTCATTCTGTGTACAGAAAGGTCATTCCTATCACTTTATCTGAAATAATGCATTGCGTTATATCATATTGCATTGTATTGCACTGTGGTGTCTAGCATATTGTGAAAATAGGGTATCCAGACGATAAAGATTCCTAAGTTTTGATTACACATCAAACTGTTCAGAAAATCAGATTTCAAAAAGAAACAGTCGGAATCGACAAATTATTATGCTGGAAAAGGGTGATGTTAGTTTATTTGTATGTCTTTTACCTCGATTTTTTCCCGAAAAATTCGGTGTATTCTCAATAGAGAGAATGTGTGGCCAAAATCTAGCGCCACCATTTCATCGAAAATACTGACTGAACGAGAGCATACTGGCTGAACGAGAGCATACTGACTGAACGAGAGCAATAGTGACTGAACGAGAGCATACTGACTGAACGAGAGCATACTGACTGAACGAGAGCATACTGACTGAACGCTGTGCATCCACGCTCCCCCACCCCCCTCCTGTTCGCCCAGCCATGCCACGTCCTACACCCGAACCTCTGTACCCCACGAATGTCATACACTGTATCCGCGTCCTCAGTACCCGCCACTATGTCGTACACTGCATACCCGACCCCTTTACACCCATCAAAGTCAGACTCTGCATCCATGACGTCGTACCCATGGCCACCCTGCATCCACATCCCCCGTACGTCATACCCTGCATTCGTCTTTTCCCATTCCCCTCCCACGTTTTCCCTTACACGTCGAGCCTGTATCCATCCCTCCCCTCACGCCTTCAAACCACTCCCTCTGCGCCAGTGCGCCCGCCATGTCACGCCTTCATCCGTCCCCTCTGCGCCCACCATGTCCACGCCTTCACCTGTCCCTCTGCGCCCGCCATGCCTCGCCTTCACCTGTCCCCTCTGCGCCAGTGCGCCCGCCATGTCACGCCTTCACCTTTCCCCTCTGCGCCCGCCATGTCACGCCTTCATCCGTCCCCTCTGCGCCCACCATGCCACGCCTTCACCCACGTTCCCTCTGCCCCGATCGCCTTCGCATGCCAAGTTCTTCATCCGCAACCCCTCTGCCCCAATGCGCCCACGCATATCACGCCCTACATCCATACCACATCTGCCCCAGTATACCCATCCACGTCAGGCCCTTCACCAGCAAATCCTCTGCCCCAATATATCCACCAAGTCACGCCATTCATCTGCGCACCCTGTGGCCCAGTACGCCCACGCTG
Source organism: Conus ventricosus (assembly GCA_018398815.1). Classification (NCBI taxonomy): domain Eukaryota; kingdom Metazoa; phylum Mollusca; class Gastropoda; order Neogastropoda; family Conidae; genus Conus; species Conus ventricosus. The sequence continues at coordinate 63,115,319 of CM031604.1, forward strand.
GCACGTACGCCCTGGATCCAAGCTCCCTATGCCAAGTACCCCCACCCACGCCCTTCATCTGCGTCCCCTCTTCTCAAGTACACCCATCTATGTCACAGCTTGCATCAACGCACCCATAAAGCCTAGAAGTCTGGCTCTGAACCTTCACTTCCTGTTCCCCCCACTTATGTCTTGTCGTATACCCTCGCCCATGTCACGTCCCGAGATCTGTGCATCCTGTACCCCCACCCATGTCACTCACACCCTTGCATCCCCTTTATTACCCCCATCAATGTCATGCTCTAAAATTCGCGCCTCACATACCTAAATCCATGTCACGCCATGTCAGCTTCCACCCACCCTGCCACTTCCCTACCCATTTCAGGCGTTAAAAAATCCCCCCCCCCCCCCCCCCTCCATTGTCCATACCCATGTAACGCCCTGAAATCAACGTGACGCCCACTCCGTCCTTCCCTGCATCCCAGCCTTCATCATGATCTGAAATCCGCGCCCACAACCCCCACCCACGTAAAGCCCCCAAATCTGCACAAGTCACACCTTGCATCCATCCCTCCTTGCCATATGCATCCGCCCCTGCCCCTCTCCCTCCCCTCCGACCCATGTCAGGCCTATCCTACACGCTCCCTCTTCCCATTACGGGCCCACCCATGTCCATCCACGCTCCCCTCCCCTCCCCCCCCCCCCCCCCCCCCCCCCTTTTATGCCCATCCACTTCACGCGTTGTATCCGTTTTCCCCTTCCCTCCAGTTTGCCCACCCATGTCACGCCCTGGGTGTGTGCCCCCTCTGCCCCAATAAAACACCCACGTCACACCCTTCATCCCCGACACTTGTGGCCCAATATGCCCAACATATTTATTTCATCCGCGTCGCCTCTGCCCTAATACACCCACCCATGTCTCGCCTTGCATCCACTCCCCTCTTCCCCATTAAGACACACACGTCACGTCTTTCGTCCGTGCCCCCTTTGCCCCAATACGCCCACCATGTCACGCCCTTCATTCATTCCTCTGCCCGTTAAGACATCCATGCCATGCTCGTCATCCGCACTCCCAGAGCCCCAAGAAGAAACCCACGTCAATCGCTTCATCTGCCCCCTTTCTGCCCCAGTACGCCATCTCTCACTCCCCCCCCCCCCCCCCCCCCCCCCCATGTCGTGTCCTTCGTTAACGTCCCCTCTGTCCCAATACGCCCATTATGTCATGCTCTTCCCGCGCCCCCTTTGCCCCAATAAAACACCCACTATATCACGCCCTTCAACCGCTTGCCCCCCCCCCCCCCCCCCCCCCCCAGCAAAACACCCATGTCAAACTCTTCATTCACGCCCCCTCTGCCTCAATAAGACACCCACGTCACGCCCTTCATCCACGCCCCTTCTGCCCAATACCCCCGCCCACACACGTCACACCCTGACTTCTGAGCGCCCCCCCCCCCCCCCCCCCCCCCCCGAACGAATAATTGACTTGACAACGACCGACCGATTGAACGAATGTATAACTGAACAATCGATTGACCGACTGAACGAATGAATAATTGAACGACCGACTGAACGAATGAATGACTGAATAAGCGACCGACCGGAAAAAAATTAGAGTAAATGACAGAACGGATTGCTGGCTGACTAAACGAATGAGTGACTGAACGACCGACTGACCGAATGAACAAGTGAACGACCGACTGACCGAATGAACAAGTGAACGACCGACTGAACGAATATATGACTCAGCAACCGACGGAACGAATATTGACTGAACGAACGACTGAACGAATATATGACTGAACGACCGACTGAACGAATATATGACTGAACGACCGACTGAACGAATACATGACTGAACGACTGACTGAACGAATCAGTTACTGAATGACCGACTGACCGGCCGATCGATTCAATGACTTGACCAACTGAATGACTTAATGACTGAACGATCGACTGACCGACTAAACGAATCAATGACTGACCGAAAGAATGACTGAACGAGCAACCGACCAAAGAAATGCAAGAACGAACGCCCGATCGACCGACTGAACGAATGAATGACTTAATTAACGAACGACTCGGCGAATCAAAGACTGAACGACCGATTGAAGGAATGAATGACTAAACAACCGACTCCACGAATCAAAGACTGAACGCCCGATTGGTCGAATGAATGACTAAACAACCGACTCACCGAATCAATTACTGAACGACCAACTGAATGAATGAATGACTGAACGACCGACTGACCGACTCAATGACTAAATGACGAACTCACTGACTGAACGAAATAATGACCGAAAGACCGACTGGCCAAATCAATGACTGGACAATCGGTTGACCGAATAAATGACTGAACGACTGACCGACCGATCGAACGAATCGATTGAGCGACCGATTGACCCATTGAATGAATCAATGACCGAACGACCGACGGACCGACTGGAGGAATCAATGACACGACCGAGTGATCGATTCAACGACTGAATGTCCGACTGACCGAGTGAACGCATCGATGACTGAACGACTAACTCACCGACTGAAGAAATTAATGACCGAACGAGCGGCCGACCGACCAAGTGAACGAATGAATGACTTGACAACGACCGACCGATCAAATGAATGTATAACTGAAGGATCGATTGATCGACTGAACGAATGAATGACTTGACAACGACCGACCGATCAAATGAATGTATAACTGAAGGATCGATTGATCGACCGATCAAATGAATGTATAACTGAAGGATCGATTGATCGACCGATCAAATGAATGTATAACTGAAGGATCGATTGATCGACCGATCAAATGAATGTATAACTGAAGGATCGATTGATCGACCGATCAAATGAATGTATAACTGAAGGATCGATTGATCGACCGATCAAATGAATGTATAACTGAAGGATCGATTGATCGACCGATCAAATGAATGTATAACTGAAGGATCGATTGATCGACCGATCAAATGAATGTATAACTGAAGGATCGATTGATGGACTGAACGAATAAATGACTTGACAACGACCGACCGATCAAATGAATGTATAACTGAAGGATCGATTGATCGACTGAACGAATGAATGACTTGACAACGACCGACCGATCAAATGAATGTATAACTGAAGGATCGATTGATCGACTGAACGAATGAATGACTGAACAAGCGACCGACCGGAAAAAAAATTACGAGCGAATGACAGAGCGGGCGACTGACTGACTGAACGAATGAATATCTGAACGACCGACAGATCAAATGAATGACTGAACGACCGACTAACCGAATGAATAAGTGAACGACAGACTAAACGAATAAATGACTAAACGACCCACAGACCGTCTGAACTAATGAGTGGTTAAACGAGCGAGTGACCGACTGAGCGAATCAATCACTGAACGACTGACTCACCGACTAAACGAATATATAGACTGAACGACCGACTGACCGAATCAGTCACTGAACGACCGACTGACCGGCCGATCGATTCAATGACTTGACGACGAACTGAATGACTTAAATCACTGAACAACCGACTGAACGAATCAATGACTGACCGACTGACCGAAAGAATGACAACGAATAACCGACCAAAGAAAGGCAAGAACGAATGACCGATCGACCAACTGAACGAACGAATGACTTAACGAACGACTGAACGAATCCATGACTGAACGCCCGACTGGACGAATGAATGACTAAACAACTGACTCATCGAATCAATGACTGAACGACCGACTGAAAGAATGAATGACTGAAAGACCGACTGACCAAATCAATGACTGGACAACCGACTGACTGAATAAATGACTGGACGACTGATCCACCGACCAAACGAATCGATTGAACGACCGATCGACTCACTGAATGAAGCAATGACCGAACGACCGACAGTACGAATTAATGACCGACTGACCGACTGGAGGAATCCGTGACACGACTGAGTGACCGAATATATGACTGGACGTCCGACTGACCGAGTGAACGCATCGATGACTTTAGACTAACTGACTGACTGGAAGCACCAATGCCTGAACGACCAAGTTGATGAATCAATGACTGAACGACCGACTGAATGAATGTATGACTGAACGACCGATTGACCGACTGAACGAATCAATGATTGAATGACCGACTGAACGAATCAATGACTGAACGATCGATTGACCGACTGAACGAATAAATCACTGAACGATCGATTGACCGACTGAAGGAATCGGTGACTGAACGAGCAACTCACCGACTGAAGAAATTAATGACCGAACGAGCGGCGACCGACCAAGTGAACGAATAATTGACTTTACAACGACCGACCGATGACACGAATGTATTACTGTACAATCCATTGACCGACTGAACGAATAAATGACTTGACAACGACCGACCGATGACACGAATGTATTACTGTACAATCCATTGACCGACTGAACGAATAAATGACTTGACAACGACCGACCGATGACACGAATGTATTACTGTCAATCTGACTGACGAATAAGAGACGCGACGATGCGATGATTGTGACAACGATTGACGACTGAACGAATAAAGAATTGAACGACCGACTGAACGAATGCAGAACTGAGCGATCGATTGGCCGACTGAACGAATGAATGACTGAACGATCGACTGAACGAATGAATGACTGAACAAACGACCGACCGGAAAAAATTATGTGCGAATGACTGAACTGGCGGCTGACCGACTGAACGAATGAATGACTGAACGACCGACTGAGCAAATGAATAAGTGAACAACAGACTAAACGAATAAATGACTAAAAGACCTACAGACCGTCTGAACTGATGAATGATTTAACGAGCGACTGACCGCCTGAGCAAATCAATCATTGAACAACTGACTGACCGACAGATCGAATGAATGACTGAACGACCGACTGACCGAATGAATAAGTTAACGACAGACTAAACGAATAAATGACTAAATGACCGACAGACCGTCTGAACTAATGAATGATTGAACGAGCGACTGACCGACTGAGCGAATCAATCACTGAACGACTGACTCACCGACGAAACGAATATATGACTGAACGACCGACTAAACGAATATATGACTGAACGACCGACTGAACGAATATATCGCTGGACGACCGACTGACCGAATCAGTTACTGAACGTCCGACTGACCAGCCGATCAATTCAATGACTTCACGACCATCTGAATGGCTTAATGACTAACGACCGACTGAATGGCTTAATGACTAACGACCGACTGAACGAATCAATGGCTGACCGGCTGACCGACTGACCGACAGAATGACTGAACGAGCAATCGACCAAAGAAATGCAAGGACGAATGACCGATCGAACGACTTAACGAATCAATGACTTAACGAACGACTGAACGAATCCATGACTGAACGCCCGACAGGACGAATGAATGACTAAACAACTGACTCATCGAATCAATGACCGAAAGACCGACTGACCAAATCAATGACAGGACAACCGACCTGACCGAATAAAGGACTGATCGACCGACCAAACGAATCGATTGAACGACCGATTGACCCACTGAATGAATCGATGACTGAGCGACCGACAGTACGAATCAATGACCGACTGACTGACTGGAGGAATCAATGACACGACCGAGTGATCGAATCAATCACTGTGTGTGTGTGTGTGTGTGTGTGTGTGTGTGTGTGTGTGTGTGTGTGTGTGTGTGTGCGCGCGTGCGTGTGTGAGCACGGAAGCGCGTTCGTGCGTACGTGAGTGAGTGAGTGAGTGAGTGAGTGAGTGAGTGAGGAGTGAGAGAGAGAGAGAGAGAGAGAGAGGTGTGTGTGTGTGTGTGTGTGTGTGGTGTGTGTGTGTGTGTGTGTGTGTGTGTGTGTGAATGACAGAGAGAGAGAGAGAGAGAGAGAGAGAGAGAGAGAGAGAGAGAGAGAGAGAGAGAGAGAGAAGAGAGAGATCGAATCAATCACTCTGTGTGTGTGTCTGTGTCTGTGTGCGCACGCGTGTTTGTGTTAACGTTCGGGTATGCGTGCATGCACGCGCGCGCGCTTGTGTGTATGTGTGTGTGTTGGTGTGTGTGTGTGTGTGTGTGTGTGTGTGTGTGTGGTGTGTGGTGCGTGCGTGCGTGCGTATGTGTATGTGTGTGTGTGTGTGCACGTGTGTGCGTACGTGTGTGTGCGCGTGCGCACGCGCTTGTGCAAATACACATCTAGCATTTAAAAGAAATGGGAATGCATTTAGTTGTGATATAAATGCGTATCTGACACTTTTAATGTAATCTCTTCAATAATACCATTACACACACACACACACACACACACACACACACACACACACACACACACACACACACACAACGTACACACGCAGGCACAGACACACAGAGACAGAGAGAGAAGAGAAGCGACAGCTTGAAATTTCTTAGAATATCAATATCTGAACCTCGACCAGTACGAGTGGTCCAGATAACAGATAAAAGACACATTGTGTGTGCGTGTGTGCGTGCGTGCGTGCGTGCGTGCGCGCGGGCGCGTGCGTGCGTGCGCGTGTGCGTGTGCGTGTGTGTGTGGTGCGTGCGTGTGCGCGCGCGTCTGAGGGTGTTCCTGTGTGTATGTGTATGTGTGCGTGCGTGCGTGCGTGCGTGCGTGCGTGCGTGTGCGTGCGTGTGCGTGTGTAAACCTGTGTGTAGTCTTGTGTGTGAATGTATCGGTGTATGTATATGTATATGAGTGCATATGTGTATATTCATTTAGTTCTTTGAATGAAATGGCCGATTAGAAGATGATTTCAGTCATAACTGATTAAAAGGGAAAAAAATTAAAATAAACCAGGCAAAGGGTATAAAAATCATAGTAAAGAAAAATTAAAACAGAATCGGGTGAATAAAAAAAATAAGATGCTATGTGAAATAAGTATCCGTCCGTCCGTCCGTCCGTCCGTCCGTCCGTCCCTCCGTCCGTCCGTCCCTCCGTCCCTCCCTCCCTCCGTCCGTCCCTCCCTCCCTCCGTCCTTCCCTCGTCCGTCCGTCCCTCCGGTCCCTCCTCCTCCTCCCTCCCTCCCTCCATCCCCGTCCCTCCCTCCCTCCGTCCGTCCGTCCCTCCGTCCGTCCCTCCCTCCGTCCGTCCCTCCCTCCGTCCTTCCCTCCGTCCGTCCCTCCATCCGTCCCTCCGTCCGTCCCTCCCTCCCTCCGTCCGTCCCTCCGTCCTTCCCTCCCTCCCTCCCTCCCTCCGTCCCTCCCTCCGTTCCTCCGTCCTTCCCTCCGTCCCTCCCTCTACGATAATGCTAATAATGAAGATGATGGTGAACTAGAGGAACACATCTGGAGAATGATGAATGATAGACGAGATGGCATGAGCACAACGTAAGAAGGGTGAATGATAAACAGGAACGGATGTGCAAAATGTAAAATTAATTCGATGAACGGTAGGCTGGTTAAAAACAGAGGACAGAACGTGGTGACGAACAATGACGGTCGAGAAAAGACAACATCGACGACTGGGCCGGAGGAGGAGAGGACAACGCCAGAACGATGAATGAATGATCAGCCTGGGAGAAAAGAATGATCAGCCTGGGAGAAAAGAATGGGTCATGCGACTGATGACCGATTGAGTAAAGTCGAGAACGATGAATGATGAACGACGGAACTTTAAGCACGACAAACGATGGACGGAATGAGAATAGGAGAACGGGGTTATTGTGAACGGCAGACAGGAAACGAAAGGAGCACGCGAGCATGATGAATGAGGAGGAATGAAGTGATGAAAATGAAGGTTTGAAGGAATGACGAGAGAAGAACGTGCCAATGATAAATCTTAGACAGGATGAAAACAAGAGTATGAAAGCTCTGAGAAAGACCCGGATAGGAACGACACAAAAAGCCTTTAAATTTGTAGAAAATAGACCAACGCAAACTAAAGTCAGCACCACAAAGGACAAAGACGTCAGCTGTCTCATTCAGAAAGAAAACATCATAAGAAGATCGAGGAACTTTGCTTTGACCTCTACAACAAACAGACCAAAAGAGATCCAAGTATGCTAACAGTTCAGGATTCATGAAATGGAAATGACTTTTAAACACTCTGTCTAAAAAGTCGTAGTAGCAGTTAAGTCGCTGAAACATGACAAGGCTGCAAGCATTGACAACATCCCTGCAGAACACCTGAATATGGCGAAGGACAGTAACTGAAATATTAACTGCTATCTCATCAAAATATGGCACACTGGCGAATGGCTAAAGCCAAAGATACTTCAATTCCCTACTGTCTGTAGATTGTATCTTATTCAACAAACAAATTTCCTGACCAACACTGCAAGTGTCTGTATCTCTCGGGCCTGGTTGACGCCGGGATATATTATGAAAGGAAGCGTAGAGTACAGCCCTGTCATGTAGTCTCAGACCGAAATGGAAATCCGTAGCATCATCTTAATCATCCTCATCGATCAGCATAAAAAAATGTCTCAAATTCTGTGGCCTGCTCTCATGGTGACCTAAATTTCGATGTCCTCTCCACGTCTGTGGCCTTGGTTTGGTTCCGTCGGGGTCACCGGTATCGGCGAGTCCATGAGGGTTGTCGTTGGACAGACGTGGTAGCGCCCTCCGAAGGGAGAGCTCACTCACGCCGGCTCCGCGACTAAGCAATTATTGTCGCCAGTAGGGGGCTTAGTAGGTGGTGTCCAGCGTATGTTAGATCAGAACAGGCGCCACTGAACACCACCGAAGTGACTCGGCAGCAGTGCAGTGTCTCCTCCGGTGGGTTGCCTCTTGACGACTTGACATTGACTGCTCCCTGTGGATTGACGGTGCCGGGGCTGCGGCCGAACTGACCGGGTTGTGGCTGTGGACGGGGTGTCGGAACGAGCGGCGTGGGTAAACTGCCACTGAGGTGGCGCAGAGGTTGGGACAGCAAAAAAAAAAAAAAAGTGTTTATAACAAATTTTTAAAAATCGTCATGTGAATGTTGTAAAGTTCTAATACTTGATGTTGTAGCAATGATGTAGGATTCACCCCGTTACCAAAAAAAAAAAATTTAAATCATTAATTTGTTTCTCTCCCGAATGTGCAAGCCAATGTAATTCAATATACATGTTGATCCATATATCTCTAGATGACAAACATTTTGTGTCTCATCTTTTTTAGATTTTCATATTTGTCTAGATCAGATGGAAATATTGTCTGAATATCATATCGTTTGCATGTCTTTCTTCGTTCCTTTGGTAGGTTATAATTAGGAGTAGCAGACACAACGGAAGCAATAATGACACATTGAAGGGTGTGGATATTCTGAAAAGATGACTAGATTTTGCAGAGTCTTATGCATTCAGATTTTCTAGATTTAAAAAATTGCTGATTCAAAAACTTCGTCTATTCCATTAATGCTCACATTCCACAGACCTTTTGCGAGTTATTTGTTGTTGTAACCATTTAAAGATAATTATACGACAACTCATTTTTAACAATAAAAAAAGGCTAAAAGCACGCTTTATGACCTTCACAGTCAATGCCACTAAACATTAAAGCATCAATGAAGAAGAACAGTAAACACAAAAGAAAAGCGTATAAGCAGAGAGAGAGAGAGAGAGAGAGAGAGAGAGAGAGAGAGAGAGAAACACCGCAACTATGACAAAGCTAAGCCGTGTTCCCAGTATTGTGCAAAATACTACATGATAAATGTGTTTAAGACATGTCTGGTAAAAAAAAAAATACATATACAAGTTCTCCCCGCCCCTTCTTCAACATCGCTCCATCCCCATCTTTTCCCCTGTCCTGTCGCTCCTCCACTAACATCAATTTACATGGTTGCGAGAAAACACCGACTCATGCGCCCCCTCCCCTCCACACACACACACACACGCATGCACGCACGCACACGCACACACACACGCGCGCGAGCACATCCGCACGTACATACGACGCACGCGCACACACATACACACAAGCGCCCGCGCGCACGCACGCATGCAATCGCGCGTGCTCGAGCACACACACACACACACACACACACACACACACCCCACACAATGCGCGCGCACTCATAAACACACACGCGCACGCACGTGCACACATACACACGCGCGAGCGCAAGCCTGTGCGTGCGAACCCGCACACATGCACAACCACAATACATATTTAAACATGCGTTCGTGCACGCACGCACGCATGCACGCAAGCAAACACGCACGCGTGTCCTCAATAGAAATTATTACAGAGATGTTAAGCAGCTCACTGTCACTTCACCGCTTGAACTTTGCTGGAGTCTTGGAGCATGGTTTGAATTTATTGGACTACTAGAAGTAAAGGAATATTGCTACGCTACTTTTTTTCTTCGCGTTTATTATCTTATGTGCATCAACCTTTTTTTTTTTTTCTTTAATCCGCCAGATGTAATAGGACTATATTTTGTTCTTTTCAGAGGCCGTTTAAAACGATCTTCGGGCATTTTTTAACGACACAAGAAATACCAACAATACTTTTGTGGAAAAGAAAGATGTCATATGTTCTTTAAATTCCTTGTATGTAATAGAAGAATTCGATCTTTGACAAATACATATAGTCTCATTTTCTCTCTACAACTTTGATATCAGAAGTGAAGCTTTGCGATAAATTGTTTTCCGAGAATGCGTTGCAAACGCCTGTGCTGTGGCAAACGATCTCCTGACAATAATGCTTCCTAATTTAGTAGGATACAATGGGAGTTATGATTATTCTAAATTTCTTTTCTTTTTCCACACGTTGTGCATATTTTTCACAAGAATGAATGACGAAAATCACAATCTTTAATGCAATAATGGTTTTAGCAACAACTCTGTTGCTATGACTTAACGTGAAAATAATGAATTACAAAAGGGAGAACGTGAAAATGATGAATTACAAAATGGAGAACGTGAAAATGATGAATGAGTGACGGGAGACGAGCGTGGGCATGAAGAATTGTTGACGATGGAAGACCGTGAGAACGATTAATGACTGGCAGGAGAAGAATAAGGAAACAATGAATGAATGACTGGAGAAGAACGTGAAAAGGAGAAATGAATGACTGCAGAAACGTGTTAAAACGATAAGTGACTAACTGGAGACGAAAATGAAAATGACGAATGACCAATTGAAGAAGAACCTGAAAACAACAAAAGTCTGACAAAAAACAACAACAACGCAAAAGCGATGAATGACAGATGTCAGAGGAACGTGGGGAAAAAAAAAGAATGATCAGAGGAGAGAATGTGAACACAATGAATGACTGACGGGACTAGAGCGTGAGAATGATGAATGATGAACGGGGACGTGAAGAAAATGTGTGAATGACAAGAAAAGGGAAAATGATGAATAAACTGACGGGAAAAGGAGAGGAAGATGAAAGAGGGATAGGACAAGAAAGATAGAGTGATGGAAAATAGTTCGGGCGAGATAGTATGAACGTCAGAAGAACGTATAATGGACGGCATAAAAACGGTATGTAAGAATAGTGAAATAAGTATGAAATAAGAAAAGGTGGAAAATGAATAATAGGCAATTACAGATGAGAGGTGGGATGAGATGACATGATATCCAGGAAGGACAGGCGAAGAGGAGAATGTGAAAATAACGTCCGGTGGACAGGACAGTAGCATGAGATTGACAAAAGAAGGAAAAGGCAAGAGCAGCTTCAGAATGATAGATTACCTGAAAACAGAACAGCATGAGAATGATCCAGTGATGGACAAAACTAGAGGGGGAGGCAGGGGGGGGGGGGGGGGCTGAAACAAGAGAACAGTAGATTTTCCACGGTGAAAAACAAAGAAAAGGTGAAAAGAATGAACAAGGGACGGGACAGAATGAACAAGGGGACGGGACAAGAAGAAAGGGAGAGACAAAAAGAGCGTCAGGATGACTGCCTTCGTAGAAGTCAGACAACTCAATAAAGGAAAAAATAAATAAAGCGATGACGAGAATGATGAATGATGGACGCAGTGAAGAGAGAAAAGCGCAAAATGGACGGAATGAGTAAAAAGAACGTACAACTGATGAATAATGGACGGAAAGAGAACGCGAGAAATTTCAGCGACGGATATGACTAGAAGCAGCGAATGACAGGATAAGAAGAATGAGAAGACGTTAACGGAATGAACGAGTTATGAAGAACAAGAACATAAATATGACGAAGGAAGGATATAAATAAGGAATATAAATAACTGAAACAATGAGAACAGGAAACTGTGAAGATTATGCGATACTGACAAGAACGAGAATACGGTGAACGATCGACTGGACCAGAACATGATAATTATGAACGGATTCAGAAAATAACGTGAGAATGACGAAAGATGTACAACAGAAGAAGGAAAAGGGACGAATAAAGGACGGAAGAAAAACTGAAGAATGGTGAAAGACAGGAGAAAAGGGGAACGTGAGAATGATGAAAGAGAAATGTGTTAAGAACGTGAAAACAATGAAAAAGAAGTGGGAGACTAACGTGAGAGTGATGAAGGGTAGTTCGGATGAAATGGCAAGAAAATGGGGATGGCGCGTATGACCCCGATTGGAAGAAAACAGACAAACGCGAAAATGATACAAGACTGGACGAGAGGAGAACATGAGATGACTAACGATCGAGACGTTAAAAACATCAGAATCATGAATGAGGCGTGGAGTGAACAGAGAAAGCGGTATCTATAATTGAGAGGTCAACAGAAAAATGTTACAATGATAAATGATGTGTGAAATGTGACGGGCAGAACTGTGGATGAGAAAATAAAGTGAAAACGATGAAGATAAAGAAAATAAGAAAGGTGTGCGAGACCGATGGATTAATGAACACTGGACAGCGCTGGAGTGGTGCAATGATGGCCAGAATAAAACAAAGGAAACATAGAAATGATGCGTGAATGCAAACAGAGAAAAGGAGAAGGTATGAATGATAAATGGAAAACTGAAGAGAAAAGGGATATAAGAGGGAAGAACATGGGAATCACGGAGTACACGCACATCGGACATCGTCTGAGTAATCCAATGTGAATGGAATGAGAAGAGAAAGTGGGAATAGTGAATGACGAAGGTGATGAAGGGGATGGCGCTAAAATTATGAATGCTGAACAGAGGGAAACGTGAAAATAATGAATGTTGGACTTGTGGAAAAGTTGTGAATGATGAATGGCGGACAGGGCAAACGTGAGAATAAAGCGGAGAGGGAAAAATACGTAAACATTATGAATTTTGGACAGGAAAAAAAACATAATGATAATGAATGTTTGACCAGGAACACGTGAGAATAATAGATGTTGATGGAGGAAATGGAGAAAATAATGAATGTCGGATGGGAGAAAGGGTGGAAATGATGAATGCTGGACCGAGGCAAACGTGAGAATGATGAATGATGGATGGCGGAAAAGTGAGAATGATGAATGCTGGGCGGGGAAAACGTGCAAATAATCAATGTTTGACAGTGGAAAACATGTAAACGATGAATGTTAGACCGGAGTAAAATATGAGAATGATGAATTTTAGGTGGAAGAAATCGTGAGAATAATGAATGTAGATCTGGAAAAACCTTTGAAAATGAAAGTTGTTAGACCGGGAAAATGTGAGAACGATCAATGTTGGAGTGTGTGTGTGTGTGTGGGGGGGGGGGGGGGGGGGGGGGGGGGGGGGAGGGGGGGGGGCGAATAATGAATGTTGGAGTTGGAGAGGGGGGGGGGGGGGATATCAGTGAATAAGGGAAACACGAGAGTGGTGAATGTTGAACAGGTGAGGGCGGGGGGGGGGGGGGGGGGGGGGGGGGGCAAAGAATAATGTTGGACTGACGAAAGGTAAGAATGCTGAGAACAGGACTGACAAGAGTAACAGCGGGCAGTATCAGCAGAGAATGAGGCGGACTGAGAAGACAGGAATGCGTTGATAATGTATCGGTTGACACGATGAGGTGAGGCGAACCTGACAACAGTAAATGAAGAACAAGATGAGAACACAACATTGATCACCGAGAGACGGAATGATAACTGGGGAACGTGTGGACGAGGCAGGAAAAGGAGAACAAAGATCAACAGATGTGAGGAGAAGACAATGTGAAACTGATGAATACTGCTCTGGAGGAGGAAAGCAGTTTTAGAGAATGAATGATAGATTGGAGAACAACATAAGAATGACAAATGACGGGCGGGATAGGAAAGGGAGAACTGAATGGAGATGAATATGGTACGCCCACCCTACTGTTTAATACCGCCGAAAGAAAAGTAAAGAGGTAACAATGAAAATAGCTGTATCGTAAGTTCGTAGCAATGCAAAATAATAGGTGAGCAGTGTTTAAAGGAACTGTTTGTAGCAGAGAAGAATGAAGATGGGGGGGGAGGGGGGGGGGGGGGGGGGGAGACTGCAGAAATTCAACGGTTGGAGGTGTAGTTAGAAAAGACCAACTATGACATAAGAGAATGGGGAATGTGGAAACATGAATAATGCACAACAGTGGGCATGGGCGGTAATGGAAGGGCCAAAGAATAAGAGCAGGATGGAGAAACTGAAGGACGTAGGTTCAAATCCATTCCGTTTGTTGACCTATGGTACAGGGAGCTAGACTGAAGTTAACCCTTTATCAAAAATGTCACGCAACAAGTGAATATAGCATGCAGAACGCAGAAAACGGTCAGAACACTGTGTGTGTGTGTGTGTGTGTGTTGTGTGTGTGTGTGTGTGTGTGTGTGTGTGTGTGTGTTGTGTATACGCGCGTGCGCGCGCGCGCTGTGTCATGAATTTCAGTTTAAGAGGAAAGTGTGTTTTACAAAACGGTAAACAACAGCTCTAGACATCATCGGACTTTGGATGGCTTGATAAAACGAGGGAAGGTACTGCCAGACCGAGCGCGTCCGGATATGTCGCGAAAAACAAAAAAGTCTTGGCATACCGGCTCCACGATCACCAAGAGAAGAATGCTCATGCTTTTAGGAGAAATGAATCACTCAAAGCTGAAAGCAAAACTGAAATGGCAATATCGGAGATGGACAGGGACAATGTCTATTTCAGTGCAGCTCACGCAGACCACAGAGATCATTTCAAGGGCTGTCAACACATACCAAAAACAAACAAAACGCAAGCAAACAAACAAGCAAAACACATACAAACGCCAAAACCAAGTAGTCACTCCCGTCAAGCAAAAACTCATATTTGCATACGGTTTACTTGTACACTTATTCATAACATAAATTTCGATGCTGCAGTCCTTCAGTCAGATAAAACTAGGCCATGCTAGGTGCACCAACCACTCTGATCATCTGGCCGAGATTTAGCTTTAAAAACCGATAAAAAAATCATTTTGAGATAATTCGAATGCAACAAAGATACATCAAAATGGCTAATTAGTTAACAGCACCGCAGAATGGACTGCAAGTGCCTGTTCCAGTGGTTAAACTTTCACTGTCTAGTCACCAGACTGCATGAAGGAACTTGTATCTTGCAAAGTTTATCACACACAAAAAGAAAAAAAAGTAAAGGCTGTCAAGACCACAGGAAGATGAACAGACCTCAAATACAAGAAAGCGGTTGGCAACAGGACAGAGGAAAAAAATAAACCCAAATTTACATAGAAAGCGAAGTCAAAGAGAGTGACATTGTCAGGGCAGTGAAACCTCTCACAAAAGGCCTTAAGGGCATAGAGGCAAGGAATGTTTGTACGTAGTAGGGAAATAGGTAATAGACCCATTAGCAGTATGCCTTACTTACCGCACACGGTCGAACTGTGTCAAGGAGGACGAAGTGGTCAGGTGACAGGTGGCACCTAAGGTAGTAAGGACCCTCCCAGGTTTGAACCTTCCCGATTGTGAAAGTTTGAGGGATTTAACCACTAGGACCTCGGAGTATGTAGTAGGTGCTAAATACTCAGTCAGCTGGGGTCGCTTTGTAAACAGTCATTGAGGAGCAGGAGTCTTGGGCTCGTTCAGATGGTATTGCCATGGGGCACTGTGTTGATGCTTGTTAGGCTGGTTGAATGCGCGTGACATTGTTGTCGTAGCCCTCTCTAAGATAATTACTGTGTTAAAGTAGTCCCTGAAGTCGGCGGGAATTTTTTTATGTCCATCTGGTGCCAAGTGGTTGTTTGCTAATCAATTAGGTAGGGATGTGTGTAAATGCTGGTGTGTGGAAGAGTGTAGCGAAAGGAGAATTCAGGGTACTTGTGAACAAGGTAGTGGAAAAGCAGCATGGACCAAAGGCATGACCTGAAGGGAAATCCTTTGTGTCCATCCCTATATAAACTGAGGGAGAACAACGTGACGGGGAGGGAGAATAACACCACGACACAGAGAGAGAGAAGGACAGAGCAGAGAGAGGAGAGAAGGGTGGGCAGGACAGAGTAGGGTCGAGAGAAACGTGGTCTGGGAGACAGAAGTGACAGCAGGGTCTAAGGATAAAAAAACAAGCTGGAAGAGAAAAGACTGAGTTTGAAGCCCAGAGGTGGGTCATCATCATCATCAGTCCTCTCCGTGCCTGCTGGCGCTTGAGGCTATGGCAAGAGATCTCCATCTGGCTCTGTCTGCGGCTGCTCTGGGGGCTGTGTTGAGAGTCAGTCCTTGCCTTTCAGCTCTCTTTCTATTGTCCTGCGCCAGGTTTCCTTCGGTCGCCCCGTTTTCTTTTACCTTGGGGGGTCCAGCGCAGGGCTGTTCTGGGGAGTGAGCTGGGTGGCATGCGACAGACATGCCCTAGCCATCTCCATCGACGCGCCTGGATGGTGTCCTGTATTGTGGAGACTCCTGTTCTAGTCCTCAGTTCTTCGTTTGAGATGATGTTCGGCCAGAAGATCCTGAGGATACGTCGCAGACATTTGTTCTGGAACACTTCCAGCTTTTTCTCAATGGCGACGGTCGTCTTCCAGCACTCTGAGCCATACAGGAGGACGCTGAGGACATTGCTCTTGAAGAGTCGAATCTTCGTTTGGATGCTGAGGACGGTGGATCTCCAGATGGGCCTAAGCACTGCGAAAGCTTGGTTGGTTTTGCTGATTCTGGCGTTGATCTCCTGGTTGCAGTCGCCGTCTGTGGTCATCTTGCTGCCCAGGTATACAAATTCCTGAACATCATCAAGTGGTTTGCCGTTAGCGGTGATGGGGTTGTTGTTTGTGGCATTTTTCCTCATGACCTGCGTCTTCCTCTCGTTGACCTTCAGCCCAGTGGTGCTGGCTATCTCGCTGAGGCTTTCTGTCTTCTGCTGGGCGTCCTGATGCTTGTGTGACAGCAGTCCCAGGTCATCTGCGTAGTCAATGTCCTCCAAGACTGAGGTCAACGTCCACCGGATTCCCCGTTGCTTTCCCCGGTGACGTTTCGCATCAACCAGTCGATGGCCAAGGAGAAGAGGATTGGTGACAGTATGCAGCCTTGTTTCACTCCGGTGTCCACCTTGAATGATTCCGTCAGCTGGTTGTTGTGGATGATGCGACACTCAAAGCTCTCATACAGGGACTGGATGATGTTGACCATTTTCTGGGGAATGCCGTAGTGTCGTAGGATCTTCCAGAGAGAAGCGCGGTGCAAACTGTCAAAGGCTTTCTCGAAATCAATGAAAACCACGTAAAGTGGGCTGTTCCATTCATGGGACTGCTCGAGGATCTGGCGTAAGACGAAAATGTGATCAATGCACGATCTCCCCGCTCTAAAGCCTGCCTGCTCTTGACGAAGTAGGTCATCTACCGCTTTATTTATACGCTGGAGTAAGATGCGACTGAAGACTTTGCTGGTGATTGATAGTAGGGTGATGCCTCTCCAATTGTTGCATTCTCCTATATCTCCTTTCTTTGGTAATTTGATGATGGTACCAGTTCTCCAGTCAGCTGGGGTTGTCTCCTGGTTCCATATGTCCTGCAGGATGCGTTGGAGGATAAGAGGTGTGTCCTGTTCTTCTGCCTTCAGCATCTCGGGGCATACACCATCTTCTCCTGGAGCTTTGCCATTCTTCAGCTTGCGGATGGCTTCCTTGACCTCATCTACTGTGATGTCTCCCATGTTGACGTCCAGGTCCTCCTCTGCCATAGGAATGTCAGCTGGTGTTGGTGGATCAGGCGGTTTAGGATCCTCTGGAAGTGCTCTCTCCACCTCTCGAGCTTGGCACATTCTTCTGTGATAGGTGTTCCGTCCTCTGCCTTAACTGGTATGTCTTGGTTCTGTCCTCTGTCTCCCTGCAGCCTCTTGGTGGTTCTATACACTGTCTTCATATCCTTCATCTCTGCTGCTGCCTCAGCTTCTTCAGCAAGCCTCTCCGCATAGAGACGTTTATCTTTCCTTGCAGACAACTTCACTTCTTTGTCTTTCTTCTGTGCTGGGTTGCTATTCTTTCCTTTAGCCTGGGTGACTTGGCATCTAGCAGTTTCTTCTTGATCTGTTTTCTCTCCTCAATGGTTTTCCATGTGTTGGCAGTTATCCACTCAGATTTCACACTTTTCCTATAACCTATTGTCTCTTTTGCTGTTTCGGTTATAGCCTTGTTGAAACTGTCTATGGTCAGTGCTGTTTCATCTTGGAGGACGCTGAAGCGATTCTTCAAGGTGACGCAGAATTCTTTCCACCAGAGGTGGGTGAAGACAAACTGAGTTTGAACCCAGAGGTGGTGAAGGAGACAAAGAAGAATTCTACGTTGAGATCCTAGAGACGACCACACGAAGACCAGTCCTGAAACCTGGAGCCAGTCAACCAAGGGCGTCACCATCAAGCAGTGCTGAAGAAAACTTGAAGTTCAAGAACTGTGGTGTGGTGTGAAAGCGTGGTTGTTTGTGTGGAAACCTGGCCAGGTAAGAAGCCATTTTATTAAAACCCGAGATTAGGAAGTATCGATCTTTATGTTTTGATCATTCCATTTTGTGTAATTGGATTCTTCATGTTTGATTATAAGTAGCATAGAAATTTATTTCTTGTGCTCAGTCGTGTTAGGAGAGAACCGAATGTGTGACATCCCACTCCCAGAGAGAGGTGAATGTTTGGTGGGCGCATGAGTGTGCATATGCGTGTACGAGTGCAGAGATAACCTTGGTGCGTTGAGCCTGACTAATAATACATCAACGTAGTGCACTCAAGCAATACCATCACGATTTCCCCCGTCC
Organism: Conus ventricosus; assembly: GCA_018398815.1. NCBI lineage: Eukaryota > Metazoa > Mollusca > Gastropoda > Neogastropoda > Conidae > Conus > Conus ventricosus. The sequence goes on from CM031604.1 coordinate 63,134,318, forward strand.
TGGACAGACATAAAAGAAGAAATTACTAGAACCCGATTTCTAGAAAACAAGGACCCAATTTACACTGACAGATCCTCACATCCCCCTCTCTTTCCTGCGTTCCTATGGGGTGAATTCAAACAGTGTGCAGAGTGTTCAGAACACAGATTAAACAATGGGCCACAAAGGCAGAAAAGGAATGAAAAAACCGAGACAAGAAAGTATTTTTTAAAAGCTGAAAATAAAAAGAAATTACGAGCACAATATCGCATAACCACTGGAACACAGTTTGTACTAAAAGAGCCCTGCTCCACCACCTCTTCCTTTTGCATGGGCTTCCACTGTACAAGGCGAGTTCAGTGAGGTGTGCTGCAGATTGCTTCACAGGATGACCAAGATGACCGAGGTGAAAAATCAGCACATTAACGAGACGGTCGGGGTATCATACAGAAAGTCATTTCTGTATTCACATGTTGGCAACATTGAAAAGTTGTTTCAGATACTCGGAGAATGCAAGCTTGTGCAGGAATGAGTTTTGTTGGACCTCCAGTGTCCTTTCCTCTAGGATGTTATGAACTTCCGTTTCACTCACAGAAAGAAAGTGAGATGGATCAGTGAATGAGGAGCCATGAAGGCACTAAGCGGAAGGGGGGGGGGGGGAGCAGATGTTCGGAAGGGATTAAGTGGGCTCTTAAATAATGAGAGATAAACGCAGTTAAACAATAGGTAGGACAAAGACTAAAGAATAAAGACGTTCGACATGACAGTACAAAATGATTAGGACGAAATGAAGTAACATGTATATTTAGAACATATGACGTCTAAGATTTGAAAAATACCCAGTTTCATAGTAAAAAAAAATTGACATAATTGTTAATTCGCTCACAGCTAAGAATTTGATACTGACCGCCATTGCAGCTTGTTGTCAAACAACAGCAGTGCCCGTACGGTCTCTGGTCTCTGAGTGTGGAGTGGGGTTGTGTGTGGTGTGGTGTGGGTGTGGTGTGGTGTGGTGGGTGTGGTGTGGTGGTGTGTGTGGTGTGGTGGGTGTGTGGGGTGTGAGGATGGGGAGATGATGTGGGGGCACGAAAGGGGGAAGAAAGCCACGTGACATCTCCAGTTTCTGAAATGCAAGGCGGGTGGAAGGAGAAGAGGTGGGGTGGAGAGTTAAGGAAGCAGCAGTAAGAGGTGGGAGAGATACTGGCAGGTGTCTCCAATGAAATATAACAGAGAAATGCCTGGTTCTTAATCACAGTTACTGGCACTACTAACACAAGTTTACTCTGTTAAAATCATCATCATCGTTATAATAATCTCTATAGATATTAGCATCATCAACAGTAGCAATAGTAACAGTAGTAGTAGTTGTATTTTCTTATAGCTACTTTTGTCATCCATCAATTAATTACCCCTTTAACGCCATCCTAGCCTGATTTTTTTTCTGTCGACTGTGCAACAGTTAAAAATAATGTGCTAAGGGAGAGGAGTGTTCACTTGTTTTTGTAAGAAAATACAAACCCGACAGATCAATCAAATGCAGGTTACATGGTTGTGACAGCGCGCTGGCGTGGCTTTCGTTGTCTCATGGAAATAATGCAACAACGATCAAAGATTTGCACTCTACACTTTCACACCTTGAAAGAAACTTTAGAATCAGATCATCTCCCATGATCCACCCAACGTATCACCCATCCCCAACCTCGCCCCCTCCATCCTGGGTGAACGCGAAAAATTATTTGTTGCACATACCGACAGTTTCTCCAGCAGCGATCAAGGACTACAGCTGAAAGGAATTGTAAACAACAATGCTTTGGCCACTCGTGCATAGAGTTCAAGGTGTTCAAACTTAAAAGAACACCTGAAGCAGGGGACGGGATGAAAGGTTGGAGGATGGGGGTGGGGATGGGGATGGGGGTATTGATGAGCTTTATAGCTGAATTTATTGTTAATATATGAACTAAATGAAATGCAGCGAAAGAAGGGAAGCAAGCTAGCGGAATAAAGAAATGCTTCCGCTGATTCATAGCGCAAATGCAGGTTCTACATTTTTTATCACAGGTGTGTGTGTGTGTGTGTGTGTGTGTGTGTGTGTGTGTGTGTGTGTGTGTGTGTGTGTGCGTGCGCGTGCGTGTCGTATGTAATCACGAGCGTCTGTTCATGTGTGTGGTGTGTGTGTGTTGTGTGTGTGTGTGTGTGTGTGTGTGTGTGTGTTTGAGGGGGGGGGGGGGGGGGGAGCGTGTTCGTGTGTGTGTGTGTGTGTGTGTGTGGTGTTGGAGGGGGGGGGGGGGGGGTGTGTGGGGTGGGGGGGGTTGTGTGTGTTGGTGTGTGGTGTGTGGTGTGTGTGTGTGGGGTGTGTGTGTGGGGTGTGTTCTGCTGTCTGTCTGTCTGTCTGTCTGTCTGTCTGTCTGCGTGCGTGCGTGCGTGCGTGCGTGCGTGCGTATGTGTGTGCGCGTATGTGTGGTGTGTGTGTGTGTGTGTGTGTGTGTGTGTGTGTGTTGTGTTGTGTTGGTGTGCGTGCGTTTGTGCGCGCGCACGAGTGTGTGGTGGGGGGGGAGGTGTGTTTTGTGTGTTGTGTGTGTGGGGTGGGGTGTGTGTGTGTGTGTGTGTGTGTAGCGATGGAAGGGCGAGAATGAAAGGGCTGAGGAAGCGGAGGGAAGGAAGAAGGGGAGTTAGTTTTTATGAATATTGCGGCGCCAGTGTGGTATGCCCGTCTCTCTATCACGGTCTGTCCGTCTCTCACACACCCAATATACTCTGTATAGGGTGGTAAGCATGTGAGGTGGGTGTGTGTGTGTGGGGGGGGGGGGGGGGGGGGGGGGGGGGGGGGGGGGGGGTGAGTCTCTGTGTGTGTGTGTGTGTGTGTGTGTGTGTGTGTGAGTGTGTGTGTGTGTGTGTGTGTGTGTGTGTTGTGTGTGTGTGTGTGTGTGTGTGTGTGAGTGAGTGAGAGAGGGAGAGAGAGAGAGAGAGTGTGTGTGTGTGGGGGGGGGGGGGGGGGGGGGGGGGCGGGGGGGGGGTGTGTGTGTTGTATGTATGTGTGAGAGAGAGAGAGAGAGAGAGAGAGTGTGTGTGTGTGGGGGGGGGGGGGGGGGGGGGGGGGGGGGGGGGGGGGGGGGGGCGCGCGTGTGGTTGTATGTATGTGTGAGAGAGAGAGAGAAAGCGAGAGGATGGAGAGAGAGAGTATGTGTGTGTATACATACGTGTATGGGTGCGAGCGAGTGTGCGAGCGTGCATGTGTGTTTTACGCGCCTGCATCCGTGCGTGCGAGCGTGTGTTTGGGTGTGTGTGTGTTGTGTGTGTGTGTGTGTGTGTGTGTGTGGTTGTGTGTGTGTGTGTGTCTGTGTCTGTCCGTCTGTCTGTCTGTTTTTGTTTGTGTGCGTGTGTTTGTGTGTGTGTGTGTGGTGTGTGTGTGTGTGTGTGTGTGTTGCGTGCGTGCGTGCGTGCGTGCGTGCGTGCGTGCGTGCGTGCGTGCGTGCGTCGCGGTGTGTGTTTGTGTGTGTGTGTGTGTGTGTGTGGTGTGTGTGTGCGTGCGTGCGTGCGTGCGTGCGTGCGTGCGTGCGTGCGTGCGCGTGTGTGTGTGTGTGTGTGTTGTGTGCGTGTCTGTAACTACGTGTATGCACTCACATATTCTATTTCAGACCCATTAGACTTTCCTCCACAGTTGTTCTCCCGATCCACCTTCAACACCCTCATCCTCCCTTTGAGACAGATTCCAACAAAACAACCCCCCTTACGGACGACCCCCGAACCTAGCACCATATGGATCGCCCCACCGGCCGATCAAACGGTGGTTCCGCCGACCCACCCTCTCCGGCTCTTTGGCTCCCCCTTCCTCTCGAGACCAAGACATGATGCCAGCTCTCCAAGGTTCTAGAAGTCCATGCCCCTGACCGGAGTTGGCGATGGTCATCTGACCCACATTTGTGCTTATAGCAGTTACATGCTCTTTTCTTTCATATTGTGATATGGTACATTAGCCTTGTCCACGAAACAGGGCATTCACGAGTCATTAGGCGTATTTAGTACCATCTGACTGCGCCATTGGCCCTGTTAGCTGTGGAGCTTTATCCCCCCTTTGTTTGATGATTAATTAACTTTTTTGTTCCGGATAACAGACCATTCACGACTCATTAGGCGTACTTAATACCATCTGACTGCGCCATTGGCCTTGTTAGCTGTGGAGATCCCCCCCCCCTCTTAATTCGATGATTTTTTTTTTAATCCGCATAACAGACCATTCACGAGTCATTAGGCGTATTTAATGCCATCTGACTGCGCCATTGACCTTGTTAGCTGTGGAGACCCCCCCCCCCCCCCCCCTCTTTATTTAATGATTAATTAACTTTTTTTTAATTCCGGATAACAGACCATTCACGAGTCATTAGGCGTACTTAATACCATCTGACTGCGCCATTGGCCTTGTTAGCGGGGGAAACCCCCCCCCCCCCCCCCCCCCCCCCCCCAATTTGATGATTATTTTTTTTAATCCATAACAGCCCCTTCACGAGTAAGGCTATTTAATACCATCTGACTGCGCCTTTGGGCCCTTTTTTACTGGGGAACCCCCCCCCCCCCCCCCCCCCCCCCTTAAATTTGATATTTTCTTTTTAACCCCAAAAAGACCATTCACGAGTCATTGGGCGTATTTAATACCATTGACTGCCCAGGGGGCCCCCCCCCCCCCCCCCCCCTTTTTTTTTTTACCAAAAACCCCCTTTTTTTTTAATCCACCCCCCTTTTTTTTCCCCCCCCCCCCCCCCCCCCCCCCAAATTAGATATAAATTCCTTGTAGCCCCCCCCCCCTCCCCCCACCCCCCTCCCCCCCCTATTTTATTCTTGGATTAATCATTAATTTTTTAGCCCATTAACAGAACATTCCGAGTCATCAGGCTTTAATCCATCTGACGCCCCCTTGGCCTGTAAGGTTTGAGGTTTTGCTTGCATTTTTTAGCATTTGCAGCCCGAACATTCTTTTGGTGGGCGGAGGATCACTAATGTCTAGAACCAAAGAGATGGCACCCTCTCTTGACCCCACTCAAAAGTCGAAAGAAGGGGGGGGGGGGGGGGGGGGGGACATTAAGGAGGGAAGACGCTTGGAACCATCGTTTGACAACACTGGGGTTGATCCCGCACCGAGGGTTCGGGCGGACGTCCACCAAGGGGGGTTGATTGTTGAAACTTGTCTCAAAGGGCAGTAAGTCGGGTTTGAAGAAGGATCGTGACAACAAGTGAGGAAAAGGTCATGATGGGTCTGAAATAGAATCTCTCTCTCTCTCTCTCTCTCTCTCTTCTCTCTCTCTCTCTCTCTCTCTCTCTCTCTCTCTCATTCTCATCCGTTCGTAGGTCTGTCCGCCCTGCCCCCCCCCCCCTTCTCTCTCTCTCTCTGTCCGTCTGTCGCTGTCAGTCTGTATTTCTGTCTGTCTGTCTGTCTGTCTGCCCACCTGCCTGTCTGTCTGTCGGTCGGTCTCTCATTCTCTCTCTCTTTCTCTGTGTGTGAATAGGTGTGTGTGTGTGTGTGTGTGTGTGTGTGTGTGTGTGTGCGTGCGTGCGTGCGTGCGTGCGTGCGTGCGTGCGTGCGTGCGTGCGTGCGTGCGGCGTGCGTGGTGTGTGTCTGTCTCGGCGTATTCGTATGTGTGTGCGTGTGTGTGCGTGCAGACGTGCGCGCGTGCGTGAGTGCATGTGTGTATGCGCGTGCGCGTGCGCGCGCTGCGTGTGTATGCGCGCGCGCGTGCGCGCGCCTGCGTGTGTATGCGCGCGCGCGTGCGCATGCCTGCGTGTGTATGCGCGCGCGTGCGTGCGTGTGTGTGTGTGTGTGTGTGTGTGTGTGTGTGTGTGTGTGTGTGTGTGTGTGTGTGTGTGTGTGTGTGTGCGTGGGGTGTGTGCGTGTGTGCGTGGTGTGTGTGTGCGTGTGTGTTTTGTGCGTGCGTAAGCGCTCACAAGCCATCTTTTCGATTAAAACGACTGCTATTAAGAAAACTCTTAAGAAACGTAAGAGTTTAAAGCTACAGCAGCCTTTCTGCATTCGATTCTACGCCCTCTAGATACAAACAAGAAAGAGAAAGAAAGTGATCTTTTTTCTCTTTTGAGCTTAACCTGACACTCAAAAGAATTACACGTTTTGTCTTATCATCGGGACTATTTCTAGACTGAGGAAAGCGTTTAGTGTGGTCGTGTGCATATTTCTTTATTCATTTATTGTGTGCTGGCAGAATAATATCGTAAGCGGCACTGGGAAGGTGTTCTATGCCTTTTGTATTTAATACTGCGGAGCATATTACACTGCTTGGTTGGCTGTTACTAATCTCCTGACCTCTCTTCTGAGTTTATTCCTCACTAGCGGCATTAAAAGTTAAAGTGTTAACACTTACCAAATTCAAACGACTTGAATTTCATTTTACAGATGAGATGCTGACAGATGCCATAATTCTCAAAACCTCATTTCAAATGTCAGGACAGAGTCACTATTTGAATTCCTTCGGACTCATTAAAAGTTTTATATAGCATAATCACGTTGAAGCTTTTAGGAATATCGGTCAATTCCACCCATCTCGTTTAGATTTTCATTTCAATTAATCAAAACGAAACTTGTCAATAACGTAGTCATTATTTGATATTCTTAACCTATTTGAAATGGCCTTTTCTTTCAACCGTTCTGAAACACAGCCTAGGACGCACGGAACAACCAGTGAAAAGACAGATATACCTGTCAGAATGTAGTCACAGTCTGATTTTGCTTCCCTCCCCTTCAAACCTAATTTCGTGTAAACCATATTAGACCCTGTCAGAATCGAATTCAAAACTTTTCAAACAGAAATGCTCAAATTAAATGTGAATACTTTAAATGCAAGCGTTTGCACACACTTGTTAACACTGCTGAATAACTCATTTCATCCCCTCTCTCTGCTAAATATTTTGTGAACAGGAAAAGTAAAGACGCAGACTAAACGTGTTTCCCAATGAGAGCTCAATTAGTGCTGTTTTATTAAAAAGGAGCAAGAGGACAGGAGAAAGCAGAGTGTAGGAAGGTGGGGAACTGGCGGGGAGGGGGGGGGGGAGAAGCGGAAGAGGATCAGTTAAAAAAAAAAAACGGATTTCACCGAGTCAAGGCACTGAGTGACGTGGAAACAATTAAAACATGGCAAATTACTGCAACACACTACCATGGCAGTAATTACTAGCAACATTACAGCTATCAAAAACATCTGTTATTTTCATTTACAACGAGTTCTGTTATTTTTAGTACAACTATTGCTACTGGTGCCACGCCATTACTCATACAACTATGACTACTACCACTACTGCTGCTGCTAGACAATCTGACAAGTTTGTCAACAATGGCGTGAGTATGGACATTTCAAATACACACACCACACACACACACACACACACACACACACACAACACGCACACACACCACACACACACACTTTCCCAACAGTCTGAGAAGACGAAAACTAAATAAAAGGGTGATGGTAAGGGTCAGAGCGTTTCTTTGAAGAAACAGGTTTAGGACAGCTGTAAAGCTTGTGGTCAGGTCTGCTGGGTAAACAGAGAAAGGGAGCTGGTTACAGAACGAGGGACACTTGTATGGAAGGAAAATGTTGGCCGTAGGATTTAGCCCTAAAAGATCGAAGGCTGTACATGTGGATGTCAGAAAGAAGAGCGTTGGCCGTATGGTTCTGGCCTAAACAAGGGAGTCTGTAGATATGGATGTCAGCAGGAGAACGAAGAGGTGTGAACAGACTGAGGGGCTCAGAGTGACACGCTGGAGCCTGGTCTTCGAGCGACGTAAACGATAGCAGAGACTGGAATATATATCCTTTGTTCAACGCGCGACCGACGAAGGAGAACAAAAGAGACAGGTGCAACACAAGCATGGTAAGAGGATCCGAAAACACATCGTGCTGCTTTCTTCTGGATTTTATGGAGGCTATAGATCCTTAGAACTAGAAAAGACTTCCCGTGTCTGGTGTGCAATGGACAAGAAAGCGCATAAAAGCCGAGACAGCTTCTTCGTTCAGACAGGAACGGAAGGAATTGGTTCTCCTGGGCTTGACGTGGAAGGTGTAACTAACGCAAGCGAAGAGAGTTGTTGAAACGAGTTTCGCCAACCAGTACAGCCAGATTTTCACCCCGGAGACAATTGTTGGCTTGTGTTATTTACATGCTAAAGAAAGAACAGGTCCATGAAATAAAGAAAAAAAGGAGATGGATAAAAAGAGGTGGGGGGAGGGGACAGTTCTAAACCCAACGGTGGAAAGATGAAGAAAAAGGGTTATGGCCATTGTAACTCTCCCCAAGGCGCTGCTATGTAATGGAGCAAGGAGCCAAAAAGACGAATATTTCACACAAGCTTCCCAAGTCCATGATCATTGCTAAGTGTGAAAAGTAGGCGCATGTTATACGTCCTTCAACATTCCATCCTATATCGCCATTCCAGTATGGCCAAATGCGAAGAGGACAACTATATGATTTAACGGTTACATCTTCCAATGCAAATGGGGGTCTGAGTGGGATGTGGAGAGGATACAAACCAGAGAGAGAGAAAATTGCAAAACTCGGCTTCAATGGAAGGCATATAAAATACAACTTTAAAAAAAAAATTGAGAATGTATGAAATCCGCACGAGACGGGCAGGAATGAGTAATCGAGAAGCAGCCCCGCTTTCCCACCCCTACCGCTCCCAGTCGAGTGCCAAGTTATATCATGAAAGAGTTTTTACACAAATCCATTTCTTTATTTCCGTATATAATGACTATCATGATGTATGATCCTGATGATCTCAATGAGCAATAATTCAGTTCATTAAATCAACCAACACATAACGAAAATAAACGCAAAGAACAAGGAAAGCAGACAGGAAAAGATAACCGAAGCCGCCTTCCAAACCACTTGAACCCAAAACCAAAGGGAGAGAGAAAACAATCGTTAGGCCAAGGTTGAACTTCGTGCTTACTTATAGCAAGAACCAAGAGCGTGGCTTAGCTTTAGATGTCCAAAGATGCCAAATCGTCCAAGTTGCATAGCATGCATTGGTTTCCATGACTATATGTACATATGCCTATATCTATATTTGTCCCCTCTCCCTCCCTCCCTTCCCCCTGTCCTTCTCTCTCTCTCTCTCTCTCTCTCTCTCCTCTCTCTCTCTCTCTCTCTCTCTCTCTCTCTCTCTCTCTCTTGTGTGTGTGTGTGTGTGTGTGTGTGTGGTGTGTGTGTGGTGTGTGTGTGTGTGTGTTGTCTGTCTGTCTGTCTGTCTGTCTGTCTGTCTGTGTGTGTCTGTGTACTGACAGAACCTTCTGTCCTCTGCGTGGTGACAGCTCTGAAGTGGGTCCAGGTGGTCGGCTGGACAATAAGAAAATGACAGTGACAGAATCAACATTACAGACAGCTGATCTGAGGTTTATTTCTCAGGATATTCCAAGGTTCATGACAGTGACAGAATCAACATTACAGACAGCTGATCTGAGGTTTATTTCTCAGGATATTCCAAGGTTCATGACATTGACAGAATCAACATTACAGACAGCTGATCTGAGGTTTATTTCTCAGGATATTCCAAGGTTCATGACAGTGACAGAATCAACATTACAGACAGCTGACCTGAGGTTTATTTCTCAAGGTATTCCAAGGTTCATGACAGTGACAGAATCAACATTACAGACAGCTGATCTGAGGTTTATTTCTCAGGATATTCCAAGGTTCATGACAGTGACAGAATCAACATTACAGACAGCTGATCTGAGGTTTATTTCTCAAGGTATTCCAAGGTTCTACGCTGATGGAGAAAACAGATCCCGCCACATTTTGTTTGCGTACATCAGAGAGGGTATGTTGCTCGTGCCAGGTGTGCAAAGTACACTTTACAAATTAAGTAACATGATTCCAGGCGTGCACCGGGTATCCTACGCTCCTCGCGAGAGAAAACATATTGTCAGGCGCGCAAAGAGTACCCTGAATTTTACAGCGAAAGCAACATAATGTCGGACGCGCACCGAGTATCCTACACTTTACGGCGAACGTAACGTAGTGCCAGGCGTGCATCGGGTTTTCATCTTACAGAGAAAGTGACAGGTGCCGGCGTGCACCGGGTATCCTATGCTTTACGAAGAAAGGCGTGGACTGAGTATCCTACACCTTGGGGCGAAAGTAACACCGTGCCACGTGCGAACGGATTTCCTACACAGCACGGATTAAGTAGCATGTTGCAAGGAGTGCACGGATATCCTTCGTCTTAGGTCAAAAGTGCCATAGATGCCAGTGCACACTTTACCGCAAGAGAAACATGTGGACGGTGGGCAAGGATAGCCTACATGTTGTAGAGAAAGTATGCACGGGTAGCCTACGCCTTACGGGGAAAGTACCATAGTGCCAAATGTGAACGGATATCCTACACCGGAAGTAACATGGTACCAGGTATGAACGGATATCCTACACCGAAAGTAACATGGTACCAGGTATGAACGGATATCCTACACCGAAAGTAACATGGTACCAGGTATGAACGGATATCCTACACCGAAAGTAACATGGTACCAGGTATGAACGGATATCCTACACCGTAAGTAACATGGTACCAGGTATGAACGGATATCCTACACCGAAAGTAACATGGTACCAGGTATGAACGGATATCCTACACCGAAAGTAACATGGTACCAGGTATGAACGGATATCCTACACCGAAAGTAATATGGTACCAGGTATGAACAGATATCCTACACCGAAAGTAACATGGTACCAGGTATGAACGGATATCCTACACCGAAAGTAACATGGTACCAGGTATGAACGGATATCCTACACTGAAAATAGCATGGTACCAGATATGAACGGATTTTCCTACACCAAAAAACATGGTTGCCAGATATGAACGGATATTCTACACCGAAAGTAACATGGTGCCAGATATAAACGGATATCCTACACCAAAAATAACATGGTGCCAGATATAAACGGATATCCTACACCAAAAATAACATGGTGCCAGATATAAACGGATATCCTACACCAAAAATAACATGGTGCCAGATATAAACGGATATCCTACACCAAAAATAACATGGTGCCAGATATAAACGGATATCCTACACCAAAAATAACAAGGTGCCAGACATAAACGGATATCCTACACCAAAAATAACAAGGTGCCAGACATAAACGGATATCTTACACCGAAAACAACACTGTGCCTGATTAACTCAGGAGTGAAGTTCCGATCAACATGAAATTGGCATTTCCACTGCCCCTTCTTCATGCACTGTTCTCCTGCATTCCGTGCTCCACCTTCCACGCCCACACACACGCAATCTGAAATAGTTATTCTTATCTGTCACATAGTAAACAATAAAAATAAAGTAGTCAGCCCCAACATAGCCAATGTACCTGTCTAGACAACTTTAAAATAGACAGGCCTGAATAGGGCAGCGCAAACTATCCAAGAAAGTATACACAGTGCATAGCTCCGACATCGCTAACTGCATATAAGATAAACGACATCATGAGGAAGCAGAAACAAACAGCAACATCAACATTGGAGCAAAAAAAAAAATCAATGTGGACATAATGAAAAAGGAACGATAGATGAGGCCATGGTGAAAAAGGAACGACAGATGAGGCCATGGTGAAAAAGGAACGACAGATGAGGCCATGGTGAAAAGGAACGACAGATGAGGCCATGGTGAAAAAGGAACGACAGATGAGGCCATGGTGAAAAAGGAAACGACAGATGAGGCCATGGGTGAAAAAGGAACGACAGATGAGGCCATGGTGAAAAAGGAACGACAGATGAGGCCATGGTGAAAAAGGAACGATAGATGAGGCCATGGTGAAAAAGGAACGACAGATGAGGCCATGGTGAAAAACGAAAGATCAATAAGGAAACCAAAACCGAGGAAAATGGATGATGAAACCACGAGGACATATGGCTGTGGTCATCGTGAGATGATGAAACCACGAGGACATATGGATGTGGTCATCGTGAGATGATGAAACCACGAGGACATATGGCTGTGGTCATCGTGAGATGATGAAACCACGAGGACATATGGCTGTGGTCATCGTGAGATGATGAAACCACGAGGACATATGGCTGTGGTCATCGTGAGATGATGAAACCACGAGGACATATGGCTGTGGTCATCGTGAGATGATGAAACCACGAGGACATATGGCTGTGGTCATCGTGAGATGATGAAACCACGAGGACATATGGCTGTGGTCATCGTGAGATGATGAAACCACGAGGACATATGGCTGTGGTCATCGTGAGATGATGAAACCACGAGGACATATGGCTGTGGTCATCGTGAGATGATGAAACCACGAGGACATATGGCTGTGGTCATCGTGAGATGATGAAACCACGAGGACATATGGCTGTGGTCATCGTGAGATGATGAAACCACGAGGACATATGGCTGTGGTCATCGTGAGATGATGAAACCACGAGGACATATGGCTGTGGTCATCGTGAGTACGGAAATATAGATGACGATATCATGGGGAGGGAAAGAAAAGAAAAAAAGATACATCTGAGTGTGCCCCTTTCGGAGAAAGTAACATACAAAGGATTGGTGTGGACGTCATACCAAGCAAAGATTGGATACGAGCATCGTGAGAAAGGACAGATGGAAGTATACCTGAGAAAGGAAAGATGAGTGTGGACATCAAGAAAAAGTGAAGATGAGTGTGGACATCATAAGAAAAGAAAGATGTATGTGGCCATTCTGAGAAATGGATGAGTGATGACATAATTAAACAGTAACGATTGATTAGGACACATTGAGAAAAGAAATATGTAGTGGAAATAATCAATAAGGAAAGATTCAATGTTCTACCTTTGAAGAAAATAGGTCAGACAGGAGGGAACGGGCGGAAATCTTGCTAAGAGGGATTTTATAGCCTGCTAGCCTGTTTGTTCATTACAAGCGGCTGCTCATAAATTAAGTGTCGTCGTTTTGCTTTTTTTGCCGGTAAGGATAATATGAACTGTTTGAAGTCGCTGCAAAAGGAAACTATGGAAGACTTTACATTATATTAAAGGGTGAATGAACTGCTCGACTGACTGACTGGTCAACTGATTTTTGATTAACCCATTTCTTATCTCTAAATCCTTGAATACTTCTTATTTCATTGATGAACGATTTTTCCCTAAACCATGGAAAAAATCGATTACTAGTCTAGTTGTGAAATCGGCAAAGCAAAAATTCCGAGGAATCGCTGTCAAACAAGCAAGCATGTGCTTGCGTGTGTGTGTGTGTGCGTCCTCTCTCTCTCTCTCTCTCCTCTCTCTCTCTCTCTCTCTTCTCATTCACACACACACGCGCGCGCGCGCACACACACACACCACCAACAACGTCGACGACAATAACAACCCCCTCCACACACACACACACCACGCACACTTACTTGCGGGTGCGCACATACACATGTGCGTGAGCGTGCGCGCGCACACACAACCACACACACACACACACACACGAATAATGACTTACCCACTGCTTCCACTGTGTCAGCAATCCATGCAGATCTTGACAGTCTTCACCCAGAATGAAGTTAACTGTCAGACACAGATTTGGGTTGCTGTCAACTACCTACGAGTTCACAGAAGTTTCAGAAAGTTGCAGAAAAACACGCGTCGGTAAATCTTGATAATGGTCAAACATCAATGTCGCCACAACAAGAAACTTCTGCGATGGTCACCGACGATAAACATTTATTTCTGGTGTCGAAGTGGGTGGCGGTCCTTCTTCTCTATGTAGTACCGAACTTGGTCTGTTCATCTACGGGTAATGCGCGGACTCGTTGCTCAGCCAGCATCGAGCCACGTGCAGCACAGAAAACCGTGACTTGCACCGAGTTCTCTACGTCGCTCATAAGGTGGTTCACAAGAACCTGGTTCACGTGCACTGCCATGTCATTGATGCACAAGCACAAAGGTGTGTGTGCGCGTGTGTGTGTGTATGACCACACCAGAAATACAATATTGTTGAACGCGGTTCTCTCTCTCTCTCTCTCTCCTCTCTCTCTCTCTCTCTCTCTCTCTCTCACACACACACACACACACACACACACACACACACACTAACACTGCGCGCGTATGAGCACACCGGAAAGAAAATATGTGGACCGCGGTTCTGTCTCTCTCTCACTCTCTTTCACACACACACCACACACACACACGCGCGCGCGGCGCGCGCGCGCGCGCGCGCGCGCGCGCCGCACACGCGCACACACACACACACACACACACACACACAACGCGCACTAACATGTGTGTGTGTGTGTGTGTGTGTGTGTGTGTGTGTGTGTGTGTGTGTGTGTGTGTGTGCACAGCTAAACAAAAATGAAAATATCGTAGTACATATTCATTCTCTCTCTCTCTCTCTCTCTCTCTCTCTCTCTCTCTCTCTCTCTCTCTCTCTCTCTCTCCTCTCTCTCTCACACACACACACACACACACACTCACACACTCCACACACACACACACACACACACACACCACACACACAATACATTTCATCGCATGTGTAGATCAATACGATGCAACATCATTATTTGATTGAGTGGATGGTCGCGTCAGTTTCACTTTTGTTTCTGACTTTACTATATTACTCCTGCGAGCGAGGACATACCGAGATGTACGAGTTTATGTGTTGTTAACAATGTTTGATTTGATACACACTGGAATAAATGAGTAAGTTTGTTTGCTAGGAAATTAAAAGGTAAATGTTATTGTTTTGTTACAGACCCCCCCCCCCCCCCCCCCCCTTTGTCAAAAGACCTCTTTGGTATCATAAGAAAATATCAAAATGTCAAAGGTGTCAAAAGTGTCCCTGTGTCGAGGAATTGGCCCCCCTACCTTCTCTAGTGCTGCTTCTCCGACATTGAGTAGAAGAGAAATATATCAGAATGAAGGAAAGGCAGTCCGTTTTAATGTAATGTCCGCCAAGTTACCTTTGCAGTATCATCGACACTCCTATTTATCAAAGTTTGAGAAATGCGAGATGGGTGAATAGTGGTAGGTGGTGAAGAACGTGTTCTCAATTTGAATGATAATGATACAATTCATAGTTTATGAAGATGTTGATTATGATGGCAACTCGTTTGGTGGCATAGTATTTTTTCTTTTAAGTTGGTTTCCATTTCCGCCTACAGTCACTCCACTATGAAACAAACTTTTCAACAGAAACAAACAAACAAACAAACAATGTTCATATGCACGGTGTATGTTCATATTCCAGCATTTGGCATGCTAATTTCACAGATTATAACTAGAAAGTCCAGCATTTTGTGGCAAAATCTATTGAAATAATGCGTATTGTTCTCTCAAGATTATCATAATATTTCTCTTACTGTTGTTGTCTGGTTGTTGGAAAATATGCGACGTGAAGTGGAAGGCAGCTCGACACAGCAAAGGAAGAATGTGCAGCGCTACCTGCTGACCAAGGGAAGTCACCTAGTGAGGCCTGATGGGGAAGGGGGAGAGGGGTCACCCGCGGAGGTGAAGGTTAAGTACGATCTCAAGCCTATTCTGGACATGGTGAGCCTCACTTCTCGAACCATTCTAGAGTGTTGTGGCATGATCACTGGCCTTAATGATTTTTTTTTTTTTTTTTTGCCTTACACAATCATATACAAGAATCATCAACACTACCTTTGAATACTGAAAAGGCAACACTGACGTTAAAGTCCCATAGTCTCATAGCCGTTGGAGCAGTGAACTGTCAGAGGTTAAACGCCCCTGGGGCGCGGCATGATGGAAGGTATTTTCCGCCTCCTTTCACCCTCCCCAGACTGAATCAGGTATCCAATTACAGCTGGGTGCACAAAGAGAGTCTTCAAAAAGGAAAAACAGAACGAAACAAAGAAAGAAAGTAAAAAAGAAAAAGAAGAAAGAAAGAAACCTGCCCCATAAGTGCATCAAACTGAAAACCGTCAACTCCGCAGGTAAACGTTTCAGCTACTTGACTGCAAGCCTCTCTGAAATGAAAAAAAAAATGAAGAGATTTTCTCTTTATCTAAATAGCATTCATCGCTTTTCAATAAAAGAGAGAGGGGGGGGGGGGGAGGAGGAGAAGTAATAATTGGGGGGGTGGGGGGAGTCAGGAGAGGTACCAGAGTCTTCAAGCTAGAATCATCATCAAGGACGCAAGTTGAGACTAAGACATGACAGGAGTTACAGACATGAGAAATTGTAAAGACAACAGATGATGTTTTGTTTCTTTCTTTCTTTGTTTTATCTCACCAGCAACAGTGGTTTTGTGTGCGTTTTAACGCCGTTAAAATTTGACGGAGGAGAATAAAGTAGACGATGGAAGGAAGAGTTAAGCCACAAAGAAAAAAATGAGAGAGAGATAGAGTCAGAGACAGAGACAGACAGACCAACCAGATAACGATCAAGGGTCAGTTATTGCCATGGAGTGCTGAGCGCGAGCTCCAGATCACCTGCAGTCGTGCAGGTTGGTTTTATCTGTCGTATTTTCTGCCCCTGGTTAAGCTAACAGTAAGCGACAGACGCCCCACAAGCATGGGCAGCAGCTTTCACTGGCATTGTTCGTGCATTTCGTGCAGTGCTTTCTTTCTTATCCGCACCCCTCCCTTCCTCACCCTACTCCTCCTAGTCTCGGGTATTTCAGCACAGTTTCTGCAGTCGTTTCAAGAGAGAGAGACTCAATGACTCAATGATATTTTAATGTCAATAGCTGTACAGCCGTTATGACATGGGGGCGTGAACTTATTTCCCATATAAAGAACAATTTCTGAACAAAATTTACCCAACAAGTCAAAATTTTTAGACATCTGTGTACACACTCACACACTCAAAGTCCAACGTTCTAAAGTTGTGTTGGACAAAAGCAAAACACAAAACAACAGCATCTCGTAAAACATTACCATTGATTGTCACAGAATCAATGACCACCAGGCACCGAAAAAAAAAAATGTTTACAAGAGGAAATTAATTTGGAAGTGACTTTTTTCTGATTTTACTAGCTTCGGCAATATAACTTGCTAAGGATTTGATCAGTGATTCGTTTTCAAGTGTCAATGTATGAAGCAGATTGCAATTTTGTACAATAGGCACCTGAAACAAGCTAAATTTTCCGCGAATATGTCGGTAAGCATCACAATGGTATAAAAAGTGATTTTCATCTTCAGTGGCGTTTGCTTTGCAGACTGGACAAGTCTTTACTGTTGTTGTATCAAGCATAAACCATTTTTTGTTGTCAAAAAGACCTAATGTTCTTGTTCGAAATCTTGCCAGTGCGCTTCTGTGCCATCTATCTGTTACCACCGATAAATACTTTTCAGGTTGCAGGTTACTGTTAAATGAAAGAAACCATCTGTATTTTTCATTTCCTTCCATGTGAGAGTGCCAGTTTTGTTGAAACATACAGATCAATCTGTCTTTAAATTCTGAGATAAACAATTTATCGTTTCCTACTTCTTGGCTTAGCCAGACAATGCCAAACCCACTTTCAGTTAACAGTTTCCTTACATTGGATACCCAGTTAAACTTTCCATTCTCATGCTGTTGTAACAACATTTTGTACGCCTGTTTACATAGCCTTGTGTAAGGTAGTTTTAACAGTTTCAACCAGTATTTGATACATTTTATATAGGTATGTATATATAGGGGATACCTTCCAGTTTCCGCATAAACCATTTTGTTAGAAGATGTAAGGGAAACACTTAGGAAACGCTTGATTGCAAATGTATGGACACTTTCTATTTCGTTGTTGACCGGCACCCCCCACACCTCTGCTGCATATGTTAATATGGGTGTTATCTGAGTGTCGAAAAGTTTCCAGAAAATCGATGGTTCAACTGAATCTAATTTTCTCAATGTTCTAAGAATTTCAATCACCCCTCTCTTTCCTTTTCTACACATTTCTGTCAAACCTGCATTAAGACTGAGCTTGGTTGTGAATATTTAGACCGAGGTATTTATAACTGTTTGTCACTTTTACTTCTGTGTTACCGTACCACCATTTTTCGTGTCTAGAAAGATGACCCCCCATTCTAAAAATCATAATATTTGTTTTTTCCAGATTAACAACTAATTGCAACCGATCTGCTTCTCCTTTTAATGCTGTCAACTGGTTTTGTAAACCAATTATCGTATCAGAAAGCAAAACAACATCATCTGCAAACAACATCAGGAAGATTTCAATAGCATCTGGTATCATTTGAATACCGTGTCTGCCTCGTTTGTTGATCTCTATCGCTAATTCGTTGATGAAAAATGAGAAAAGCTGAGGGCTTAGTAAGATCCCTGCTTTACACCACGCGGACAGTCAAAGTAATCTGATAATTTACCCTTATCACGTACGCAAGCCACTACAGAATCGTACACTCCTCTAAGTGCCTTATACATTTTCCGTTAATGCCATTATTTCTCAAATATTCCAAAGAATGTTCCTGTTCACTGAATCGAAGGCTTTTCTAAAGTCAACAAAGGCTACATATAATTTAGCATTTCGGAGTAGATACTTCTGGACAAGTGCGTATAAAGTAAAGATGTGATCTATCGTGCTATAGTCTTTCCTAAAACCTGCTTGTTCTTCTATTATTGTTTCTTCGATTTCTACCCATTTAGTCAGTCGTTTGTTTAAAATATTTGTGTAAATTTTACTTACCACGTTTGTTAGAGCCACCCCTCTATAGTTGTCTGGGTTATTTGTGTCTCCCTTTTTATGAATTGGTATGATTATAGATTTAGACCATTCTCTGGGGAACATTCCACTATCAAAAATAGCATTGAGCAGTTCAACCAGAAAGTCCACTACCACTGCGCTTGAATGTTTAAACATGTCAGCTATGACTTTGTCCGGACCAGGACTTTTTCCACTTTTCAGGTTTTTTATTCCATTTACGACCTCTTGTTTAGTGATGGGATCATTAAAGAGTGGCTCTTCGTTTCCCCCTCCGCTAGCTCATCGTATTCAGTAACTTCATGTACAGGCGTACTTTCGAAGTCACTGAAAACACTGGAGAAATGGTCGTACCACTGTTGGCTGCTAATCCATTAAAAACCATGCCTTTCCTGCCAACAGTTCTTATTGTTGACCAGAAAAGTTTTGGATCGTGGATTGAGTCTTTAAGCTTCTTAATTTTCGTTTCATTAGACAACCTCTTTTTCTCTCTTTTCAATTGACCATACTCTTTCCTTTCTTTTATGTAAGCTTCTTTTTGCAGTGCTTTGTATTCAGGTAATTTTGCTCTCCGAAAAGATCTCAGAAGTCGTAAGACAGTCCTTTTCTTCTGTTCGCACTCAAAGTCAAACCAATCATTGCACCATTTTTTCTTTCTCCCAACCCTCCTAACCATAGACGCTGCAGCCCCATACATTGCACTTATTAAAATGTCGGTCCGCCCTGTTAACATCCGTGGCAAGAATCAGTCGTGCTGTATTTAAACACTCTTTAAACTCATCAGATTCCATTTCCTCTTTGTACAACCCACAATACTCTTCAGACCACATTACCTTTTCTTCTTCTATGTGTTCAGACTGCGGTAACTGGGGCACACAACCTTCACTCAAACAACTTCTCCAGGACAATTCGACTGGTAGATGCCAAGAGTATAAACTCTCCCCAACTTGTAAATTACACATATCCGATAACTCTTCTGAAACAATAAAATAGTCGATAACACTGTTTCCCTGGGGTGACACAAACGTAAATTCACCATTCTGATCATTGGCACAAGACCCATTAATAATACTCAAATCAAATAAGAAACAAAAATCCAACAGCGATTTACCGAAATTATTCACCACCAAATCCTTTGAAACACGCCTACCACTTTCTTTCACATCATCCTCGCTTTCATCACTGGGCAAAAAAACTGATCATGCTCTCCAGTCGTACTTGCTCTGATCCCGTTCTCGCATTCATATCTCCGCACACCATCACATATACCTCATCCTTATCTATACTCTGTAACAAGTTCTCTTCTAATATATGTATGCCATTTTTTAGTTCTTGCTGATCATATGCCGGCCCACCTCAGGAACAATGTAGCATGCAACCATCAGTAGATCTTTATCAATGTTCAGCAGATCTTTTCTTATCTTAACAGCAATAGCATTATCACAACCCAGTCTAACTTGAACGACAAACTTTGCAAAACAATTTTTCACTAGTAAAAGAACTCCACCTGAATTTCTGCCACGAATAGATAGTTTTTTGGCAGGAGCATGAAATTTAACGTAATTTTGAAACATTCCATCAAACTCAAAACAACTGTCTGTAAACGTTTCTGTTAAACATACAAAATCGAACGAGTTAATATAGTTGACAAAAGAAACATCTTGTAATTTACTATACAGGTTTTCCACATTGTAATTTAAAAACTTTAGGTTCAGTGTCCGATGGTCTGCCTCATGCTATTTATTAACATTGTTTGAGCGGGGATTTCTTGCATTGTCACTCTTCCGTGTACTGTCATTGGCACTCAGGTCATTGTGTAAACCCGTTTGCTGTCGCCCCCTTCTGGCCCACCCGATGTGGCACGTGCATCACGATTGCGGCCGCCTCTGTCCCTGCCAACACGGTCTGCAGCCGAGCGAGTCGTTGGCCCTCTGTTCGCTGCACGCCGAGGAAGCGATCGCTGGTTGGGCGTACCGGTCACGTGGTTCAAGTGAGGGGAATCCCTCCTCTCTCCGTCGTGTTGTTCAAGAGAGAGAGAGAGGAGAGAGGAGAGGAGGGTGCGAGGGAGGGAGTACTTGGGGATGGGGTGGGGAAAGGAGGTGGAAGGTTACCAAGCGCATTGCCCTGTTGATAGTTGGAATGAAGAGGGAAGCTGATTACAAATGTGTGTGTATGTGTGTGTTTTCATTTGTTTTAAACCAATCAGGAAACGACTCTACAAAACTAAGCTGTACGATGCTAATCCTCAGAGCTACCGATTTCCAAACCTCTGTGTGTGTGCGTGCGTGCGTGTGTGTGTGTGTGTGTGTGTGTGTGTGTGTGTGTGTGTGTGTGTGTGTGTGTGTGTGTGTGTGTGCGTGCGTGCGTGCGTGTGTGCGCGCGCGCGTGTGTGTGTGTGTGTGTGTGTGTGCGTGCGTGTGTGAGAAAGAGGAGAGAGAGAGAGAGAGAGAGGTGAGGTGTGTGTGTGTGTGTGTGTGTGGTGTGTGTGTGTGTGTGTGTGTGTGTGTGTGTGTGTGTGTGTGTGTGAGAGAGAGAGAGAGAGAGAGAGAGAGGGACAGTTAGTTATATAGACAGGCAGTATAATATATATATATAATATAGAGAGAGAGAGAGAGAGAGAGAGAGAGAGAGAGACAGAGACAGAGACAGAGAGACAGAGAGAGAGAGAGAGAGCTCTTCTAAAAAAAAAACGTTCGATTATGTGTATCAGTTTTTTGCATTAATCTTCTGCTACGAAAAAAAAGGATCACATCACCAAGGCCTGACAACATCATGACATCCATCTGTGGAGCTTCGGCCAGCACTATAGAGAGGAATAAAGAATGCACATGATGACAACCTTCAGAAACATGGACAGAGCTGCGTGGCGTTGACAACAGATAGTAGTGATGGAGCCAGGATTTTGTTTGGAGCCCTCAAAATATGTACTTCTTCGTGATGCACGTGCGCACGTGTGTATGTACGCGTCGATTTGTGTACGCACGGCAGTCGTGCACATCATTATAGAGTTTCGTCTTTAGCGTCTTTTTGGTGCCCCTAAATGGTTTATTTCCTGAAAACGTTTTCCCCGGGAGCCACACTGATCAATACATAATTTCCGTATTTTGTCAGTCCCCAGATTAACAGATTGTCTACCACATCTAGGTGTTCCGCTTGATTGATTATTTGCTGAAATATGGTGCAATTGTTTCATAAAACCAATGGAATGGTCATCTTGACTTTTGCTTGCATTTCTGGTTACCTCTCCATTCTCTCTGTTCTCTCTGTCTCTTTGTTTGTTTGTCTGACTGTATTTCTATCTGTCTGTCTGTCTGTCTTGATAGATAAACAAGGTAGTCATAACAACGGACGGACCACAGAATCCTTCACTTTCACCTGCACTGTTTGGAAAACCAGTCCCCACTCCCTCTTTCCTCTATCATTTACATTCAGGTTTGATTTCCACTCTCACACCAGGTCATTCGAGGACAAACATCCTAGGAGTCCCATCCCCAAGAGTTTGCCAACATCAGAGAGTGAAGACTTTTATCATGACCTCACCACGAGCATGGACGTGGAGGGGAACTCCAGGATTCAGGTCACCTTACAGCAGGGCATGAGATGTGTATTTGAAATGATGACCAACAAGGAAGATGAACGTAATATGATGGTGTCCAAAATTTGGTAAAGTGCTACTTGAAAGGGTTATTCTCTTCCCTTTCTTTTGACATTATATTGGTCTCAACCATGCCTGGGAGATGCATGTGACCGTGAAGTAGATCAGAAATTGGAACAATACTCTGAGACCTCCATTACCAGGATGAAATCCTGCTGTGTGTGTGGTTACAACCCTTTCGTTTATGCCCGTAGTGCACTCACAAACTCGAAGCGGGAGCTAGCTGGGGGTAAATTGTTGTCCCTGATGGAATTCAAACCCCATGATCTCAAAGCCAAAAAAAGCCAGCCATTGCAGCACGATACTGGGTATACCTGGCGACATGAACCTTGAAATGAAAAGAAACTGTGTATGAACATAGCTTGACCTTGAGTTCCTATATCACTTGTAGATATTTTTAGAGCTTCAGATTCAGTGATGCTCCACAGGAGGCCATAACTGACGTGTTTCAGATACTTGTCGCAAATCACAGGCCTGCTCTTGGCCTGTCACTGGCGTGCTTCATCCAGACATAAAAAGTAACTGAACGAAGACATGTTCTTTTCACTCATGACTTGATGTGTAAATTCACTGAATAACTACTTACACACACACACACACACACACACACACACACACACACACACACACCACACACACGCACGCACGCACGCACGCACGCACGTACACACACACACACACACACACACACACACACAACACACACACACACACACACACACACACACACGTGTTCGTTTGTTTACTCAGGTGCAGACGCCCACACAAACATATGCTACAAATCTCTCGAACTTTGTTGGGCTATTGGCTGATCCTAGAAAAAGAGCGGATAAGAAAGTCAGACCAAGCAGCCGCCATGGCCAGGTGGTTAGTGTCAGGGACTCCCACCTTGGAGGTCGTGTATTCGATTCCCATCACAGCCATTTATTTATGTGAGTTTTCTGCCCCGACTGCTCTTACCCAGAGCTGAGTTCACAATGGGCTTGATTGGAAAGACTGGGACAGTCGAGTTTCATCCACTCAATGAATGGTCTCTGAGTGTGCATCTCAAATTTCCTTTCCAAATCTGCAGATGTCCGTACCTCTGGGGCCTGGTAAACGCCAGGATGCATTATGAAAGTTAGCGTAGAGTACTGACTCAGACCGGAATGGAAATCAGTAGCATCACCGTCATCATCCTGATCCTCATTGGCCAGCATTGAAAGAAATTTCAAATTCTGTGGCCCTTCCTACTTTAGTGTCGTGGTGACCACAGTTTTGATCTCCTCTCCACGCCTGTGCTCTCGGTCAGGTTCTGTCCGGATCACGGGTGTTGGCAAATTCGTGGGGACAGTCGGTGGATAGAAGTGATGGCTCTTTCTGGAGCGGGACCGCAAATGAGCATTTCTTGTCATAGCTATGGGCTTAGCAGATGATTTCCTTCGTATATTGGATCAGAAAAAGGACCACTGAACACTACCAAAATGACCGAGCAACAGTGCAGTGTTTCCTCCGGTGGGTCTCCTCATGACGACTTGACATTGACTGCTTGTCATGGGTTGCCGCTGTCGGGGCTTTAGACAAGCCAAGCTGTGACTGTGAACGTGTGTACGTGCGTGTGTGTGTGTGTGAGAGAGAGAGAGAGAGAGAGAGAGAGAGAGAGAGAGAGAAGGTGTGTGTGTGGGTGTGTGTGTGTTTTGTGTGTGTGTGTGTGTGTGTGTGTGTGTGTAAATGAGCGTCATGTAATGTTAATGAAGTGAGAAGAAAGATGAGACCAAGCAAAATTGAACTGAATGTATTTTCCTCTTTAAAATCAAGCAATAACAACAAAATACATGCATACATACATACATACATACATACATATACTGAGAGGCAAAGAAAACGCAATTCCATTGTCAACTGACAATTTTATTGAAATAAAACAAACACACATCAAAGCAAATACGTGTGACAAAAGTGCGACCACTGTACATTAGTTTGCCCATAACAGATGCACATTCGCCTGAAGTGAAAGCCATTTAGGCGCGACAGAAGGAATACACTGTCAATATCTGGTGTGTCCCCTTGAGCACGAACGCAAGCTTGCAAACGTCGGGGCATTGAAGCGCACAAACGACGGATGATACGGATCGGTATCACGTTCCAGTGATGCTGCAATGCTTGGGTGAGCTCAGCAACGGTAGTTGGGGGATTCTGCTGACCTTGCACACGTCGTCCAAGTTCGTCCCACAAATGTTCAATGGGATTCATGTCTGGGGACACGGAGGGCCACTGCATGACATCCACATTGCTGTCCCGAAGGAAATTTCTGTGAGAACGGCTGTGTGGGGTCGAGCATTGTCCTGCTGAAACACTAGTCTGTTGCCACCATGCTGTCTCCAGAGAGGAAGAAGAACTGGCTCAAGAACAGTGTCAATATAACGCCTTG
>CM031604.1:63164011-63175509 GCA_018398815.1 Conus ventricosus
GCTATGCCCGTTTGCTCTACAGCAGAAAGAAAGAAAAATAGTGACAACGGCCCGTTTGTATGGGGATGGTGTAGCGCAATCACTACTGGATAATGTCAGTAGGGGACTAGGGGAGGCGCTATATGTTCCCCCATGTCTATGTTCCCCCAGGTCTATGTTCCCCCACCTCCATATTCCCCCAGGTCTATGTTCCCCCACCTCCATATTTCCCCAGGTCTATGTTCCACACCTACCTACCGTGCCGTACGTGACCTCGCGCCGTACGTGTCCTCGTGCCGTACGTGATCTCGTATCGTACGTGACCGGATTGTCATACTTGTTACAGAATCTAAGTTGCATCCTGACTAGATATGTTGCAATGTTCATATCTTATGCTTTAAACCCGAGATAAGAGACGGAATACATTTAATTGTCACAAGATTGTATTGATCCTTTCTTTGCTTTGCTTTGTTTTTCTCTGTTTTTGGGGTGACAGGAGTCATTTTTTACTCATTAATTTTGTTGTTCATTTACAGTTCTTTAGTTAATGTGTCAGTACCCGTGTTTCCATAGCTATCGGGTTGGTGACCTTACGTTAAAATTCCTGAGTCCCTGAGTATATGTGGATGGTTTTGGGGCTCAAAATATATTTTTTGTGAATCATTTTCTTCCTAGTTCCATCCCTCCTCCACGTTATTAAGGCCCAAGAGCCCCTGGCCTAAAGACCAAAGTACAATAAAAAAAAAAAAAAAATTTTAGAGTTCCGAGTTGTTTTAAATTACGATAATTGAAATTACCAAAATCAGAAATCGAGAGGAGAGAGAAGAGAGAGGAGAAGAGAAGAGGGAGAGAGAGGAGAGAGAGGAGAGAGAGAGAGAGAGAGAGGGGAAAAGGAATTAGAGAGAGAGATAATTAGAGGGGAGACAAAGACAGAGAGACGGGCGATATTAGAGAGAGAGAGAGAGAGAGAGAGAGAGAGAGAGAGAGAGAGAGAGGCGGAGACAGAAAGATGCGGAGACAGAGATTCAGAGAGACAGAAAGAGATAATCTAAGAACTCTCTCTCTCTCTCTCTCTCTCCTCTTCTCTCTCTCTCCTCTCTCTCTCTCTCTCTCCTTCTCTCTCTCTTTTCCCTCCCTCTCCCTCCTCTCTCTCTCTCTCTCTCCCCTCTCTTCTCTCTCCTCTCTCCCCTCTTTTTCTCTCTCCTCTCTCAACAAGGTGGGCAGAAGGCATTGCGCCAAAACAGTATGGGTATTTAATTGATGAGTAATAAGCCTGTCTGTCCAATACAAAAATCTGCGTGCCAGTGCAGCAGTTCTAATTTCATCTTTGTAGAGCTATTGCCGTAGTGCTAAAAGAAAGAAAATAGAAACAAACACACGAAAGTATGTAGAACTACTGCCACGTAGTGCTAAAGGACAGTAGCCAATAGAGATCGCAAGTCAGCCTTCGAGCTTCTTTCCCTTCTTTGCCATCTATATAGAACTAATCAAAAATGTCCATTAGTGACAGGGGGCAGTCCTTTTTTAGCTACTTTTCGTTACTTTCTAGTGCCAAAACAAGGTAGAGGTTTGAAATTACGTAGTGCTATTGCTTACATGACTAAGCGAGACTCTCTCTCTCTCTCTCTCTCTCTCTCTCTCCCCTCCCCTCTCTCTCTCTCTCTCTCTCTCTCTCTCTTTTTTCCTCTCTCTCCTCATTAGATTTTATTCATGGGATATTCATTGAAAATTTCTATAGGAGCAACAAAAACAAACAAAACAAAACAAAACAAACAAACAAAAAAAACAAAAAAAAACAAACAAAAAGAAACATAGGCATTACTTTTAAATTTAGACATCTGTGACACTTAATTGGAATGAGAGAGAGAGAGAGAGAGAGAGAGAGAGAGAGAGAGAGAGAGAGAGAGGGGAGAGAGAGGAGAGAGAGAGAGAGAGAGAGAGAGAGAGAGAGAGAGAGAAGTGAGAGAGAGATGAAGTGTGAAATGCAAAAATTCACTTTCGTCCGAAAATCGATTTCATCAAATTATTGATCAATAGGCCCGATAATCAATAACCAGGTGCAAATAAGCCTGATAATCGATTACAAACCCGGTTATTGATTTCCAACCTTGTATTGATTTTGGTAATAAATTTGCACATAAAATTGATTTTTGGCCCCCTTATTTATTATCGGGGCCGTTATTAATTTCCGGCGTAATTTGCATCTGGTTATTGATTATCGGGTTTGTTGGTAAGTAATTTGCCCCATAAAATCGATTTTCGTACCATGAAAATCGATTTCGTGAAATGGGACACAATTCACTTTCCGGCCGAAAATCAAATTTTCATAGTATGAAATCAATTTTAAGCAAATTACTTACAAATTGGCCCAATAATCAAAAACCAGGTGCAAAAAAACGTCCTGATAATCGATTTAGCGGGGCCGGTTATTGAATTTTACACCTAACATTGATTTGGTAAATAATTTGCACATAAAATTGATTTTTGGCCCATTATTGATTGTTGGGGCCTGTTATTGATTTCCGGGTAATTTGCACCTGGTTATTGATTATTGGGCCTATTGGTAAGTAATTTGCACAGAAAGTCGATTTTCATACTATGAAAATGATTTTCGGCCCGGAAATGAATTCCGTGAATTTCACGCTTCAGAGAGAGAAGAGGGGAGAGGGAGGAGAGAGAGAGAGAAGGGGAGAGAGAGAAGAGAGGAAGAGAAAAGAGAGAGAGAGAGCTGAACTAATATTTTACCAAATACTTACTATTGGGGCAAAGAGTAGAGGAAGAGAAGAGAGAGAGAGAGAGGAGAGAGAAGAGAGAGAGAGAAGAGAGAGAGAGAGAGAGAGACGAGAGAGGGGAGAGAGGAGAGAGAGAGGAGAGAGAGAGAGAGAAATTGATAGACATTGCGCACGTGCGCGCGCGCGCGCACACACACACACCACGCACCCCGCAACGCCCCACACACACACACACACCACACAACACACACACACACACACACACACACACAACACAAACCACACACCCCGCACACACCACTGACATTCTTTCGTAATTTGTTTCTTTTTTTTTTAATCGTAGTGATATAGAGTGAGATAGAGCGGTAGCGATAAAGACGGTGTCTGGAATCAGTAGTGGTAATCATAAATAGTTGTATAGGTACAAGTTATAAGTGAAATCGTCTTGCGAATGACACTGGGAGTGATATGGGTAATAGTCGTTTGGATATGTAGATTAGTGTTCCGTAGAGCTTTAGCCGTTAGTGATATTGACACGTAGTGATTTCGGGATGTCCCCGAATTTTCGTCTCTCCTTCTCTGAGATCCTGTGTCAAGTTTCACTGATTTTTTCAGAAGAAATGTAATTGAAGCTGGTTAGTAAGTCTTGAGACCAGCATTGCTTGGTGTTATGAACTTCAACAGTATAGCTTTATGCCAGTACTTGGTGAAATCTGTTCAGATGATTAATGAGTATCATATTTCAATGGGATTACTTTATGTCGATAAAATCTCTTCATGTGATTAATGAATATTGCATTTTTAACCGTAAGAGTTTACGCTAATACTTCCTCAAATTTGTTGAGACGATGCATAAATACTGTTAACCGTCTTCATGCTTTGTGGTGAGTTACTCTAATTAATCTGTGTACTGGGACCAAGTGTATTCCAGTATCTAACTACATCAGCTGAACAAAATACTTATTCCCGTTCAACTGTTTAGCAGTTTCCTACTGTCTCATATCACTTATTAAAATCCACTCAAAACCTGAGTGAAGAACTGAAGTGGAGACTGGAAAGTAAAGGTGATCCATTTGTGCTGCCTGACAGTCAGGGGGCAAGTGTGAGGACTCGTCAAGCCAGAGCCCCGACCACTCATCTACAAACTCGGTTCTGTTATCTTTACAGATGCTAGGACAGTGGTACATTCACAAACACCGGTCCTGCACAGGATCAAGACTCCCAGCTACACAGTGGCCACATAGACAGGCAACCCATCAGTCGACTCACAAGAAGTGGTGGACCAGTCACCAGAAACTGAAGAGAGATCTGCACACCTCTCCATCTTTAAGGCTGAGCCCTTGTGTGTCCGGGTACATCTCGATAGATCCCCGTCTCGGTAGATCCCCATCTCGGTAGATCCCCGTCTCGATAGATCCCCCACTACATGTGGACGAATTTCCGTCTCGATAGATCCCCGTCTCGGTAGATCCCCATCTCGGTAGATCCCCGTCTTGATTGATCCCCCACTTCATGTGGACGAATTTCCGTCTCGATAGATCCCCGTCTCGGTAGATCCCCATCTCGGTAGATCCCCATCTCAATAGATTTCTGTCTCGGCAGATCCAAAACAGTAACGGGGATCCATCGAGATGGGGATCTATCGAGACAGGGATCTATCGAGACGGGGATCCATCGAGACGGGGATCTATCGAGACGGGGATCTATCGAGACGGGGATCGAGACGGGGATCTATCGAGACGGGGATCTATCGAGACGGGGATCTATCGAGTGCCCCCCGTGGTGTGTGTGTGTGTGGGGGGGGGGGGGGGGGGTCCACGGGACTCCAACCTGAATTATCGGAACATTCCCTCCCTTTTTGATGAGATAAGATGAGGAAAAGCCAGACTAATCAAAGATGGACTCATTCTATTGAAGTTATGTTAATTTGTATATTTTAATCTTGTATTCAAAAGTAATGTTTTCAGTGTGAAATTGCTCTTAACTTGTGTCAGTGTATTTGTTGTTCATACATCATTTCATGTTTGAACCTATTTCTAATTCTATCACTTAGAGCACAAAAACGTTTAAGTGTATATGCCCAATGTGATTTACTTTTGAGCCATTCTCGAGTATATTTTACAGTTCAGAGTAAGATATAACAAAAATCTTTCGCATACTAGTACCATAAAGTTTCTGCTTCCCCGTTAGCAAGATAGTGCGTGAAGATGAATTTGATATTAAAAATCTGCTTTAACACTCTGAGTCCTTCCCATAGAGGACCACACCTGCCATCCTGTTTGTCACAGGTGTATATCAAGTGATGGTGATGAAGAGTGCACGGTCATAAATTCCGACCATCTCTGGTTCGTTTCATGTTAACTCTCCTTCAAACTCAGAATCACACAACACTCCTCTCTCTCTCTCTCTCTCTCTCTCTCTCTCTCTCTCTCTCTCCTCTCTCTCTCTCTCTCTCTCTCACATATGTATAGGCTTACTCATACGCTGCCCACCCCAACTGGGTTGAAACGCATTTAAAAAAAGGTTAAATTTTCTGGAAAGCATGCAAAGTTGATATAATGCATTTTGACATCAAAACCCTCTTTTAAGCAAATCGGAAATGTTGTGCAACAAATTCGGAGAGCCTTTTAACATCTTAAAATTTCCAGTTTTTGAAAATCTACTTATGAAGTGTTGATCTCCAATTCCTCGATCAAGTGTTTACAAGGTTCTGCTGACTTGAAATATTTCCGACATGAAAATTATGCTGGGAGCTATGCAAAACGTTTGGAAGAGCAGAAAGATGGGGGGGGGGGGGGGGACTTTCTTAATTTTTGACAAGTTGGTAAGCTCTCACTTCATAGATTAGCCTCACACACACACACACACACACACACACACACACACACACACACACACACACACACACACACACAATCTCTCTCTTTCTCTTTCCTCTCTCTCTCTCTCTCTCTCCTCACACACACACACACACACACACACACACACACACACACACACACACACACACACACACACACACACACACACACACACACCTGCTACTGCTGCTGCGGAGACCGAACTGAATCAGTCTCCCTCCCGCTTTTCTCATCCAATAAATTGCGACAGATAAAAGAAGAAATGAGACAATGGACGTCACCCTAACCGCAACAGATAAAAGAAAAAAGAAAAGAAGCGCACTTCACTCTTCGGCTGATGAACTACACACCCAGGGCTGATCACTCTCTCACATCCCTTCAATATCCAGTCTGATGTAGAATGGCAAACACTTCAAAAGCTTTTACTTCTTTTTTTTTTCGAGAAGTTCCAGTGTCATCATATACAAAACCTTCGTGATGCTGAGTTTGAGGGACAGTTAACATGAATGAGTTAGCATATTGTGACATAAAAGCTTGTCTGATTTCTGCCTTTTCAATTCCAAACAACTTTTATTTTTCCCTGCCCTTTTTATGACCTCAGAGGATTGCTGCATTTGAAACACTGTGCACTAAACTCCACATTGGAATTTATTTCTTGATTCAGGCTGTGTTATTTCCTTATTTGTTTACTGTATTTCTTGATTCAGGCTGTGTTATTTCCTTATTTGTTTACTGTATTTCTTGATTCAGGCTGTGTTATTTCCTTATTTGTTTACTGTATTTCTTGATTCAGGCTGTGTTATTTCCTTATTTGTTTACTGTATTTCTTGATTCAGGCTGTGTTATTTCCTTATTTGTTTACTGTATTTCTTGATTCAGGCTGTGTTATTTCCTTATTTGTTTACTGTATTTCTTGATTCAGGCTGTGTTATTTCCTTATTTGTTTACTGTATTTCTTGATTCAGGCTGTGTTATTTCCTTATTTGGTTTACTGTATTTCTTGATTCAGGCTGTGTTATTTCCTTATTTGTTTACTGTATTTCTTGATTCAGGCTGTGTTATTTCCTTATTTGTTACTGTATTTCTTGATTCAGGCTGTGTTATTTCCTTATTTGTTTACTGTATTTCTTGATTCAGGCTGTGTTATTTCCTTATTTGTTTACTCATTCATCTGTACGTTTATCGTAACCTATGAATTTTGCAAGGCTAGCACATGATGAGGAACACAGCAACAATAATAGCTACCTAAAAACAATAGGAATTAAAAGACGATTGTATCATTAAAAGATACAGTTAGAATTTTCCATCTCCACATGTAAATCAGCAAGAGTTTGTTACAGAGAAGAAATTAATGTCAAAATACCAATTGCTCATGAAGTATAGTGAGAGAGAGAGAGCGAGCGAGAGAGAGAGAGAGAGAGAGAGAGAGAGAGAGAGAGAGAGAGAGACAGACAGACAGACAGACAGACAGACAGACAGACAGACAGACGGACGGACAGACAGAATGAAAGGACAGGGAGCCAGAGAGGGGTAAGAGAGAGAGAGAGAGAGAGAGAGAGGAGAGAGAGAGGAGAGGAGAGAGAGAGAGAGAGAGAGAGATTGAAACAGAGACAGAGAGAATGAGAATGTGTGCGTGAGTGTGTGAGTGTGTGTATGTGTGGTGTGTGTGTGTGTGTGTGTGTGTGTGTGTGTGTGTGTGTGTGTGTGTGTGTGTGTGTGTGTGTGTGTGTGTGTGCGCGCGTGCGTGTGTGTGTGCGTTCATGCGTGCGTGTGTGCGTACATGTGTGTGTGTGTGTGTGTGTGTGTGTGTGTGTGTGTGTGTGTGTGTGTGTGGTGTGTGTGTGTGTGTGTGTGTGTGTGTGTGTGTGTGCGTTCATGCGTGCGTGTGTGCGTACATGTATGTGTGTGTGTGAGTGTTGTGTGTGTGTGTGCGTGCATCTGTGTGTGCTTGGTGTGTGTGTGTGTGTGTGTGTGTGTGTGTGTGTGTGTGTGTGTGTGTGGTGTGTGTGTGTGTGTATGTGTGTGTGTGTGTGTGTGTGTGTGTGTGTGTGTGTGGTGTGTGTGTGTGTGTGTGTACAAGAAAATGGGGGAGAGCACAAGAGAGAGAGAGAGAGAGAGAGAGAGAGAGAGGAGAGAGAGAGAGACAGAGAGAGGGAGAGACAGAGACAGTCAAGGAGACAGACACAAGAGAAACAGAGAGACCAAGTCAGAGAGAGAGAGAGAGAGAGAGTCAGAGAGAAGCAGACAACCGGACAAACAGAGACTAATAGCTACAGAGTAATGCATAATATTCACATATTACACATTTCAAAGTCTCTCGGCGGAGGCGTCGCCTTTCAACCGTGAGCCAATTCGCGTGCCAAAACTCCATCACACAAAATAGCTGTTTGTGCAAGGGATCCCATGTGAGCACAGAGGCCAGTGTTGCAGACAATATCCCCACTTCTTTTGACATGGTTCCTGTGACCTGCGAATCAGGTTGACTGGTTCTTACCAGCAGGCACGAAACACTGGTGGGACACGACTAGCGTTGGACATGATCGAGAATGGTTACAGCGAAGATTTGTCTTTTCTGGAGGAGACTGGCAAATGCGTTGACAGGAGTTCCAGAACAGGTTCATGTCTCCTCTCTCTCTCTCCTCTCTCTCTCTCTCTCTCTCTCTCTCTCTCTCTCTCTCTCTCTCTCTCTCTCTCTCTCTCTCCTCTGTGTGTGTGTGTGTGTGTGTGTGTGTGTGAAACAACATATAAGGATGATTTTTGTTGCCACAATGAACGAAATGTCACACTTGACAGAAGAGATAAGACTGATTGTTGCGACGGCTGCACGAAATTAAAAAAAACAAAAACAAAACCAAAAAACAACAACTAAACTATGAACAATGAAGAGAAAGATCTCGAAGGATAATTTTGTTTTTCATCCTCGTAATACAGCACTCCACATGATTACACAAAGGCACCCAAATACCTTTACGTGCAGCAGGTCTGTCAACCTTCTCGTTTGATTCTCTCGCTTAGCTCTCTGCACGTGCATCTATTAACTATTATACTTCTGTGTAGAAGCCAGAACGGTTGCCTATGTCGGCAGCGCAATTTCATATTCTTCCGCTGATATCTTCGTCTGTTTTACTGGATTTCTTTCAACTTCTTGAATGATTTCAATTTTTCGCTTTAGCGACAGACCTTTGCGACGTGCAGACGCCATGATGAAGTAGCATGACACCCTGACACCCTCCTTCCCCTTCACCCCACCTTCGTCCCTCTAGCATCTCTTCTCCCTCTACAATTGCTGCACTTGACCCGATGTGAGTCGGCTGCCCTTCTTCGACAATCACAGGCACTTGCTTCACAGGACATTAAAATACGACTGTATTGTTTCCGAATGACAGAGCTAAGGCTTACCATGCAACAAACATACAGTTAAAAATACTGTGTACTTTCAATCTACCTATGTGAAGCTGTGTAAAGAAAAAAGAAACAAGCTCAGGAATATGCATATAGTCAAACATATGTATAAATGTGTGATTTCTATTTTAGAGCAACGCAAAGAAAGGTCAACAGTTCCTGTGCTATGCGGACACTCCTCCATATCCGTAGAATAGCCAGCGACCGTATGATGCACTGTACATATCGTAGCGAACTAACCAACCATTTCCGAGAAATAGTTCCCGAACACAAAAGTATCCACTTCGCTACATACGGCTTGAAGTCTTCACGGGGCCGAACACATGATTCGCCACAGGCGGCGACTTCGTGTGATCGCTCGCTGGGGACCCATACATCATTTCGTTCTAAGCGGCATTTCGTTACATCCGACTTCGTTCCATGCGTCGTATTTTTAGTCATATAAAGAAGGATTTTTGCCAGGACCAACCTTTTTGCCTCCGTTATATCAGGCATTCGTTGTATCTGACTTCGTTATAGGCGGCGTCGACTGTATTATGCTTCGCATGAGATTTTAAACACGTTACCTCCTAGCTCGAGGACCCGACGCTACCTGCAGCTGCACAACGGCTAGTAGGACGATAAAAAATGTTCTTTTTTTCTACTGCGGTGGCACATTAATTGATTACAAGGGCTGGCAAATTCAAGTCAGTTCTGCTGTAGTGGTTTCAGTTTGTCAATACCCTAAATAAACTGCTGGCGAAAAACACAAGAAATCTTTTTGCTCTTTATTTCTGGGAGCCAGTCCTGATAGGCCGCTTGACGTAAAACGGATACACCTGTCTACAGCACAGTGTTTACAAACACACCTGTCTACAGCACAGTGTTTACAAACACACCTGTCTACAGCACAGTGTTTACAAACACACTGTCTACAGCACAGTGTTTACAAACACACCTGTCTACAGCACAGTGTTTACAAACACACCTGTCTACAGCACAGTGTTTACAAACACACCTGTCTACAGCACAGTGTTTACAAACACACATGTCTACAGCACAGTGTTTACAAACACACCTGTCTACAGCACAGTGTTTACAAACACACCTGTCTACAGCACAGTGTTTACAAACATCTGGTGGGGAGAGCAGCTGACGACGAGGTTGCAGACTTTGTTGGCACTCCAGTGGCACCACGACTATAGCTGAAACTCCCGAAAATGTCACCGCTATCATTACAGAACCCCCTTCCCCAACCCTCCCCCTATTTCTCTCAGCCCTACCATCTCCACCCTCTGCCCGGCTCCGGTGGTGTGGCGAAAGTCTAGTGATTCTGTATCTTTCAACCTGTGCGGAAGAGACCTTTTGACCATTGCCCTTGAATGTAATTGATGGTGACTTTGAGTTATAAAGTAACCAAAGGTGAACAAATGTTATGCTATTAACACGCAAACGTGCAAGGTTTTCGCTGCATCTACTCGTCATTTGAAATTTGCCTTTATGACTCGCTTTAATCTGTTCAGTAAAAGAAGATTTCTGGGCAAAGTTACACAATGAAGTATATTTGATGAATGTGTGTTGATGCATTTCTTGTTCATGTATGAATAATTTGTTTTGTTTAGATTGGAAATAGAAAGGATTTTCTTTAACGCCAAACCAATAGAACAAGCAATAATCATCGTAATTTTGGTCGTTCCCTAGTTTGACTGTCTTTTAAAAAAACGTTTATTCTGTTGTTTTCATTAAACACACTGTGTCAAGGAGCGTGAAACCTCTCACAAAAGGGCATTAGACGCTTGGAGACAAAGGGACATTGTACGTGGTATACAAATAGGTAATTGACCAATTAACCAGGGTACCTTACCCACCGCACGCGGCCGAAGTGGTCAGATGACAAACAACACCTAGGAGAGAGTTCGGACCTGCCTGGTGGCGAAAGGGGGAAGGGTTGTAACCACTACGACCTCGGGGCCCCAAGTGAGCGCTAAATGCTCGGTCAGCTGAGGTTCTTGTGTACACAGTCAGTGAAGAGCAGGAGTCTTGGATTCGTTCGGATGGTGTTGCCGAGGGTCACTGTGTTGGTTCTATTGTCAGGCTGGCTGAATGCGTGTGGAGGTTGTAGTAGCCCTCCTTAAGATAATTACTGTGTTAAGTAACCACCAAAGTCGGCGGGAATTTTCGATGTCCATCTGGGGCTAAGTGTGTGTTTGCTAATCAATTAGGTAGGGGTGTGTGTTAAATGCTGATGTGTGTGGAATGTAGCGAGTGGAGAATTCAGGGTACTTGTGAACTAGGGGTTTGAGAAGCAGCGTGGACAAAGGCATGGCCCGAAGGGGGATCCTTTGTTTCCCTCCCTATATATACTGAGGGAGAACAACGTGTCGGGAGAACAACACCAGGAGAGAGAGAGAGAGAGAGAGAGAAGGCTGAGGAGAGAGAGAGAGAGAGGAGAGAGTGAGCAGACAGAGAAAGGGTCGAGAGAAACGTGGTCTGGGAGATAGAAGAGACAGCTAAGTCTTAGGGTTGAGACAAGCTGGAAGAAGAA
>CM031604.1:63176509-63206509 GCA_018398815.1 Conus ventricosus
CACACCTTCGACACCTACACCCTCCTTCCCTTCACCCCACCTTCGTCCTCTAATCTCTTCTCCTTACAATTGCTGCACTTGACCCGATGTGAGTCGGCTGCCCTTCTTCGACAATCACAGGCACTTGCTTCACAGGACATTAAAATACGACTGTATTGTTTCCGAATGACAGAGCTAAGGCTTACCATGCAACAAACATACAGTTAAAAATACTGTGTACTTTCAATCTACCTATGTGAAGCTGTGTAAAGAAAAAGAAACAAGCTCAGGAATATGCATATAGTCAAACATATGTATAAATGTGTGATTTCTATTTAGAGCAACGCAAAGAAAGGTCAACAGTTCCTGTGCTATGCGGACACTCCTCCATATCCGTAGAATAGCCAGCGACCGTATGATGCACTGTACATATCGTAGCGAACTAACCAACCATTTCCGAGAAATAGTTCCCGAACACAAAAGTATCCACTTCGCTACATACGGCTTGAAGTCTTCACGGGGCCGAACACATGATTCGCCACAGGCGGCGACTTCGTGTGATCGCTCGCTGGGGACCCATACATCATTTCGTTCTAAGCGGCATTTCGTTACATCCGACTTCGTTCCATGCGTCGTATTTTTAGTCATATAAAGAAGGATTTTTGCCAGGACCAACCTTTTTGCCTCCGTTATATCAGGCATTCGTTGTATCTGACTTCGTTATAGGCGGCGTCGACTGTATATGCTTCGCATGAGATTTTAACACGTTACCTCCTAGCTCGAGGACCCGACGCTACCTGCAGCTGCAAAACGGCTAGTAGGACGATAAAAAATGTTCTTTTTTTCTACTGCGGTGGCACATTAATTGATTACAAGGGCTGGCAAATTCAAGTCAGTTCTGCTGTAGTGGTTTCAGTTTGTCAATACCCTAAATAAACTGCTGGCGAAAAAACACAAGAAATCTTTTTGCTCTTTATTTCTGGGAGCCAGTCCTGATAGGCCGCTTGACGTAAAACGGATACACCTGTCTACAGCACAGTGTTTACAAACACACCCGTCTACAGCACAGTGTTTACAAACACACTGTCTACAGCACAGTGTTTACAAACAACCTGTCTACAGCACAGTGTTTACAAACACACCTGTCTACAGCACAGGTTTACAAACACACCTGTCTACAGCACAGTGTTTACAAAACACACCTGTCTACAGCACAGTGTTTACAAACACACATTTTCTACAGCACAGTGTTTACAAACACACCTGTCTACAGCACAGTGTTTACAAACACACCCGTCTACAGCACAGTGTTTACAAACATCTGGTGGGGAGAGCAGCTGACGACGAGGTTGCAGACTTTGTTGGCACTCCAGTGGCACCACGACTATAGCTGAAACTCCCCAAAATGTCACCGCTATCATTACAGAACCCCCTTCCCCAACCCTCCCCTATTTCTCTCAGCCCTACCATCTCCACCCTCTGCCCGGCTCCGGTGGTGTGGCGAAAGTCTAGTGATTCTGTATCTTTCAACCTGTGCGGAAGAGACCTTTTGCATTGCCCTTGAATGTAATTGATGGTGACTTTGAGTTAAAAGTAACCAAAGGTGAACAAATGTTATGCTATTAACACGCAAACGTGCAAGGTTTTCGCTGCATTTTACTCGTCATTTGAAATTTGCCTTTATGACTCGCTTTAATCTGTTCAGTAAAAGAAGATTTCTGGGCAAAGTTACACAATGAAGTATATTTGATGAATGTGTTTGATGCATTTCTTGTTCATGTATGAATAATTTGTTTTGTTTAGATTGGAAATAGAAAGGATTTTCTTTAACGCCAAACCAATAGAACAAGCAATAATCATCGTAATTTTGGTCGTTCCCTAGTTTGACTGTCTTTTAAAAAAACGTTTATTCTGTTGTTTTCATTAAACACACTGTGTCAAGGAGCGTGAAACCTCTCACAAAAGGGCATTAGACGCTTGGAGACAAAGGGACATTGTACGTGGTATACAAATAGGTAATTGACCAATTAACCAGGGTCCCTTACCCACCGCACGCGGCCGAAGTGGTCAGATGACAAACAACAACCTAGGAGAGAGTTCGGACCTGCCTGGTGGCGAAAGGGGAAGGGTTGTAACCACTACGACTCGGGGCCCAAAGTGAGCGCTAAATGCTCGGTCAGCTGAGGTTCTTGTGTACACAGTCAGTGAAGAGCAGGAGTCTTGGATTCGTTCGGATGGTGTTGCCGAGGGTCACTGTGTTGGTTCTATTGTCAGGCTGGCGGGGAATGCGTGTGGAGGTTGTAGTAGCCCTCCTTAAGATAATTACTGTGTTAAAAGTAACCACCAAAGTCGGCGGGAATTTTCGATGTCCATCTGGGGCTAAGTGTGTGTTGCTAATCAATTAGGTAGGGGTGTGTGTAAATGCTGATGTGTGTGGAATGTAGCGAGTGGAGAATTCAGGGTACTTGTGAACTAGGGGTTTGAGAAGCAGCGTGGACAAAGGCATGGCCCGAAGGGGGATCCTTTGTTTCCCTCCCTATATATACTGAGGGAGAACAACGTGTCGGGAGAACAACACCAGGAGAGAGAGAGAGAGAGAGAGAGAAGGGATGGGAGAGAGAGAGAGAGAGGAGAGGAGTGAGCAGGACAGAGAAAGGGTCGAGAGAAACGTGGTCTGGGAGATAGAAGAGACAGCTAAGTCTTAGGGTTGAAGACAAGCTGGAAGAGAAGGAAACTAAGTTTGAAGCCCAGAGGTGG
This sequence comes from Conus ventricosus, assembly GCA_018398815.1. Lineage (NCBI taxonomy): Eukaryota > Metazoa > Mollusca > Gastropoda > Neogastropoda > Conidae > Conus > Conus ventricosus. Next base: position 63,179,246 of record CM031604.1, read on the forward strand.
GTGAAGACAGACAAACTGAATTTGAACCCAGAGGTGGGTGAAGAAGACGAAGAAGAAGAGTTCGACGTCGAGATCCCAGAGACGACCACGAAGACCCAGTCCTGAAGCTGGAGCCAGTCAACCAAGGGCATCACCATCAAGCAGTGCTGAAGAAGACGTGAAGAGACTTTTTTCAAGAACTGTGGTGTGGTGTGAAAGCGTGGTTGTGTGTGTGTGAAAACCTGGCCAGGTAAGAAGTCATTTCATTATAACCCGGGATTAGGAAGTATTGATTCTTTTAATGTGTTGATTTATTCATTGTGTGTGATTGTTTGTTCATGATTAATTATAAGTAGCATTGAAATTGTATTTCTTGTTCTCAGTCGTGTTAGGAAAGAAACGAATGCGTGACATCCCATTCCCAGAGAGAGGTGAATGTTTGGTGGGTGCATGAGTGTGCATATGCGTGTATGAGTGCAAAGATAACCTTGGTGTGTGTAAGCCTGACTAATAATACATCAACTTAGTGCACTTAGGCAATACCATCACGATTTCCCCGTCCTGGACAAAGTGGCGAGCCTGCCAGGATTGCATGGCCCAAATTATTTTCAGGCGGGAAACAAAGTGAGTACTAGAGCAGTACTGGGGCGAAGCGTCCACTAAAGGCAATTTTAATTAGCTCTTCTAATTATTTCCTTTAGTTCTTTGAGGGTTGAGTATTGACTTGTGTGTAGGGTGGTTGTATTAATCAAAGGTCGTTCAGAGAAACGAAGAACGAGGTTCTAGTCTTAACTCTCACAGAAGCTGTGGTTTAAGATTAAGGCTCCTTTGTGTTAGGAACACTACCATTGGTTGGTGTACTCGTAACGTTTAGTAGATAAACTGTGTACTGACTTTTTCCGGGTCTATAAGCGTAACTGTTTTAGTGGTGCTAAAACATATCAGAAAAGAAATGGCTGAAGAAAGTTTTACCCCCATAGAGAAACTAGTAAGTTTGGGGAAAGAAATGGGATATACAGGAGATGAACTGCGTAGATTCATTGAAACTCAGCAGAAGACTGAGAGAGATGAAAGGGCTGAAAGAAGGAAGTTTGAAAAGGAGCAGCTTGAGGCTGTCAAAAGAAATCTAGAGGCAGAAACTGCTGCATCAAAGGCTAAAGCAGACGCAGAGTGTACAGCTGCCAGAGCAAAAGCAGATGCAGAGAGTGCAGCGGCCAAAGCTAGAGCAGATGCAGAGAGTGCAGCTGCCAGAGCTAAGCAGATGCAGAGAGGGCGAGAGCAGAAGCAGAATCGGAGATTTTAGCCAAACAAATTGAGTTGGAAAGCATAAAGTCTGAAAATCGCAGTGAAATAGACACCAGTTCTGAGTCAGTAGACCGCAGACAAAGTTGCGCACCTAGACTTAAACTCCCACTGTTCAGAGAAGAAGCTGATTCAATCGATCCCTATATCAGTCGGTTTGAATCGGTTCCCGAGCACGAGGGCGGGCCCCGAAGATGACTGGGCAATAAACCTGTCTGCCTTGTTGACAGGTCGTGCGTTACACACTGTTTCCACCCTACCCAAAGGTGATCAGAGAGATTTTGACAAGGTGAAACAAGCAGTACTAAAGGCATATGATTTGACTGAAGAAGGTTTTAGGCGTAAGTTTCGCGAGGCGAGAATCGAACAGGGTGAGACATTACACACAGTTCGGAGTTAGACTGGACCACTATTTCAACAAATGGGTAGAACTTAGTGGAGTAGACAGTGATTTTGAAGGCCTCAAGACACTGGTGATGAAGGAACAGATACTTGATGGCTGTGGGACGGGCCTCACCATCCACATTAAGGAAAAAGGTGCAACCACAATAGCTGAGGTACTTCAGACGGCAGAGACTTCCCGGGAAGCGAGGCGTTGATTTACCTGAACAAGAGGAAAGCCGGAAGCATATTCAGAGGATAGCAGGCTAGCACATGACTCACATAATGAGTCAGTGGTCCCAACACCCGTAGGCCCAGGGCCCGTCACGTGAGCAAACAAGGGTGAAAACAAATAGCCACGTGGCTAGGAATGAGCGTACCTGTTTTCTGTGCAATAAGACAGGGCACTTGGCTAGGGATTGTATATTTAAGTCACAGAAAGCTGCAGCAATGAGGATCAGGCAAAGAGAGAGGCAGGTAGAAAAAGATAAACAAGATGACAGTGTTATTTTGTCTGGATTGTGCTGTGTGTTCACAGATTCAGGCAATAACATGGATGTGCACAAAGGCAGAGTAGGGGACAATGTGGTTGATGTCATTAGAGATCTGGGTGCACTGGCGTAATGGTGAAGGAGTCCCTGGTTGAGAGGGACAATTCACAGGTAAAACACAGAGGTGCAGACAAATAGATGGAACAGTAGCAGAATTCAGAACAGCCCAGGTGTTTATTGCTACACCATTCTATAGTGGAGTTGTACAGGCGTTGGCTGTTCCAAAGCCGCCGTATGATCTGGTGATTGGAAACATCCCAGGAGCACGTGGGTATGGAGACCCAGACCGTGATTTCTGTGTTGAATCAGGGAAAAGGAGTCACGGGAGAGAAAGGCCCAGGCAGTCAACCCATCCAGAAAGCACTGGAGCGTGCCCGGTGAGACTAACCCCACTCACTCACGAGCAGAACAAAAGGGCGATTACTCGCTTAGAAAATTGTTTAGGCTCGCTCACACAGGACAGAAGAAAGGTGTGAAGGGGGCACCATCGGGTTTGAGATAAAGGATGGGGTATTGTACCGAATTTTTCACTCACTTGAGTTCAGGGAAGACAAAAAGACAGATTGTTGTGCCTACAAAGCGCAGAAAGGCGGTGATGTCAGAAAAAACATGTGACGTCAGCCTCGGGCCCTCTCGGTAAGAAGGCCTCCAAAAGGCAGTGACGCGAGAATACTACTGGCCCGGTATCCCTGGTGATTTCAGGGGGTTTCTGTGCGCATTGCAACACATGTCGCGCCGTACGACAACGTAGGTTAGAGAGTGAAGAAAGAGTGACGGGACCGTAGGCAAAATAAAAATGGTCGGTCGAGAAGTCAGGTAGTGGGTGCCTGTCTTTTGCAGTGTCGCGTATGCGTGACGTGGCTGGTTGCGGCCACGTGTATGAAGAGAAGGGGAGAGAATTTCCGTAGAAACATAATGGTTATATGGCACACGACTTTGAGCTGGTGGAGATTTCTGATTTATGTTGATGTTTGCTTTGATAGTGTGTATGTATTGATTTTTCTCTATAATTTTGTTTGCAAGACAAATCTTGCGTGCGTTCTCTGGTGTAAGTAGGCTTATGAGAGGCCGATATTAGCACTGGTTTTAAAAGGGAAAATTATGAGTTTCATCTCCTTGAATGTTAAGTTTTAGCCAATGCAGGGCATTGTCTTCGAGTGGGGGGAATTTGTCAAGGAGCGTGAAAACCTCTCACAAAAGGCATTAGACGCTTGGAGACAAAGGGACATTGTACGTGGTATACAAATAGGTAATTGACCAATTAACCAGGGTACCTTACCACCGCACGCGGCCGAAGTGGTCAGATGACAAACAACACCTAGGAGAGAGTTCGGACCTGCTGGTGGGGAAAGGGGAAGGGTTGTAACCCCTACGACCTCGGGGCCCCAAGTGAGCGCTAAATGCTCGTCAGCTGAGGTTTTTTGTGTACACAGTCAGTGAAGAGCAGGAGTCTTGGATTCGTTCGGATGGTGTTGCCGAGGGTCACTGTGTTGGTTCTATTGTCAGGCTGGCTGAATGCGTGTGGAGGTTGTAGTAGCCCTCCTTAAGATAATTACTGTGTTAAGTAACCACCGAGTGGCGGGAATTTTCGATGTCCATCTGGGGCTAAGTTGTGTTTGCTAATCAATTAGTAGGGGTGTGTGTAAATGCTGATGTGTGTGGAATGTAGCGAGTGGAGAATTCAGGGTACTTGTGAACTAGGGGTTTGAGAAGCAGCGTGGACAAAGGCATGGCCCGAAGGGGGATCCTTTGTTTCCCTCCCTATATAAACTGAGGGAGAACAACGTGTCGGGAGAACAACACAGGAGAGAGAGAGAGAGAGAGAGAGAGAAGGCTGAGGAGAGAGAGAGAGAGAGGAGAGGAGTGAGCAGGACAGAGAAGGGTCGAGAGAAACGTGGTCTGGGAGATAGAAGAGACAGCTAAGTCTTAGGGTTGAAGACAAGCTGGAAGAGAAGGAAACTAAGTTTGAAGCCAGAGGTGGGGTGAAGGACAGACAAACGAATTTGAACCCAGAGGTGGTGAAGAAGACGAAGAAGAAGAGTTCGACGTCGAGATCCCAGAGACGACCACGAAGACCCAGTCCTGAAGCCTGGAGCCAGTCAACCAAGGGCATCACCATCAAGCAGTGTGAAGAAGACGTGAAGAGACTTTTTTCAAGAATGTGGTTTTGGTGTGAAAGCGTGGTTGTGTGTGTGAAAACCTGGCCAGGTAAGAAGTCATTTCATTATAACCGGGATTAGGAAGTATTGATCTTTTAATGTGTTGATTTTTCATTGTGTGTGATTGATTGTTCATGATTAATTATAAGTAGCATAGAAATTGTATTTCTTGTTCTCAGTCGTGTTAGGAAAGAAACGAATGCGTGACATCCCATTCCAGAGAGAGGTGAATGTTTGGGGGTGCATGAGTGTGCATATGCGTGTATGAGTGCAAAGATAACCTTGGTGTGTTAAGCCTGACTAATAATACATCAACTTAGTGCACTTAGCAATACCATCACGATTTCCCCCGTCCTGGCACACTGAAGCTATACTTCGTGCGGTAACGGTACTAACTTTTTCCATTTGGGAAGGATCAAATTAATTCTCCGAGGTTCTCTTAGTTTGTGCAAGGCAGTTTTGTAGGTCACTCTATATTTCGGTCTTTAAAGTTTTGTGAAGACCTTGCCATTATAAGCTTACCAGCCCTGGTATTTTCAGTCCAAATGTTATTGACGTTGGCGGATTAAAGTTTGATACCCTGGTCACAACTCCCAAAGATTGCGTCCCCTTAATCTGTGCAAGTTTTATAGGTCATTCTGGATCTCTGGATCTAAGGTTTCTGCCCTACCTCTGCCGCACGTTTACCAGTTTGGTATTTTCAGTTCAACTTTTATGGGCGTGAACCGACTTATAAAAAAAAGCCCCAAAATCGGGGATGAGTGACTATATTCACTTTGATCCCGGGAAAGGTAAAGGTCCATGCCCATGCCTCCAGAGATCAAGGGCTTACTTCCTAATATTACTTGGGATTTTCTTTCCATCTCAACCCTTCATTGAATAAAGAACTGTTGACAGTGGCTGATCAGTTAATTTGTATGAGGGTGTGCTCTTGAAGTTGTAAGTGTAAATTGAGAGAGCCATGCATCGGTATTGCTAGAAAATCAATGGGCGAGCCCCCCCCCCCCACTTTTTTAAATGAAGAAAGTGCCTGAAATCTGTTCAGTCTAAGTGAAATCGTTGCCATGTTAAACAGAATGGAACCAGATAAAAAGCTTGTTTGTCTCTGAAACTGAAGAGAGTGCACGAGCACTAAGCGCTCATGCCTCATCTGCCTCTGGGCTCACGCACCGAGCGTATAATTCATTGATATGCGGGGTGAGCATGTGTGCGGGCGCGCGCGCGCACAACCACACACAACACACCACACCCCACACACACACACACACACACACACACACACACACACACACACACACACAGAGTGATGAAGGAGGGAGAAAGAGAGACAGAGGGGGGCAAAGAAAAGAAAAGGAAGAAGATAAAGAAGAGAGAGAGAGAGAGAGGAGAGAGAGAGAGAGAGAGGTTTGTATGTATATGCATGTGTGTGTGTGTGTGTGTGAGTGTGTGTGTGTGGTGTGTGTGTGTGTGTGTGTGTGTGTGTGCGTGCGTGCGTGCGTGCGTGCGTGCGTGCGTGCGTGTGTGTCTGTGACATTTGACAAGTGATAGGAAGGAATGGTTTAAAGGGAGCGGAGAGTTTTGTGGCCGTCATTCTCACGTTCTGACATCATGTGCATTACCAGTCAGTGCCAGAGGCGATATTGTCTCCGTTCAGATTGTCCCTGACCTGTTTTCACGTGAAAGCAACCAAAACACCCCCACCTCAGCTAAAACAAATCCCAACAGAATGAAATCATCATGAAATAAAATCTACGGGTGAAACGAAATCCGTTTCTCTCTCTTTCTCTGAAATAGGAACACAAACAGCGAAACACACTCAAAAAACATCTTTCATTCTGCTTAATTGCTTTCCTCTTCACCCTTCGCCTTATAAGTGATGAAGACATTCTCGTTGATGGCTTTGACAGCCAGGACGGAGAATTGCGGAGGTGGTTTTTTATCATTTGTGTTTTGAAGATAATTAAATTCAAACTTACAAGTATTGCGTTTTTAATGAAACACTCGTGCGCGTGTTTGTTATTAGAAACAGAAGGAAATGAGACTGCTTTGTCATCGTAAATAATGAAAGCATGCATAACTCTTTTCCCTCTTGTAAAGCTGGAGATTCTGTCTGTTTAATCCAGTAAAAGTAGTGCTATGCGTTTGTGCGTGGCGAGCACACGCGTTTGTATATGCACCTTTGTGCGTGCATGTGTGTGTACATGCTTTCGCACAGTGTGTGTGTGTGTGTGTGTGTGTGTGTGTGTGTGTGTGTGTGTGTGTGTGTGTGTGTGTGAAGACATCTTTCACTGTAGCCACAATCACAGACATGACTACATCGAGAACTTGATCTAAAAATGAAACTTACGGATGAATGGTACCTTTCTATTGTTCTCTCATTCCATCAAGAAGCAGTTAACAACCAAACTAGAATCTTTCTGCCATACCGCCATACAACGTAAAAATCACCACTGTGGTCACTAATCGAATAAGAAATTTGACCGAAATAATCCATGAATCAACATGAGAAATTACCAGCCATGTTTTATGCCACCACAGGATAGAGAACATTGAACGTGGACTTGGCATAAATGGAAAGCCAAAGAATTAATCCATAAAACTGACAGCGATCCAAATTGTGCTACACCATCTGCTGGAGTGAGTGCTCTGTACAGTAAACAAGGCACGAAAAGTCCTGAGGAGGTCCCTGATTTTATATCTCATCGAAAACGGCAGTACACGGCTTTAGTGGGTCTCAAAATTGATCAACAAAACATTAACACTAGTCTAATGGTCGGCCTATTGCAACACACACAAAGTCACTCAGGACGAACCAAGTGGAAACATTTCCTTTGTAACTCAACACTCATGCAGTCTAAGAGCGAGTTCGTTTAAATGGGCGAGGTAGATAAGACTGAATGTGGTATTTTGGCGGTTCCCTTAAAAACGTAACAAATATCAGAATATGTCAAGGGTCTTTTATCCTCTTGTGTACTTCATCGCTGCATCCATCCTCTTCTACCCACCCCCTCCCCCCTTCACCTCCTTCGCACCTCCTTAGTCCCTTCTACCACTTCTCCTCCTCTCTGTTTCTGACGTATTAGATGTTTTTGTGTTGCAAAAGATGAACGATCCTGTGTCTTGAAAGCTGGTTATCCAAGTTTTAAAAAGGGGAAAAAGAAACTGGCGGAGAAGCGTCTATTCACGGGAAAATAGCACCATCCCTCCTTTTCTGCTGTATTCATTTATTTATCCATGTATCTATTTCTTATGAAATAATTCTGCTTTTCATGAGATAATTACTTTTTTTTTATCTAGTCAGTTAGTTTTCTGTTCATTATTTTGTCATGTCGTTGACAAAATGTTTCTACAGCCCTGAAGGAGTTTCTGGTCACATGCCGTGGAAACCAGCTGGGAAAAGTGGAATGAGGCAGGGAAGACGGGATTGTAGATAATGAAGTATAATGCTGAAGAGAGTACTGATGGATTGGTCTCCTAGCTGGTTGACTTATGTATGAATGGACTAGTTAATTATGGATTACAGTTGAACAGAAGACGTTGATCCGTGATTTCCCCCCACTTACTGATACAAGAAACAAAACTTGTCATACAAAGATGGTAATTTAAAGTTTCATTTTCAAAGGCACATCCATGGATGTCAGCTCAACGTTCTGTTCTCTTTACAATTAACTCTCCCCTCTGGCTGCCCCCTAACTCTGCGCACATGCGCACGTTGGCGCGTACCCACCCACCCGCCCACACACCCACACCCACACACACACGCACGCACGCACGCATACATGCATGCATGCAGGCATGCAGACACGCAGGCAGGCAGGCAGGCAGAGACGCACGCACGCACACAAACACATGTGCGCGCGCGCCAAGAAACAAGAGAGGGGAGCGTTGATCACTCATTTGTGAATGAATACACTGCACAGCATTCACAGTAAGTCAAGTGAATGGGTGTGAACGTGGTGGGGGTAGGCCTGTTGTTTGGATCGTTTCAGATTGGCAGTACTAGGTTGTTTCGCAATTTCATGTTTCTGTATGTGGAAGAAAATGTCCTGGTTTTCTTTCTTCGCCAGATATACTCTCCCCCCCCCCCCCCCCCCCCCCCCCCCCCCCCCCCCCCCCCTCCTTCCCCGTTTGTCATCATTTTTCATTTTCATTTTTGTTAACCTTGTTCTCCTTTTCTTTTCTACGCTTCTTTCGTTCTAAGTACACTTATATGTTGTTGTTTTTCTTCAAATACGTGTACAACTGCTTTGCACATTCTGTTTGTCCAGTGCTGACAATATTGTGCTTTATTTGGGAAGTGTCCATTTGACTGATTCCTGGTTATTACATGTGTTTGTTTAAGTACGTCCCCGCCCCTTTACTTTCAACTTTACAGTTTGTCGAACTTCTCTGTGATCCCTAGTGATCCTGTCTTTTAATCGCCAAAGAGCAAAACAAGGTACATTTTCTTGTGAAAAGTAGCAAGAAAGAGCAAGCTTTGTTTATAATTGAATATTTCTTGCAGTCATTGCAACACCAAGCTGCTCTGTAAGTTGCTGGAATGGTGCTCGGTACTTATCCTCGGAATTTATTAGTTTATTGTAATTTAGTCCCTTGTTGATTCATTCCAAGAACTGGCCCTCAGCACTTGTGTCTTAAGAGGGTTTCTTTTTATATTTCTACTTTTCACAAGAAAACATATCTTGTTTTGCTCTTTCATGATTTTCTTTTGCTTCTTAGGTGTTTTTTCAAAACCCAACAAACATACTACGGTATTGCACACCAGCCTTTTTCTGGGATAGCATTCTTCTTAAAACCGAAAAGGCAGAGGAGTCAAATTACCACTTTCCGCGGTCACTGAGGAGAAACAATCAGGTTTCGAAATACCGGTATCTGAGCAGGAGTTATATGTTAGTAAATTTCTTCCCCATTGGAGATTGTCTCCCCTTGGAGACTTACAAGCTTCCTGAAGGCTCATTTTGAGAAGCATTTATTATTCCCCATTCACCCACTCAAGTACATACAGTTAGTTAGGCAGAATTATCTACCACTGCACATATGAATGCTTATCTCCCCTGTTTTTTCAATCTAAGACATAAGAGCAAGCTTTGTTTATAACTGAATATATATATACAGACAGACAGACAGAGAGAGAGGTGTTAATTTTTTGCCCAGAGGGTTGGATGTAAAAAAAAATGTTTATACCTAGTCCACTACCCTCTTAAATATGATTCGTTCTGTGTGTGTGTGTGTGTAACTCCAACCACATAACTGAGTTTACGGAATTTTCAAATCCATTTTCAAGCACGTTCAAATTTGCCGAAGGAATGAAAAGTTGATACAACGAACTTTGAGATTAAAACCAGAATATTTTACAACGACTAACTTTGACATTAAAACTGGAATATTGTACAACGACATTGGCCATCTCTTCAACATTTCGTTTTCCTAATCAGCTGTTTACAAATACCCACAACAAAACACAAAAAGCATTTCTGACGTTACAAATATGCCGAGAGCTATGCGAAAGGAAAATGTGTTTGCGAAAGGAGGATGTGGGTTTTCGAGAAAAACGAAGTAGGGAACACTTTCTTGATTTTTGACCAGCTGGTGGTAAATAGACTTCATAGGTAAGCCTAACGCACGCACACACACACAGAGGCTTCCATCAACAGTTCAACCAAACATCGCGTCTTCGTCTCCCACTTCACATCTGCTAAAACAAAAATAAGTGAAATAAAAGCAAAAACTCTGTCGTAGAAAAGAAAAAAGTACACAGCAAACACAAAAGAAAGGAAAGGAAGGGTGAGAGCAAAAGGTATTAGAAAATGCAAGAAAATGTGAAATAACGATGAGATGAAGAAGGAATAAAGAGAGGGTGGAAATGGAGTAAAAGGACACACAGAGATAAAGAGAATCGCCTCAGTCCCGTTCCCTTCTCAACTAAGACAATCTTCCGCCCTCCATCACTCCTCGTCTCAATTTGTCAGATAATTTATGGTATTGTCTGTAAAAAAATAAAAAAAACCCACCTGTGTAATACCCTGACATTCTCGGTACTCCCCACTATACACTGAACCACACTGACTCCAATCATCAATACACAGAAGCCGTTATCAAAACGGGTTAAAGGACATCTTTTCAAACAGGAAGAAGATAAGCAAACAATACAAAACAGTCGTACAGAGAAAAGAGAGTCGGTGAAAATAGGAGAACAACGTTCATACAAGAACAAGAACAAGAAGAAGAACAAAAGAATAGAAAGAGGTTTCACAAGCAATAGAATTGAAACAAGAAGTAGAACACGAAGACGAAAACGAAGAATTTGATGACGACGACGACAACGACGACGTCGACGACAAGAAGAAGAAGAAGAAGAAGGAGGAGGAAGAGGAGGAGGAGGAGGAGGAGGAAGACAATAAGTTTCAGATTTTCAGATTTTAACATTTTAAATGATCCGAATCGACTTCATTTCGCCAGCACAAGATGCTTTGTTTTTATTTTATCTTTTGATTTCATTATCCCACAAATTCAGTGCGTTCTCCACGAAGAAAAGAAGTACTCTTTCTCTAGCAACACTCATGTTCTTTAACATACTGATTAAACTGGATTCTTTTATCAAGATATATTTTCTTGCTAGTATTCTTATTTACATGTTTCACACAATTGTGTGTGTGTGTGTGTGTGTGTGTGTGTGTGTGTGTGTGTGTGTGTGTGTGTGTGTGTGTGTGTGTATGTGTGTGTGTGTGTGTGTGTGTGTGTGTGTGTGTGTGTGTGTGTGTGTGTGTGTGTGTGTGTTTTCAGAAGCAAACTGGTTGATCAAGATGAGAAGGTGTAGGAAACGACTGGTCGTATGGTCCTGGCGATGGTCATTAGCCACTGCCCTCCCTCCCTCTCCCTCCCACACGAAGCTGAAGCTGCTGCATTATACTTCACCATCCATATCATACCCTATTCAGACAATATCCTGAATCTAGTGTGTTTTCGTAAACATGAACGAATGTCTATGAAAGGTGAGGAGGGGTAGACTTGGTGGAGTGGGGGATGGGGTGGGGGTGAGAGTTCTTCATCATTTTCATTTATGTACCTATTTATTTGTAATGTAATTTTGTACTTATTTCCTTGTTAACAGAGACTGTGAGAGTTACAGAGAGAGAGAGAATGAGGGCGTGGGAGGGAGACACAGAAAGAGAGTGAGGCGAGCTCTTTATTATTTGTATTTTAGTAGGCACTAATTCGCATTATGTTCCGTTAGCATAATGGATAACAGTATCCCTGACTCTGAGTTGGAGACTTTGGTTTGAGTTCCCCACAGAAAACGTACGGGTTTTTGTTTACATTTACACATTGGACAGAGGACAGAGGTTTGGGTTTTGTTTACATTTACACATTGGACAGAGGACTGAGGTTTGGGTTTTGTTTACATTTACACATTGGACAGAGGACAGAGGTTTGGGTTTGTTTACATTTACACATTGGACAGAGGACAGAGGTTTGGGTTTTGTTTACATTTACACATTGGACAGAGGACAGAGGTTTGGGTTTTGTTTACATTTACACATTGGACAGAGGACAGAGGTTTGGGTTTTGTTTACATTTACACATTGGACAGAGGACAGAGGTTTGGGTTTTGTTTACATTTACACATTGGACAGAGGACAGAGGTTTGGGTTTTGTTTACATTTACACATTGGACAGAGGACAGAGGTTTGGGTTTTGTTTACATTTACACATTGGACAGAGGACAGAGGTTTGGGTTTTGTTTACATTTACACATTGGACAGAGGACAGAGGTTTGGGTTTTGTTTACATTTACACATTGGACAGAGGACAGAGGTTTGGGTTTTGTTTACATTTACACATTGGACAGAGGACAGAGGTTTGGGTTTTGTTTTTCGTTTGTCTTTCCCTCCCTCTTTTTCCCCTTGTCCTTTCATTCTTATTTTCTTTGTCTTTTTCTTAGCTCGAGGGATTATTCTAACAAGTGTACATTATTCTCAATTTATAGTATCTTTCATAATGTGTTCATGGTACATCAAACCTCCCTGTCTTATATTTCGTTCTTATTTCTTTCTTTATCTTCCTATTTCCATCGTTTCTTTGTTTCTTTATTTCTTTTTGGTACTCTATTCATTTATCCATTCATTCTTTTTATCTTCTTATATATGTATGCATGCTTATTTTTGTTCTTGTTGTTTTAAAAGGAAATTAGAAAGTTAGACAGAGAAAGAGGCTCTTCACTTCTTGTAGTCTGGTAGAAGCCAAAAAGAAAAGACTCACTAAGTAATTATATAGCTAACTAACTACCTTACTAATTAACTAAAAACATAACTAACTAATTAATTCTTTCACCTTTTGTTTTCGGCTTGTCTTTGTTGTTTTGTTTTTTTTCTTTCTTTGCACTGCCGGAATTCGCAAACTTTTGGATGGGTGGACGTCTGATGCCTTTTTCAGACGGATATCGTACCCCACTGCCAACAGACACCTATTATACCTTGAGAAATGTATGCCTTATGAAGTCCACTTTTGTTCCACCCCGACCAACAGCCAGTTCAAATATTCAGTTGTTTCCTGCACAAGTCTGTTCGTATGCCTGTTAAGAGTCTCCCGTCAACTTTAGAAAGTATGCTGAACTCAGTACTGCAGAACATGACGCTATCCCCGTTCAAAATTGAAGGCAAAGGAAACCACATTGTCGTCGTCCTGAGCTTCAATACCATAACCGATTACTCCATGTCACGTTACTACCACAGCGTCCATGCTGTGTATCGCAGAAAATGCCCCTTCCAGGTAAACAGGGATACCAGTGTGAAACACAGAAGAAGCCAAGTGTAGGCAGGGCAGCCTTTTCATCTCCATCTGGTTTATTTTTGCCAACTCAGCCCAGTTTCTTCTATGGTGCTGATGCTAATTGTGAAAAAAAATTGTTTATACTGATAAACATGTGGCTGACAATGATCATCGTTTGCCTTCCTCTGTTCCCCAGTCTTTGCATGACACTCAAAACAATGAACGGCCAATCAACAAACATGAAATGTATGGTGCCAACACACAGTTAGTGATAGTGTGCGATGACTGTGAAAAAGTGCGTAGCAGAAACGGATTTTCATATGACTGTTAGTGTAAACAATACCGAAAGCTATGAACAGGAAAAATAATACAACCGAACGTGATTCAAAATTGATGCATTTACCCGCCACAGCACAAAACTAATGTTAGAACATCAAGCACATGTGGCACAGACAGCGCCTAGCTCACTACAGAAGCTAATGTGCAGCAGCACACATAATCTTATCAACAAAACATTCACGCACAAATAATGGCAACTATTGAGGAAAAAGGGAAGAGCTTGGTCAATCTTCTCCGTGTTTGTGGTGAAGTTCAACACATCACTTCTTCCTGGAGCAAAGATGTTGTGAATGGAAATCCTCACCAGGACCCATCGTGACTGTTGTGTTGTAAAGTTGGGAAGTGGACTATTACTATGTGTGACTGACAGTCCATGTATTATTTACAAGTATGTTTAATACCACGATGTGGGATCCATGTCACGATGAACGTTTGTAAAGGCCAAGTGTACAACTTTGTTTCCACAAAAGCTTCGTGCATGTGCCACCCTCCCCCTCCATTTCTACCCAGTCCCAACCGCTACCCCGTTCCCCCATCCCATTCCTCCATAGTCGGGTTTTTGTGTGTGAATGGGCCTTAATAGCCTGAACCACATTAAACTATTCACATTCGCATTCGTATTCGTACTCTCTCTCTCTGTCTCTCTCTGTCTGTCTCTGTCTCTGTCTCTCTCTCTCTCTCTCTCTCTCTCTCTCTCTCTCTCTCTCTCTCTCTAAAAAAAAGAAGATACAAATTGAATACGTAGAGAAATTAATGCCTCAATACCTAAACAAATGCCATAATATATAAATACATGTATAAATAAAATGATAAATAAATAAATGGAGTCGGAATTGTACGTCACTGTTGGTCCCTTTTTTCTAAAATCAGAGACATATGAAACAACTTGTTTTTCCTCTTTTGCTGTCTCCTCTTTCAGCCTCTCACAGACTCCTGTGAAGGTCACTTCAGCTCCCCGTGCGCTGCCACCCCATGGTTCATTCTGATTCAGTCTCAGCACGACGACCTACTTTTCTGAAAGGTAATCAATAGGTATGATGATAATACTAACGGAACTCCCTTCGTAACACATTCTATAGTGACAGGGTTGTTCTCTACGTTTCTCTTCATAACGCATCCCAGTCATAAAGCACAGTCCGGCAGTGTTGGTCAGAACATCTGAGCAACACTTAGAGACGCATCTTTGAAAAACAATAAAATCGAACGTGTGAATCTGGTCTTCTCATCGGAATCTATGAAACCCGATGAAAACAAAAAGAAATAATAATAATAATAATAACAAAGCAAATATGTACAAGCTTTAAAACTGACCTGGTTAAAAAGAATATACACGACAAATCCAAAATGGAAAACAATGTTAAGTGCTATGTTCCCAGATATAGATTCATTTGACGTCTACGGACCTAGAAAATTCCTCAGCAAACACACACACACACACACACACACACACACACACACACACACACACACACACACACACACACACACACACACACACACACACACACACACACTAAATTTTGGAAAGATGTTTTCAATTCGTATGTTGATTTTGCAGATCAGGTATCTTTAAACAATTTGGATGAGGTGTTAGCAGAGCCGTTATTCTGTAATGACAAGTTTAGAGTTTGTAACGACGTCATTAACTTTGAAAACTGGACAACAAAGCAGATCTTCCCAGTTAAAGATGTTGTCAATGAAGAGGGAAGTTTTCTCGATTATAAAACGTTTTCTGAAAAAAAATATGATATAATTGTAAATTACCCAGAGTACATGGGATGTATATCATCAATAAAAATGTATTTAAGAAGTGCAAATATCAAAGTAACGAACAATAGATGTAATCCAAGAACGAAAACACTGCAAATAATATCAAGCGTTGAAAAGGGATCAAAACGTTTTTACAGCACTTTCATCGAAAAAATAACAATATTTGTTATAAGCTCCTTTGCAAAATGGGAAGATAAACTAAGATGTGTAATAGACTGGGGAAAAAACAATGAAACACGTGAAACAAATTAAAGAAATTAATTAAAATGGTTCCAAATAAGAATTTGTCACAATGTTTTGGTTACAAATTGTATCTTAAAGAGGATGGGAATTCTTACCAGTGATCTGGGTACATTTGGCGAAGCTGACACCGATTCAATTCAACACTGCTTGTAGCAGTGTCAGTTTGCCAAACATTTCTGGGGGGAACTAGAAAAAAAAACATTAAAAGAAAGATGTGAATATTGCAGCAGAATTAAGTTTAATATGGAGCTGGTTTTATTCGGAAATGACGAACATATAAAAACTGATGAAGTTTTTGAACACATTATTTTATGGGCTAAACAATGTAGAATAAACAATATAAAACCTACAAACACTTTTTGAGAGAACTTAATAATATATATAGGGTTGAAAAATATGTGCATATTCAGAAATTAAATACATGGAATTTAATAGAAAATGGTATCCCTATGAACGAATTCTTATGTCTAGTGGAATGAGCTGGACGAGGAGGGAAAAAGAACAAGAACGGGTAAAACGTGATCGCTAATGAAATTTAAGAAAATATGTGTATGCATGTGAAAAATATTCTGTCTAACCACTTTACCCTATTTGGTAAGGCATACCGGATGTATTAATTCATAAACGAGAAAGAGTTAAGGTTGTACGTTTGTGACCTTTTCCTTTTCCTTCATTCTTCGATGATTATTGAATGGAACTCTCTGATTTTTTCATGTGCTTATATATTTGTACATACATACATTTTTTTTAAACCCCCATTTCCCTCCTTTCTGATCAAGTGTACTCATTTGTATGATGTTATGTTGATTATTCCTTTTGTTATCAATGTTGGAAAATCATTTTTTTAAAGAAATAATGGTAATAATAATAATGATAATGGTAATAATAAGAAGAAGAACCTCTGGTGCTACTCAACCCTACAACCTCCCAACCCGCAATGCTAACCACTGCACCACCACCTTTGTGTCAAAGGAACGGGTATGTAAGTCAACATCTCAAGAAAGTCAGTTCGCGTGCTTGACAGGTGTGCGAGAAAGAAGTGAAATTCAGATGGTTTATCTGTCTGTAGCCTATTTCCAGTTTCTATGGGAGGTGAAAAGAGCTTTTGTACTGCCAATGAGTTAAAGTGACCTACTTCCAACCACAGGTAGTGAGGACCACCCTTCCTTACCTCGACACATTAGCGTTTTAGTTCAAACTGTTGTTCTAAGAGGTTGAAACGGACCCTTTCCATCAAGTTAGGTCATTTCTTTCTTGTTCTTTTTGTACTCCCAGTTCTTATAGGACAGGGAGTACTTTAGAATGGGAACGAAGAAATGCTGTGTGTGTGTGTGTGTGTGTGTGTGTGTGTGTGTGTGTGTGTGTGTGTGTGTGTGTGTGTGTGTGTGTGTGTGTGTGTCTGTGTGTGTCTGTGTGTCTGTGTGTCCGTGGTCAAAATGTGTTCCACTCGCTCCAGACAAAACTACTGGGCCGATCTTTCTGAAATTTGTAGGTATGTTCATTATGGGCCACGGATGATGCCCGATGTTTTAGTTTACCGCTGCAGCCGTTACTAACGGCTGTAACGGCCTGTAACGGCTTTTCTTCTTTACGGAATATCTCAGAAAGTACTTGGCCGATCTTTGTAAAAATGAGCAGTTACGTTCATTATGGGTCACGGATGATGCCCGATGTTTTATTTTACCTCGTTATAGCCGTTACTAACGGCTGTAACGGCCTGTAACGGTTTTTCTTCTTTATGGAATATCTCAGAAAGTACTTGGCCGATCTTTCTGAAAATTTGTAGGTATGTTCATTATGGGTCACGGATAATGCCCGATGTTTTAGTTTGCCCCGTTATAGCCGTTACTAACGATTGTAACGGCCTGTAACAGTTTTTCTTCTTTATGGAATATCTCAGAAAGTACTTGGCCAATTTATAAGCGGTTTGGATGATCTTGTGACAAAACGGATCCTCTGTCCATATGTAAGTGATGTAATGCTGAAAATGGATTAAACAACCGTTAAAAACCGTTATTCTGCCGTTATTTCTTATATATAGGTGGATTTTAATGAAATTTGGTATATAGAAAGGTTATCACACACAAATGGCACTTCCATGTAGTGTTTCAAAATTTGACCGTTAAAAACCGTTATTCTTGATATATTGTCCGATTTGGATGAAATTTGGAATGTACACAGGCTTTAGCCCAGTGAGGACTAAAATACCGGTTTCAAAAGTGTATATCGGTTATATAACCGTTAAACCGTTATTTTGCCGTTATTTTTATATATATTGGTGGGTTTTAATGAAATTTTGTATATAGAAAGGTTATCACACACAATGGCACTTCCATGTAGTGTTTCAAAATCTGACCGTTAAAAACCGTTATTCTTGACATATTGTCCGATTTGGATGAAATTTGGTATGTACACAGGCTTTAGCCTAGTGAGGACTAAAATACCAGTTTCAAAAGTGTACATCGGTTAAATAACCGTTAAAACCGTTATTTTGCCTTTATTTCTTATCTCACAAAGCACTTGGCCGATTTATAAGCGGTTTGGAAAACTGGGAGTACGTTTATATACTTCGCATCTTGTTTATTACTACATTTGTCTTGTATGTGAAAGTCTTTAAGTCTGTAATGTGCTGTTTTTGTGCTATCACATGTTCGTTCAATTCATGTGGCATCTGGTGACATAACTCATTTATTCTCTTGGTACAGTAGCCATTGCCGGTGTCGTATATAATACTGTCACTCATAAAATCGTGTCGCAGCGACAGTATTTCCGGGAAATACTGCATTTTATGGACAGCTACAATATTCTATAGGACATTTTTCGTGAAAAGTTGTCGCGCGACAATTTTTTCCAGCAAATATTGTCGCTGCAACAGTATTTCACGTGAAATGCTGTCGCTGCGATACAATTCCACGGCGACAGTATTATATACGACACCCGGTCACTCTACTTTTAATCTAGTAGTTTACAACTGTCTTACTCTTTTTATTCCTTCAGGATTTGATCCCATTGTTACACCTAGGAGTCTTCATGATTTGGTTAGACTGCTGCACCTAGAAGTATCTGTATTTCAGTCATAAATTATCGTGAATACTCGGGCATACTGACCGGAGAAACAAAATTGTAAAATATCAAACACCTGTTTCTACGATAATTTACATGTCGACACAGACACTTACATGAAGTACGAGCGCCTTTCAAAAACTCACATTCATATGTTAGTGCTCGAAGGTTAAAGGAACACTCCCATCAATAATGTAAAATCTGGTCCATGTGCGCTTGCGCATGTGCGCGGGCGCGCGCGTGTGTGTATGTGCGTGTATTTAGAGGGATTAATGTGAATGAATATGTGTGTGTGTGTGTGTGTGTGTGTTTGTGTGTGTGTGTGTGTTTGTGTGTGTGTGTGTGTGTGTGTGTGTGTGTGTGTGTGTGTGTGTGTGTGTGTGTGTGTGTGTGTGTGTGTGTGTGTGTGTGTGCGTTTGAAGGAGAGAGAGAGAGAGAGAGAGAGAGAGAGAGAGAGAGAGAGAGAGGGAGAGGGAGAGAGAGAGAGAGAGAGAGAGAGAGAGAGAGAGAGAGAGAGAGAGAGAGAGAGAGCTCGTCTCCAAACAGATCGACTGTTTTTGTTTTTTGTTTTGCTTTTGTTTTCTTTTCTTTTGCAATAATCTTCTGCTTAAAAAATGAAAGGATCCCATCATGAAGGTCTGACAGTGTTATCACACCCATCTGTCGAGTTTCCGCTAGCACTACGGAGATGAATAAAGAACGCACATGATGACAGCCTTCAGAAACACGGACAGGTCTGGGTGGTGTTCACAACAGGTTGTAGTGAGGGAGCTCGAATTTTGTTTTTGACCCTAAAGATGTGTGCTTCTTAGTACGAATAGCATGATACAGCCTTCATCTTTGTCTTTTTTGGTTCCCTTACATGCATATATATATATTTTTTTAATTTTAGCTTTCATTTCACCTGCAACTTCACTGATTGTTTCCTGATTTCTATATTCAGTCAGTCCATTGATCAACATACTTTTTTCGGCTTCGTCCAGATGTTTAGCATTTCAATATGCTTACATATGAAAAGTACAGCTTTTGCCATCTTAAGCAAGAATGGAAATCAGTACCATTATCTTCATCATCCTCATCCTCATCGATCAGTATTAAACATGTGTCTCGAATGCTGTGGCCCTTCATGCTTTGCTCTCATGCTGACCACAGTTTTGATTTCCTCTCCACGTCTGTGCTCTTAGTGAGGTTTTGTCGGGGTCACACTACAAGGCAAACTCATGTGGACTGTCGTTGGATGAACATGGTGTTGTCTTCTGGAGGGAGAGTTCACTCACGCTGGCTCCAGGACTATAAAGTTATTGTCGTCATTGGGGGCTTAGTCAGTGGTGTCTTGCGTATGTTGGATCAGAACAGGCACCACTGAATCTTACCGAAATGAATAGGCGTCAGTGCAGTGTTTCTTCTGGTGGGTTCCCTCATGACGACTTGATTTTGACTGCTCTTAGTGGATTGCAGGTGCCAGGGTTGTAGCAGGATAAGCCAACCTGCTGCTGTTGATGGAGGGGTCAAAATGAGCGGGGAAGGTGCGATGTTACTGAAGTTGCATGAAAGACAAAAAAACAACTGTGTTTCTTCTCTTTAAAACCAAACAAAAACAACGAAAATAAAACATCACAGAAAACAACTTCAAAGCTCTTTGAGCATTTCCCTACTTTTGAGAAATGATCCAGACAAAAAAAAAATCAAAAATAGATTAAGCTAGCGTTCTAAAAGATGTTTTGTTAACAATCGTTTCATTTTCTTGTGAACAAGAATGAGACAAGATAGCCAAAGACATAAAATTTGATGAGAAAAGGCGACGTAGCAAACGAAGATCATAGACGTAGGCGTCATTCTATAGTTCAGAAACCGTCTGCTGTTTCTATTGTGTTTGCTGTTTTTCATTTATCTATTTTTGCTGTTGTTATTCTGTTAGAATCTCTCCCTCGCTGATCACTTGACGGAATGATGTTCACTACCAAAAATATACATTTAAGTGATACCTCCATCACACAACAAGATCACCAGAAGAACAGAAAGAGACAGAGGGAACAGTATATCGCGCTTAAAAGAATTCTTCTCAAGTAGATGACAACTTAAACAAACAAACACACAAACAACAACAGCAAAACAACAACAACAACAAATGTACCTGCAAGACGCAAGTGGAATCAAGCGTACAAAACATAACCCTGAGAAAAGTTTCAGGTTAAACAATGTTTCTTTTGATTTGACCTATATATGTAACTAGTGCTGGCACATAGACAAAAATACAGGATCTAAAAAGGAAAACAAAACAACAGAACTGCATGAGAAACCAAGCAATGAAGAGTTAAGTTACCTAAAGTTCGCCCTCTTAAAACAAGAAAATGCAAACGTGAGGAAGAAACGCTTGGGAAAAAATGCCACTCATAAACATCCACTCGCCCAAGTTTTGTTTTGTTTTTTGGTGTGTATTTCAATGAGAGAATGTCAATAAAAAGGTACAAAAACCAATCGTTGTTTATGAAGATCCTCCCGTCATTATTTATCCTAGAAACCGACAGACAGTGACAATTAAAGATGGAGAAGTGTAGTAGTAGTAGTAGTAGTAGTAGTAGTAGTAGTAGTAGTAGTAGTAGTAAAAGTAGTAGTAGTAGTAGTAGTACTAGTAGTAGTAGTAGCAGCAGCAGCAGCAGCAGCAGCAGCAGCAGCAGTAGTAGTAGTAGTAGTAGTAGTAGTAGTAGTAGTAGTAGCAGTAGTAGTAGTAGTAGTAGTAGTAGTAGTAGTAGTAGTAGTAGTAGTAGCAGTAGTAGCAGTAGTAGCAGTAGCAGTAGTAGCAGTAGTAGTAGTAGTAGTAGTAGTAGTAGTAGTAGTAGTAGTAGTAGTAGAAGAAGAGGATGAGGACGAAGAAGATGAAGAAGAAGAAAGACAACACATTTGAGATTTCAGACTTTAAAGGAAAACGGTCTGAATCAAGTTTATATCGCGCCAGGACAAAAGTAATTTTGTCATTTTGTGCGTGAGTGTGTGTGTGTGTGTGTGTGTGTGTGTGTGTGTGTGTGTGTGTGTGTGTGTGTGTGTGTGTGTGTGTGTGTGTGTGTGTGTGTGTGTGCGTGCGTGCGTGCGTGCGTGCGCGCCCGCGCCCGCGCGCTTGCGTGCACGCGTAGCCGCGCTTGCACGTGCGCCTCTGCTCAAATGTAAACGCCCATACACACAGATGTTACAAAGCGCTGGAATTTCAGGAGCTTACTGACTGATCCTTGAGAGCCTGGGGAGGATAAAATCGACCTAACCAACCAGCGTGGCGAAATGGTCAGCATCGTAAACTCTCGGCTGGGAGGTCTTGAGTTCGATTTCCATCACAGCCATTTTTTTGTGAGATTTTTCTGCCCGGCTCCCACCCAGAGTTGAGTCTGCTTTGGAACTGATTGGGAAGACCGAGCCTGCAGGTGGCTTTCAACCACTTTCTGGATGCGTTTCTTAGAGTGTTGCTCAAATTCCTTGACCAATACTGCAGGTATCTCTCGAGTCTCATCGACGCCCGGAGACATTATGAAAGTGAGTGTAGAGCACAGTCCTGCCATGCATTTTCAAACAAAGATGGAAATCAGTAGAGTCGTCTTCATCATCATCATCCTCATGGATCAGAATAAACATATTTGAAATTCTGTGTCCCTTCACTCTTCGTTGTTGTGGTGACCTCAGATTTGATTTCCACTCCCTTGCCCGGGCCCTCGGTGAGGTTCTGCCCAGGTTAACGCTAATCGCAGATTCGTGACGACTCGTTGGACAGACGAAGTGTTGCCTTCCGGAGGGAGAGCTCACTCCTGTTCGCTCCGCAACCAAGCGATTACTGTCGTCAGCACGGAGCTTGATGGGATGTTTCCTGCAAATGCTGGATCAGAACAACCACCACTGAACACTACCGAATTCACTCGGCAGCAGTACAGCATTCCTCCTGCTGGGTTTGCTCACGACCCGTGGACATTGACTGCTCCCTGTGGATTGCCGGTGCCGGGGCTATAGACAAGCCAGGCCGTGGCTGTGGAGAAGGGGTCGGAACGAGTGCCGTGGATGCAATACTACCAAAGTGGCTCGAAAGTTGAGACCAAAAAAAGGGACTGAATGTACTTTTCTCTTTAAAAAAACAAAAACAGCAAGAAATAATTAAATGAATAAAGCATCTTCCACAATCAGCTTCAAAGCGCTATGGGATTTTACCCACTGTTCTAGAGGTAATCACTAAAAAAGATTTGAAAAGTACATTAAGCTGACTTTCTTGGAATATTTTGTATTGAAACCCTTAATTTTCCCGTGAACAAGAATACAATACCAGAGAGGAAAGGACATCAGGAAAAAAAATGGGAAAAGACGATAGAAAAAGGAGAATGGCGCAGACGTAGGCGTCAGTCTGTAGTTCAGAAAGTGTCCGCTTTTGATGTTGTGTTGCTATTTTTTTATTTATTTGTTGTACCTGTTATTGTTCTGTACGAGTTTCTCCCTCGCTGCTCGTCAGTCAGGATGTGTTCAAATAACAAAAACATACATTTAATTAGACCGCCCGTTACATGAAAAGGTCACTAGAAGAACAGAGAGAGAGAGAGAGAGAGAGAGAGAGAGAGAGAGAGAAGAGAGAGAGAGAGAGAGAGAGAGAGAGAGAGAGAGAGAGAGAGAACAAAACACCCTGCTCAGAAAGAATTCCTATAAAGTAGATCACAATTTGAAAAACGAAAAACAGAAACACCAAACAAACGAGCCTGCCAGACACGCGCAATCGCACGCACAAAACATAACCCAGAAAAAGTTTTCTGATGAACACATATTCTTTTCGTTTAATCCTTATAAGTAATTATTCGCACAGAGACAAAAATACATGTGTTATAGGCAAAAAAAAAATAAATAAATAAAAAGACAAAGAAACGAAGAGAACGGCAAGAGAAACCAAACAATTAAGGGTTATGTTACCGAATGTTCGCCTACGTGGGAAAGAATCACAGGGGAAAAAGTGCCGCTCCCCATAAATACTTTCCGGCCTTAAGTTATTTTGGTGGCTCAGAGAAAGCTTCACTGAAAACATACAAAAACCAATCGTGACCCGCGCTTGTAAACATCCTTCCGCCACTATTCATCTTTAGTAACCACGAGAGATTGTCAAATCACACACGCACACACACACACACACACACACACACACACACACACACACACACACACACACACACACACACACACACAGACGCACGCACGAACGCACGCACGCATTGACGCACGCACGCACGGACACACACACACACACTCTCTCTCTCTCTCTCTCTCTCTCTCCTCTCTCTCTCTCTCTCTCTCTCTCTCTCTCTCTCTCTCTCAAACGCTCGCAAGCGCGCGCTCAGAAGAAGAAAACCAGTCGCGGCCAACGCTTATTATCCCACTTTCAATTATCCTAGTTTAGAGAGAGAGAGAGAGAGAGAGAGAGAGAGAGAGAGAGAGAGAGAGAGAGAGACAGAGAGAGAGAGAGAGAGAGAGAGAGAGCGCGCGCACACACACACACACACACACACACACACACACACACACACACACACACACACACACACACACACACACACACACACACACACACACACACACACACCAAATACAGAGGACACACACGCACACAAAATGAGAGAGAGAGAGAGAGAGAGAGAGAGAGAGAGAGAGAGAGAGAGAGAAAGACAGACAGACAGACAGACAGACAGAAGGTGTGTGTGTATGTGAAGGATGGAAGGAAGTTTATGGGAGGGAAAAAACGCCATGCGGACAACACAAAAGCAATACGCAATACCTCTGCATTTTTGTAATCTCTATAATCTCTATTTTTGTTCTCCATCTCTTAAGGATATAAAAGAGAGTAGAAAAAAATCTATGGAGAGCTTGTCATCATGAGCTCCTCTGAGAAGGAACCACCCTCAGACAAGTCCTTATACTCTAAGGGGGCCGGCCGCACCCAGACCAATCCAAATACCCTTCCACTGCGAACCTTTCCCCCTAGCGTTGCCGGGATTCGGAACTGCAGTTTCCGGGTGGATGGGCGTCTCAAGGCGTGCCTTTTGTTTAGATGCATGGCTAATCCCACTGGTAGCGGAGACCTCTTCTAAGTTGGGAAATTTAAGCTTCATTATTTTCACTTTTGTTCCTCCTCAACCAGATCCAACTGAAACTCTTTTCAGATGCCTCTGCCATTGCCTTCAGGGTTCTAGTCCTTTTCTTTTTACCTGAAATCCCGAGCTGTTTTATGAGATTATAGGCTGATGAGTCTACAAATCTCCTTTCTCCAAGCTCTATGTCGAGAACATGGGCCTGGAAGCCGGATTTCCACAAGCTGCTGGCTAGACTGGCATACTTCTGCCTTGTACACGTGAGCTTGCTCCATGTTGCTTGCGTTTGAGTTCGATTAGAATCATTTGTTTTTATGAAACTGAGTGGAGGACAATAATCTAGTCTCATGTCACTCTTCATGATAATCTCTGGATGGTTCTCTCATTTTGGAAGGTTTGTGCGTTCCCAGTCGTCTAATCCATCCAGTAAACCCTGCTTTCATGCACTTGACATCCCAGCTGTTCCAGACCATGATTTGTGGCCTCCTGCGTTGTAGAACATCATTGTTGGAGCTTTTGGTGGCGCATTACTTCCTCCAGCAGTGCTAACCGCATATGCGATCTCCTTGAGCACTTAGTTGTGCCACCATGTGCACTTCCCCTGGGTTAGCGCTGCTTTGCATGAACTCAGGACATGTTCCACTGTTTGCCGTGACAGAGTGGACACGTAACGACGATCTACCCCCACCCCCCCCCCTCCTCCCCATTTGACCAGGTTTGAATCCGAAGGTAGGAGGTCATATACAGATCCGAGGATGAAGATGACTCTGTGAGGTGCCGTGCCATATGTCAGTCCTAGTGAGACTTCTTTGGAACACGTTTTCCCACCTTGTTGGCCTTGCTGGACTACCTTCTGGATTCTCATGGCATCACCTTCTATCTACAGCTCCTCTATTGCCATGTATCTCTGTGCTTCCCTTTTGATTTGACCACCGTTTCATTTCTGTGGATCCCAGCCCCTGTCTGATAGTCTGTGTGTGGCCTGTTATTTCCCTGATCTTCAGGTTTTTCTTTGCCACGTCTACTGCCTCCCGACCTTTCCATTTTCTGCCAGTCTTTAGCTTTGGCCGGACGGATCTCAGACCATTTTCTTCAGAGTTCTCAAACATGATTAGTGCCTTGCTTTACCCGCTTTATATTCCTCGACAATGGATTTTAGAGGAAGCTCCAGCTTTGTTCGGCTGCAGTAGACTTCAACGTCAGTGAGACCAGGTGGGGCACCCACCCATTTCCTTGTATATTCATTGATTTTAGTCTCCATTGCTTCCATGGTGCTGGAGCTTATATCGTCTATCAGCAGAGGCCTTATGAACTTCAGGATGAGCATGAACTGCAAACACAGATCTTGTATGTGCCAGGGAGTCCACACTGGTATATTGTCTGCAGGCTGTCTTCTGCCATTTGCTTGGTTTCCTCTCCCCTTTTTCTGTCTTTCAAGGAGTCATCATACCACCTCCCAAGGCTCTTGACTGGTTCTTCTATTAAAGTTGGAATGGTCTGGTTGGCTCCAGTGAATTTGGCTGTTATTGTTACTTTTCCTTTCCGCAAGGAGAGGCTTCGTGATTTCTTTGGCTTGAAATTACACCAAAAAAAACCCATCATTAAAGCGAAACCAGAATGCTGTGCAACGGCTTTGGGGATCTATTCAACACTTTTAAGTGTTGATTTTCATTTCCTCAATCAACTGTTTAGAAAATTCCCATATTGTTTTAGAGAATATTTCCGACATTAGAATGATGCCGGGTGATATGCAAAAAGAAGATTTGCGAAAGGAAAAAGAGGGGTGGGGGTGGGGGGAAGTTTTTAGATTTTTGACAAGTTAGTAAAGCCTCACTTGATAGATTAACCTAAAACAAACATGTGCACATAAGCACACACGCGCGCGCGCACGCACACACACACACACACACACACACACACACACACACACACACACACACACACACACACACACACACACACACACACACACACACACACACCTGCTGCAAAGCTCGAACTGAACGCGTCTCCTCCTGCTTTTCACACCCAATAAATGGCGAGCGATAAAAAAGAAATAAGAAAGCAGGACTTCACTCTAACGGCAACAGATAAAAAAAGAAATAAGACGGTGCACTTCACTCTAACGGCAACAGATAAAAGAAGAAATAAGACGGTGCACTTCACTCTAACGGCAACAGATAAAAGAAGAAATAAGACGGTGCACTTCACTCTAACGGCAACAGATAAAAGAAGAAATAAGACGGTGCACTTCACTCTAACGGCAACAGATAAAAGAAGAAATAAGACGGTGCACTTCACTCTAACGGCAACAGATAACAGAAGAAATATGGAGCGCACTTCACTCTAACGGGAACAGATAAAAGAAGAAATAAGACGGTGCACTTCACTCTAACGGCAACAGATAAAAGAAGAAATAAGACGGTGCACTTCACTCTAACGGCAACAGATAAAAGAAGAAATAAGACGGTGCACTTCACTCTAACGGCAACAGATAACAGAAGAAATAAGGAGCGCACTTCACTCTAACGGGAACAGATAAAAGAAGAAATAAGACGGTGCACTTCACTCTAACGGCAACAGATAAAAGAAGAAATAAGACGGTGCACT
>CM031604.1:63219009-63221509 GCA_018398815.1 Conus ventricosus
ATAATTTTGCTCACTTTTCCTGAGAAAAATGTAAAGTTATTAAATTATCTGATATGATACAGCTTTGTGTGGTTAATGTAAAAGCTAGATTCATAATTTATATATTTGTCAGGGTATATTCACAACAGCAGTAACGTCATGTTATATGTATCATGCTATATAATTCTCTGCATGTCATTTTGGTATGAGATGGTAGAGGCTCTACTTGATATGATAACGCTGAATGCATGATGTATTACTGACTTGAAAAGATGTCGCTGCATAAAGTGATAACGATTTCTAGATGTCAGAGTTTTGTTGTGTTTTTCATCGTGAGTACTATTATTTACTATTTGCCGAGGTTTACAGCCATAACCCTATGTTATCTTCTAGATGAAGATGGATAGAAGATCTCAGTATCCATGATTGTGCCAAATATGTTTCTTCCACCGTCCAGCACTTGTAATCGCCAATGTACACACACACACACACACACACACACACACACACACACACACACACACACACACACACACACACACACACACACACATACACACACACACACACACACGAGTGTGTGTGTGTGTGTGCGCGCGTTTGTGTGTGTGTGTGTGTGTGTGCGTGCGTGCGTGCTGCGTGCGTGCGTGCGTGCGTGCGTGCGTGCGTGCATGCGTGCGTGCGTGCGTGCGTGTGTGTGTGTTATAGAGGGAGCCTTTTGTAGCCTAAAACTCAATGAAAACAAGAGAGAGAGAGAGAGAGAGAGAGAGAGAGAGAGAGAGAGAGAGAGAGAGAGAGAGAACACTGAACACTGAACACTTTTAATGTCATTGGCTATGCAGCCTTTGTGACATGGGGTGCAAACAAAAAGAACAAAACAAAATAAGGCAAGGTAACAAGTCCAAACAGATATGCAAGAAATTGAATGCTTGGCTTTGGCTTTAAGCAAAACAGGCCTGCGTCGAGACCATCCAAAATAACGCTATTCTTTAAAAAAAAAAAAAAAAAAAAAAGTAGCATGAATACAACATAAATCGTCTTCAGAATTCGTATTCTTTACTAATTACATCACTTCGAGTTAGTTTTTTTGTTTCTGATGTTCAAAGCTTCTGCAATATACTTTGCAAGAGATTTCACAGAATCATCATCATAGTTCAGTTTTAGCACACCAACTGTGTCCTCATTTTTGGCAGATTCTTATTTCAAAAATTATGCATTTTTCGCGTATACTGGTGTATTCTTTACAGTGGAATAGGAAATGCTTCTCATCTTCCCTAAAGGAACCACACAATGGACAAGGCGACCGTGTAGAGGGCTCAGTAAGAAATCATTTTTATGGGCGTTCAAACCAAGAGTTCTGGATCTAAGCCTGGCAAGGCAAATTCTATGCCACCTGCACGTAATCAACGATATATATTTTTCTGTTTCAAATATACTTTTAAAACTGAAAAAACAACTGTACCGTTCTGTGTTTTCCATTTTGGAATGCCAGTTCTGTTTGTAAGAAGCAATCATCCTATCTTTAAATTCCAAAATAAATCCGTTTTCATATCCAACCACCTGGCACATACACACGATTCCAAATCCATTCGTAGTTAGAATCTTCTTTATAAAAAAAATACCCAATTTTCTTTCCCCCGATCAAGTTCACTTGATTCGCCCAGTCTCGTTTCATGTATTTCAAGGATGCGTCCTAAAGTGCTGCTCAGATTTTCTGACCAATGCTGCCAGTGTCTGGAACGCTCAGGTTTTGTTAACACTGGGATACAATATGAAGACAGCTGTGTCGTGATAGTCCCTGTCACGAATGGAATCCGTTAGAATCATCATCGTCATCCTCATTGATCACCTTTAAGGGAGATAGGTTCCTGCACTGAGACTGTGTCAGGATGGACCTAAGCGTGGCTTCAAAAGGAAGCCAGGTTGATCTACGAGAGAGAGAGAGAGAGAGAGAGAGAGAGAGAGAGAGAGAGAGAGAGAGAGAGAGAGAGAATAAGTTAGAAAAAAATCAAAATGATTCACATGTTGATTTAAAGAAAAGGGATAAAAAGAATAATGCAAAACGTGAATACGTTTGTCCTTGGTTATTGATCCAGGACGTCGTCTGAACGGGGCATGATAGCTATGGTATACTGGCTCTTTTACAGACAGCAGCACCAGCTTCGGGTGGGAGGGGGGGGGGGGGGGGGGTAAAGGGAGTATTTAATGACCATTTCCATAACCTTAGGAGGCAGGCCCAGTCTTTCCGCCCACTTTCTCCTCATCTTCTTTTCTTCCTATACGTTGGAACACACACACACACACACACACACACACACACACACACACACACACACACACACACACACACACACACACCGCACGCACACACGCTCACAAGTGCACACACACACACGCACACACACACACACACACACACAC
Source organism: Conus ventricosus (assembly GCA_018398815.1). Classification (NCBI taxonomy): domain Eukaryota; kingdom Metazoa; phylum Mollusca; class Gastropoda; order Neogastropoda; family Conidae; genus Conus; species Conus ventricosus. The sequence goes on from CM031604.1 coordinate 63,221,410, forward strand.
ACACACACACACACACACACTTCTATGTGAGTCATAGAAAACACTAACAAAATGTACCTTAATAAAAGAATCCAACTTAATCAGTATATTACAAGAAATG
>CM031604.1:63229009-63246509 GCA_018398815.1 Conus ventricosus
GTATCCCAGTGTTAACAAAACCTGAGCGTTCCAGACACTGGCAGCATTGGTCAGAAAATCTTAGCAGCACTTTAGGACGCATCCTTGAAATACATGAAACGAGACCGCGCGAATCAAGTCTGCTGATCTGTGTCCGTTCACACATGACAGTATTAGCTACAAACCTGACGAATTTGAAAGAAAAAAATGTGTATTACCTTAGGTGATATTTGACCCCTCGACCTCCCAGCCCACAATGCCGACCAGCACGATGGCATCTGGTTCAGAGAAATAGGTAATTCAGTCAACATAAAAGAGGGAGACAATTTGCCCGCTTTGACATTTATGCGATAACAGAGTGAAACGTGGATGGCTTGACTACCTGCAGCATATTTGCTAGTTTCTGTCAGAGGTGCCAAGAGCATTTTCTGTTGTAAAGGAACCGAAGTGACCTAGATCCAGCCGCAGGTATAGGGACCATCTTTCTCTACCTCGTCCAGTAAGCGCTCCAGCCCAACCATGTTCTAAATGACGTTCCCCTTGAGCCAGGTCATTTCTCTGTTCTTTGTTTTCAATTGTCACGCGTGTCTTGCCTGTAAAAAATCATGGGGGTCGTAACGTGTTGCTTTGTATTGTCGCGTGTTTATTCTATTCATGTGGCGGTCGGGCAAGACAACTCACAGTTGTAGTCACTCTGCTTTCAACGCACACTCAGACGCATTCTCATAATATTATGTGTATACATTGATATATTGACTGTAGATCCAAAACTATAACACGTAAACCAACTGCTGTCCGGTCAATTTACAGATAAAAAGACACTAACATGAAGTACGAGCCCACTGTAAAACTGCCAGTTTTTGCGTTACGCTGATTGAAGTGTCGCTCTCGTCAATAGTTTGAAATCGTGTGTATGTGCGTGTGTGTGTGTGTGTGTGTGTGTGTGTGTGTGTGTGTGTGTGTGTGTGTGTGTGTGTGTGTGTGTGTGTAAACGAAAAGAGAGAGAGAGAGAGAGAGAGAGAGAGAGAGAGAGAGAGAGAGAGAGGAGGAGGGATGGAGAAACAGAGTGAGAGAGAGATACAGACAGACCGAAAGACAGAAAGAACGAAAGACAGACAGGCAGAGGGCTCTCCTCCAAACAATTCAACTATGATGTATCTGTTTTTGCATTAATCTTCCGCTAAAAGGAAACAACAACAGGATTTCATCATCAAGGTCTGACAGTGTTATCACACCCCATCTGTCGAGTTTGCGCCACCACTACAGAGAGGAATAAAGAATGCACTTGATGACAGCCTTCAGAAACACGGACAGTGTCCACAACAGATGGTAGTGAAGGAGCCAGGAGTTTGTTTTGAACCCTCAAAGTGCGTGCCTGGTCGTGTGGATGCGCGTGCACATTTGTGTGCATAGTTTCCCTTTCTCCGTACCGAAGTTGCGAACAGCGTTACAGAACCTTCATCTCCAACGTCTTTTTGGTTTCTTTAATGCATTTCTATGAAAGCTTTCGTTTCACCTGCGACCAAACTGATCCATGCATCATTTCTGTATCTAGTCAGTCCAATGATTAATGCACATTCACGCCTTGTTGGGATGTTTGCCATTTTGATGTGCTTAGACATGAAAGTATTACTGCTTCCGTACAACACTGGGAACAATCATTTTATTTTTACTTTGCTTCGCTAGTTTCCTTTTCGTTATGTGTCACTCCCCTCCCCCCCCCCCCCCCCCCCCCCCCTCTCCTCTCTCTGTTTCTCTGTTCTCGCCATATCCCTCTTTCCGTGGCCATGGAGACAGATCGACGACAGTGCTAATATTGATGTAATTCAAGCATTGGCATGTCTTATGTGTTGGTAATATAATTCACTGAAAACACAATACATATTTTCCTGATATTTTATGGCGTATAATATTCAAAGAATTTGTATACACATAAACACACACGCCCATGTCAGAAGCACTGTGTCATATTGTTTAGCATGTTTTAAAAGCTTATTTTCGTGGTTTTATGTTTTTTAATTTTACTTTTATCAGTCCGCAACCACCCTCTCTCTCTCTCTCTCTCTCTCTCTCTCTCTCTCTCTCTCTCTCTCTCTCTCTCTTAGTTCGCTCAATAAGTATACAATGCTGTCGTAATAACGGCTAAACCATGGAAGAGTTCACATTCGTGCGCAACTGTTTAGGAAACTTTCAAGATTAGGGACAGCCTGCTTTCTGTCTCTGTCCTCTTCCCGTTACATTTAGGGTTCACCTCCACACTACTCTGGTGATTGGAGGACCAACATCCCAAGAGTCCAACGCCCAAGAGCTTGTCAACATCAGAGAGTCAAGACTTTTTTTTAATACAAAATCACCACGCGGACAGCAATTTCAGGATTCGGATCAGCGTGAGACCATGACATAAGGGTTCACTGAACTTTGTACATTTTAAGGTGTTCATCAACAAGGAAGATGAAGAAGGCATTGTGTGGTTCCTGTTTGGTCTGGGTCTACTTGAAAGGGCTGAAGCGACACTCTCAGGCGCGTCCAATAAGAGAATGAAAATCGACTGTGTGGTTCCAGCCTTTTTGGTTGCGCTCATAGCAAACTCAAAAGGTTTTAATGGAGCCGGCCAGGGCCAGTTGTTGTCCCTGGTATCTTTTAAACCATAGTCCCTAAGCCCGCATTGCACTGCAGCGACTGGTTATACCAAAGCATGTCAATCCTGAAATGAAAAGAAAATACATATGGACATATTTTGAATTGTAGTTCTCATGTCACTTTTGTGTGTGTGTGTGTGTGTGTGTGTGTGTGTGTGTGTGTGTGTGTGTGTGTGTGTGTGTGTGTGTGTGTGTGTGTGTGTGAGAGAGAGAGAGAGAGAGAGAGAGAGAGAGAGAGAGAGAGAGAGAGAGAGAGAGAGAGAGAGAGAGAGAGCACGCGCGCGCATGTGTTTGCGCGTGTGTATGTTTGCTCAAACACGGGACCCATGTACACATGTGCAACGAATTGCTAGAATTTACTAGGCCAACTGGTTGATCCCGGTGAAGGAAAGGATAAGAAAATCGAACCAGTCAGCCGCCGTGGCGAAGTGGTTAGTGTCACTTATTCGTGGATTGTTCTGTCCCGGCCGGCTTGTCACGGTCAAAAATAGAACAACCAAGTCGTGGTCCAGGTTGTTTGGACATAAGCTCTAACTCAAATATTCTGGGCGCCACGTAGACGGGCCCATGGTTCGGATCCAGCCAATTAAGCATAGGGAGAGGCTCCACAGAGACGGTCTGTCCGGCTAGACGGACTAAGCAGCTTTGACCGACGCCTCGATGTCTAGCGAGACGAGTCGTAGCGCCTGGCTCAGGCTCATCTAGCCAATTTGTGGAACCAGCGCCATTGTTAGTCGGACGTCGCAGGTTAAAGCAGGAAAGGGAGAGGGAGAAGGTAGTGTGTGGTGGGGGTGAAATCTAGCTAATCAATTAAATGACCAATTGACCACCACAGAGAGTAAGGCGTGTAGGCGTGACTGTCATAATTTGAATATCCAATGGAATTAGAGGGAGATAACTTCGGGTATCAGGGGTAAAAATACTGACCAATGGTACTGGCCCTTGGACACGGAGTGAGGGCATAAAGTAATGCGTGAGTGAGAGAGAGGGAGAACGGGAAGAAAACGAACAGACAGAGAGAGAGAGAGGTTCTGGGGTGTAGTCTCTGCAGGAGAAAGGCAGAGAGATGAGAGGAGTGAAGTTTAAGCATTAGCACCAGATAGTCTGCACAGAACGAACAGAGAGAGACAGAGGAAGAGGCTCTGTGTAAGCTCTGACGAGAGAGAAGCAGAGAGATGAGGGGAGAACGAACAGAGAGGGAGAGAGAGGTTCTGGGGTGTAGTCTCTGCAGGAGAAAGGCAGAGAGATGAGAGGAGTGAAGTTTGAGCATTAGCACCAGATATAGTCTGCAAAGGGAGGACTAAAGAGAGATGTGGAAAGAGAGAGTTGCTAACTAATGAAGAGAAAAAGAAAGAAAAGAAAAGGAAAAGAAAAGCAACCATGTCCATTTAATAGAGCAGACTAGGAGAGAGAGAGAGAGAGAGTGCAATGCGTTAATGCAGGAAGAAAGAAAGGAGAACAGATCGATGTTGATAGTCACTGTTCCATCTGAACCGGGGGTTCGACCTCATACTTGGCCAGCGCCACTTTCATAGGCAGTCCAACCTGACCAACGCCAGCGGTCCAGCCTGACCGATGCCAGCAGTCTAACTTGACCGGTGCCAGCAGTTGTGTCGTGTTGTGAAAGTGACAGTGAAAAGAAAAAAAAAGGAAAAGAAAAAGACAGTGATTCGTGAATAGTTAAGATCACCTGGCCAGGTAAAGTAGAAATCTATTTATACCCGGGTTAGTTAATGATGTTTTAGATAAATGATTTTGTGAAGTTCAGGAAAGAGAGAATGTTTTATTTCATTTGATTCCATATGCATTGATGTTTCGTTCTATGATCATGTGTAGTAAAGTTATAGACTTTACTAGTGGTTTGATGTGACGAATGCATGATATATGAATGAGATTGTAAGCAAGCTGTGAGTGTGTTTGGGCTGTGCGCTAGTCCTTCCTCCATCGACATCACCAGAGGTTGACAATTTATTGGCGAGCTTGCCAGGATATTCTGGCCCATTTATTATAATTGTTCAACTTCTCAGAGAGGAAGCTGGGTGGGATTCAAGTATTGTAATCCTAAGACAAGGGGTTGTCTTACTGTATGTTCCCAAGATAGTTAAATACTAGGCTTGGCATTGCTTCCAAGATAGTTAATACTAGGCTTGGCATTTCAGCCCCAGAGTACTCATTTCGCACAGATTGCCTATAATTCGCTCTCATAGTTGGGTCAGGCGCTGGGCGTCTTATAAAAACTAACTACGTTGTCCAAGCTAATATTATCATTCATAGGATTGTGCTATTACGTCACTCGTGTCGGTAACCACCAGTTCGGCTGTCGTAGTTGTAAAATCTTGTTAAAAAAAAAAAGAGACATAATGGCGGAAGAAAAGAACACCCCTTGAAAAATTTGGGGCGCGCTTTTGATTTGGGCTTTTGGGGAGAAGAGTTGCAGCAACTTTGAAAACCAGCAAAAAGGGAAAGGGATACCGAAAACACGTTTCGCCGTAAAAAAGCATTAGCAAGCGGAAAGGGTCAAACAAAAAACCGGAAACAAAAGAAAAGGGGGGCGCAGAAACAAAAGAATGAAGCAGGAAACAGAAAAATTAAGGATTCGGGCTAAGAAAACGGGCGGGAAACGCAGGAACAGAAAAATAAGGGAACGCGGGAAACAAAAAAATGAAGCAGGAAAGGGTTTTAAAGGGGGTCAATTAGATTTAGAGAAAGTGAGAATACGGGGGGGAGCCCACCGAGGAGGGATTTCAGTTTCCGGACTCGTGCGCACTACGCCCCCGCCCAAGTTGCCAAATTCCTAAAGGGAAAACCATTCGTTTGATGCATACTCATTTTTTCGAAACTTTTTGCGACCATCGGGGTTGGCCCCCAGAAAGTGGGCAGTCATTTTGTGGGCTTTCTGACGGAAAGGCAAAAAATTTTTTCACTGGTTACCACAGAACAACAGCGATTTGGGCGTGTGAAGGAATCGTTGATGAAAGGTTTTGACCTCACAGAGGAGGTTTTTTCAGGAAGAAATTTCGTTCACAAAAATTACAAGCGGTGAGACGTACACTCAGTTTGGTCACGTCTAGATCACTATTTGAAAGGTTAAGTTGAGTGTACGAAAAAGGAGTTCGCTAAATTTAAAAAGAGCTTTTTTATAAAGAAAAAAATTTTGTCAGTTGCGGCCCTATTAACTAAAAATTTAAAAAGAGAGACAGCCAGGACAGCGGGAGAGTTTTGAAGCCCCAAGGTGAAAGGGGGCATTTTTGGGGGCACGAAGGTGCGGGGAAAACAGTGCTAGCACAGGGAAAAGGCAAGGAACCAGGGATTTTCGCAAAGTCGCAACCCTGGTGGGCAGAAGGAAGGGAAAAGGGGACTTAGGTTTTCTTTTGTCCCAGAAGGACATGGGGAGGGATTGTCGCTGGGGTTTCCAGAAGCAGCACCCTTTGGGGAAGAGGGGAAAAGGGTCGTCGGGGAAACGCCCTGCAGGGGAACCAAAGGGATTCAGTCGAAGAGGGTGGGTGCAGCCTAGGCAGCACTGGACAGCAGTCATTCAGAGTGGAGGCACGGGCTAGGGGTTCGTTACATGGAAGAAGGGGGATTGGCCAGCAAGGGGGTGAAATTTTTTTACAGACACGGGGTTTTTCAGCGGGGGAGTACGAACAACGCTGGGCGAGAAAGGGGGAATTTTACAGGGGAAATCCAACCTGTACTCTAATCGATGGGACTGGAGGGAGTTTCCAGTTTCTTAGATAGAAGTACGTACCCCTTTCTTCTCTGCATTGCGCGTTGGTGATGGGAAACCCCCTTCATGATTTATCATTGGGAAAAATTCCGGGGCAAGGGAAACCAGGGGGTCCGAGTGTTTACTGCACAGGGGCAGCAGTTTAAACCGGAGCAAGAAGGAGGGAAAAAGGGGGATAAACCGTTTGTCGTTCAGCAAAAGGAAATCAGCAAGAAAATTCGCCTGATGATTAGGCACGCAGGAAAAAGACCCCGCTCGTGAAGTCTTGGGGGCAAAGGGGGAGAGAAAAAGGGGGTAAAAGGGTTGGGGCGAATTTGTGAAAGGGCTTTTTTTTTTGACCCAAATGTTCACCAAGGGGGAAAACAGGGAAGGTGACCACTCAGTTTGAGGTACCACAGGTTATCGTGACACGTCATGTAGTGGTCCGATCCCATGCGGGGATCTCCCCCACAAAACAGCGACCAAAAATTTTATGACTTTCTTGGCCAGGAGCAATGGCAGACATAAAAAATTTCTGCAGCATGTATGTGTGTCAAAAATCAGCCACAAGAGGGTGAAGAGGAAGGCACCTCTTAAAAAACCCCCTTTAATTTACACCAATTTTGGGGAGGGCTGTTGGCTGATTGGCCCAATCTCGCCCCCCAAAAGGTTGGGGACAGGATGAATGTAAGGTTCAAAGGAAAGTTTTTTAGAAGCAGGGGGTTCAAAAGAAGCAAAACAGGAAGGTAAGAAGCAATCCCCAAGGGGAATCAACCGTTACTGCTTCCCACGGGGCCACAACAAGCTGCGATGCATTTAAGGGGCCATTCCCTCACTGAAAAGGTCATCGGAAATTACCCAAAAGTGTGAATGGGGAAAAAAAAACTTTTCCAGCCAATTTTCCCGCAAATAAAATTCAGCTGAGACTCACACAAGGCCGCACCAATCATGTTGAGGTGAAAGAACCCAGCAAAGAAAGGGGGGATTTTGTTACCTAAAGAAGAGTCATACAGGGATGTTCACGTATGAAGGGGTAACAGTAGGAATCCAGGTTTTTTGTCGGGGCACCAAAGCACCGAAAGGGAAAGGTGGAAAAAAAGAATTCAAAGACCAAAACCAAAAACAGAAGTCAGGAGTCGCTAGGTTTTTTCGGTTCATAGGGAGTTTTTTTTCCCAAAATTCGCAGCAATCACGATCCTCTCATGATTTGGTCAAGGCGGGGAAACCGGGAGTGGTCGAGTGGTCAGACGCTGCAGGGCAAGCACTGCAGACAGTGTTGGAAAGACTAGGTTCCCGTCCCATCTTGAAGCTACCAGATATGTCCAAACCATTTTTGTTGCGGACAGATGCATCAGGCGGTGGGATAGGTGCAGTATTGTTGCAGGAGCATGAAGGAGTCGAGTTCCCTGTGAGATATGCTAGCAGGAAGTTGACAAAGTGTGAAGAAGGGTACGCAACGGTGGAGAAGGAGTGTTTAGCTGTCGTGTGGGCCGTGCAGAAGTTCCACAAATACTTGTATGGGAAAGAGTTCGTGATAGAGACGGATCATCAACCACTCAAATTCCTGCAGGAGCGCAGTTGAAAAACAGCAGAGTGCTGCGTTGGTCAATGGCACTGCAGCCCTACAGGTATCGAGTGCAGTACATCCCAGGTCGACAGAATGTCGGAGCTGACTATTTAAGTCGCGTAGTCTAGCAAGCTGCAACTCAGAGGAAGTCAGTCATATCCGGGTGCTTTGTTGATAATACGTGTTGATTACAGTTATGTTGATTGGATATGGTTTTCATTCCCAGTTGGCTATGGTTCATATTTTTTGTGTGAGACTTGTTCATATTTTCTTTGTGAGACTTGTTCATGTGAATGTAGTTATGCTTGGAGCATACAGTCGCTTGTGTAGTGATGCATTATTTGCAATAAGTGAGGATGGAGATTCCTCAGTGAAGTGTCATGGATCGTGATCATATTATATTGTGCTTTTCATAAGAATTGTGAAGAGAAATATGGCAAATCCGCAGGTAGGGGAATTGCATAAGTGCGCACAGAGGTCGTTATAAAATGAGTCGAAATAACGCAAGAGCGCACGTCAATGATAACTCATTGGAGTGGTATTCACTAATGATATATTTTATAATTTATAAACCGTTGGTTGTAAAGTATTTTTTTTTAAACTTTGCACGTGTAGCTGTGTGTCAGAAAATTCGGTTGTTGTTTTTTTTTGTACCGTGGTTTTGAGACGATGCGGTGCATAGTCTTTTGAAAGGGGGGAAATTGTCACGGTCAAAAATAGAACAACCAAGTCGTGGTCCAGGTTGTTTGGACATAAGCTCTAACTCAAATATTCTGGGCGCCACGTAGACGGGCCCATGGTTCGGATCCAGCCAATTAAGCATAGGGGAGAGGCTCCACAGAGACGGTCTGTCCGGCTAGATGGACTAAGCAGCTTGACCGACGCCTCGATGTCTAGCGAGACGAGTCGTAGCGCCTGGCTCAGGCTCATCTAGCCAATTTGTGGAACCAGCGCCATTGTTAGTCGACGTCGCAGGTTAAAGCAGGAAAGGGAGAGGGAGAAGGTAGTGTGTGGTGGGGGTGAAATCTAGCTAATCAATTAAATGACCAATTGACCACCACAGAGAGTAAGGCGTGTAGGCGTGACTGTCATGATTTGAATATCCAATGGAATTAGAGGGAGATAACTTCGGGTATCAGGGGTAAAAATACTGACCAATGGTACTGGCCCTTGGACACGGAGTGAGGGCATAAAGTAATGCGTGAGTGAGAGAGAGGGGAGAACGGGAAGAAAACGAACAGACAGAGAGAGAGAGAGGTTCTGGGTGTAGTCTCTGCAGGAGAAAGGCAGAGAGATGAAGGAGTGAAGTTTAAGCATTAGCACCAGATAGTCTGCACAGAACGAACAGAGAGAGACAGAGGAAGAGGCTCTGTGTAAGCTCTGACGAGAGAGAAGCAGAGAGATGAGGGGAGAACGAACAGAGAGGGAGAGAGAGGTTCTGGGTGTAGTCTCTGCAGGAGAAAGGCAGAGAGATGAGAGGAGTGAAGTTTGAGCATTAGCACCAGATATAGTCTGCAAAGGAAGGACTAAAGAGAGATGTGGAAAGAGAGAGTTGCTAACTAATGAAGAGAAAAAGAAAGAAAAGAAAAGGAAAAGAAAAGCAACCATGTCCATTTAATAGAGCAGACTAGGAGAGAGAGAGAGAGAGTGCAATGCGTTAATGCAGGAAGAAAGAAAGGAGAACAGATCGATGTTGATAGTCACTGTTCCATCTGAACCGGGGTTCGACCTCATACTTGGCCAGCGCCACTTTCATCGGCAGTCCAACCTGACCAACGCCAGCGTCCAGCCTGACCGATGCCAGCAGTCTAACTTGACCGGTGCCAGCAGTTGTGTCGTGTTTGTGAAAGTGACAGTGAAAAGAAAAAAAAAGGAAAAGAAAAAGACAGTGATTCGTGAATAGTTAAGATCACCTGGCCAGGTAAAGTAGAAATCTATTTATACCCGGGTTAGTTAATGATGTTTTAGATAAATGATTTTGTGAAGTTCAGGAAAGAGAGAATGTTTTTATTTCATTTGATTCCATATGCATTGATGTTTCGTTCTATGATCATGTGTAGTAAAGTTATAGACTTTACTAGTGGTTTGATGTGACGAATGCATGATATATGAATGAGATTGTAAGCAAGCTGTGAGTGTGTTTGGGCTGTGCGCTAGTCCTTCCTCCATCGACATCACCAGAGGTTGACACGGCTCATACGCAGAGTTGAGTTTGCTATGGTCTTGACTGGGAAGACCGGGACCACATAGTTGAGTTTCATCCACTGAATGGATGCGTCTCCCCGAGTGTTGCTCATTCATTTTTTTTTTTTACCAACTCTGCAGATGTCTGTATCTCTCAGGCATGGTTGACGCCAGAATATATCATGAAAGTAATCGTACAGTACAGCATTGTCTTGCAATCTCCGACCAGAATAGAAATCTGTAGAATCATCTTTATAATCCTCATCCTCTTCGATCAGCATTAAAAAAAATATCTCAAATTATGTGGCCCTTCATGTTTGTTCTCATGTTGACCACAGTTTGAATCTCCTCTTTACATCTGTGCCCTTAATGAGGTTTTGTCGGGGACACCACTATCAAGTAGACTGTCCGTGGATGGACGTGGTGTTGCCTTCTTCAGGTAGAACTCACTCACGCTGGCTCCGCGAATAAGTAATTATTATTGCAAAGCGAAATATTGCTTATAGCCCAGGGCATATCGGGACTGTCGCCGCGTTGACGTCAGCTCACAAGTGATTACAAACCATTCACACAGCCCTTTAAAATACACCTTCTAAAACCACACCGGAAACTTCGTTAAAAATCTTTCTTCCGTAAAATCTTAGATATCAGATGAAAAACGTTAATCTCAAAATCACATCACTCTGAACAAGGTTTTCATGGAGTCTGCTGTAAAGTGTTTATGCCTCACATCATGCAAATCCCAACACTCTAAAAGAAAATGCTTCACTGTGAGTGGCACATGACAGTGAATGCACCACGGATCTTCTTCACCTTTTAAAAGATAAACGGGTGTAAAGGGAGTGATTTGTTTGCAAACGGCACAAGACTGTTTCTTCTTTACGGCCGCCTCAGGAACATGGCAGTCCTTTTCAGGTTTGTACGAATTTTGTACAATTTGTTATCCGTCTGCAAGTTCCATTCCTCTTGCCAGAGACCTTTGACATAAGCTTGTGTTTCGGGTTTCAGATCAGTGTGGGGGATAGACACTTGGCTCACCTCTTTCTTTCTGGCACTCTTGGCAAGTTGATCAACCACCTCGTTGCCTCGAATGCCCACATGGCTGGAAACCCAAGCGAAAACTATGTTGTATCCATCTGATTACAGAGGCGTGTACAGTTCGTTTAATTTTAGCAGTTGACGGTGCTAGAAGTTACGGCTGGCAATGCCTCCGAAGCAGCAAGGAAGTTTGACAAAATAAGGAAATCTTTATGTTTCGATCTAGAGACCATTTCAAGAGCTAGAAGAAAGGCTGTCAGCTCAGCAGTGTAGATGGGGCTGTTAGTGGGAATGTGTTTAGAACATCTATGATGTCAGTACAGGGCTTGGTAGGTGTTAGTGGGAATGTGTTTAGAAAATCTATGATGTCAGTACAGGGCTTGGTAGGTGTTGTCTTGCGCCTGCTGGATCAGGACGGGCACCACTGAACTCTACCGAAATGACTCGGCAGCAGTGCAGCGTTTCCTCTGGTGGGTTGCCTCTCGACGACTTGGCATTGACGTGTCCCTGTGGATTGCCGGAACAGGGCTGTAGCGAGACAAGCCAACCTGTGGCTGTGGACACACGCACACACACACACACACACACACACACACACACACACACACACACACACACACACACACACACACACACACTCACTCACTCACACACACACGCGCGCGCGAATCGCACACGCACACACACACACACACACACACACACACACACACACACACACACACACACACACACACACACCACGCGCGCGCGCGTGCGCGCGCGCGAAAGGCAATCGCGGCCAACGCTTGTTCTTACACACACACACACACACACACACACACACACACACACACACACACACACACACACAGACAGACAGACAGACAGACAGACAGACAGACAGACAGACGAGGTGTGAATGTACTAAGGATGAAAAGGAGTTTATGGGAGGAAGAAAAACGCAATTCCTTCAGATGCAATCTGCGAGTTCTCTGCATTTAAAAAAAATCTCTGAAATCTCCTTTTTTGTCCTCCATCTCTTCAGAAAAAAAAACATATGCAATACACTGAATCTTCGTAAGAATTTACGCAGCTGTCCTCCCTCTCCTTTTCTTTTTTGTCTTTCAGTTTGATTTTTCTGTTTTGTTTAGCCATTATCTTTAAACATCATTCTTACTACATTTCTTCCGTACCGAATTCAAGGATAAAAGGAACAAATGAATCTTCATATGTATTCAAATGAGAGGGCTGGGTGGCGTTGATTTAAGGAGAGAGAGAGAGAGAGAGAGAGAGAGAGAGAGAGAGAGAGAGAGAGAGAGAGAGAGAGAGGAGAGAGAGAGAGAGAGAGAGAGAGAGAGGGAGAGAGAGAGAGAGAGAGAGAGAGAGAGAGAGAGAGAGAGGGAGAGAGAGAGAGAGAGAGAGAGAGAGAGAGAGAGAGAGAGAGAGAGAGAGAGAGAGAGAGAGTTTACTTTCTTTTTACTTTCTTCTGTTTATCTTACGTTTTTCTTCTTTAATTTACAAATGACATGTTACACTTTGTTTTTCTTTTAGTTCAGAAAATGAGAATGAAATGTTCCAATAAAATCACAATAAGATGACAAAAAGAAGAAAGAAACAAGTAGCCAGGGCGAAAAAAAGAAAGACAGACAGACAGAAAGAAAGAAAATATAAAGAAAAAAAAAAAAAGAAAAGACCCAGCATGTAGTAAAATGGCAATTTTCCGATTTACTTGAGAAAAACGAACGGTTTTCAACTTTGTATCCAGGTCTAAGATGAACAGAAAACTCTGAAAGTACTTTTGTTCACGAGCTCTATGAACATATCCCCCCCCCCCCCCCCTACTTTCAAGCCGCAGTCTAAAATCGAAACGTGATGATGAGTTGATAACACCTGTAAATAAAAATGATCCACAGATAGAGTCATGCAGTATGAAGGCAAAATAAATGCATGGAGTATTTCTCCAGATGGCGATGATAATGTGCTACTGTCATCACTCCCGTCCATCTCTATTTTGTTTTCATGTCAATTCTCCCTCACCATCACACAACATGCATTGCAAATTCCTATCCACTCCTCCTTAGGATACACACACACACACACACACACACACACACACACACACACACACACACACACACACACACATACACACACACACACACACATACACACACACACACACACACACACACACACACACACACACACACACACACCACGCACGCACACACACACACACACACACACACACACACACACACACACACACACACACACACACACCCACACACACACACATACATACACACACCACGCACGCACGCACGCACGCACGCACCCCCCCCCCCACACACACACACACACACATGCCAATGCATACACACCAACATCTGTGGACTCTCCTTACACGCTTGCATTGCTTCATTGGTGCGCACTTAGCAGTTCACATACGTTTACAGTACGTCCGCTAAAAACAAACAAACAATCAAACATAACATAAAAGCAAGAACTTTGTTGTAGAATGAAGGGGAAAGCATACGTTTACAGTACGTCCGCTAAAAACAAACAAACAATCAAACATAACATAAAAGCAAGAATTTTGTTGTAGAATGAAGGGGAAAGTGCACAAAAAACAAAATGTAAGGAAAGAAAGGGTGAGAGCGAACGGCGGGAAAAGAATGCAAGAAAATGCAAAACGAAAAAGACATGAGGAAGGGAAGACAGGATGGACGGGAAAGGACCAAACGGACACACAAAGGAGCAGAGAATCTCCCACACCTACTCGTTTTTGAGTGAACCAGTATTTTAGGAAGAAGAAGAAGAAGAAGAAGAAGAAGAAGAAGAAGTACCCTTCCCTTCCCAACTTCCCGCCGTCTCTCTCTCCTCGTCCTCATCTGTCAGATCATTCATGGTACGGTCAGTTCAAAATACCACCTGTGTGCTACCCTGACATCCTCGTTGTTCCCCACAATACACCTCAACCACACTGACTCCAATCGCTGACAGACAGAGGCCGTCAGAGAAGGAGGAAATAAAAGGACATGGTTTCCAGCAGGAAGAAGACAAAGGAAGGAAAGAAGAAAAGAGGTCATGGGGAAAAGAAGAGTGAGTGGTAATAGGAAATAAAGTTCGAACAGGAAGGAGATGGGGGAGGAGGAGGGAGAGGAGGAAAAAGGAGGAGGAAGAAAGTTGTTTCGCAAGCAATAAACATTAAAACAGGAAGAACACGAAAACGAACACAACGAAAAAGAAGAAGAAGGAGGACAAGGTGGAGGAGGATTAGGGGAAGGAGGAGAAGGAGGAGGAGCAGCAGGAGCAGGAGGAACAGGAGGAAGAGGAGCAGGAGGAGGGGGGAGGAGGAGGAAGACGAGGTTTTGTAAGAAACAGATTCAATCAGCAATGTGTAAGAACTCAAGAAGTTAAAGTTTGGTCAGAAAAGAAGAGAGAAGAAGAACAAGAGAGAGAGAGAGAGAGAGAGAGAGAGAGAGAGAGAGAGAGAGAGAGAGAGAGAGAGAGAGAGAGAGAGAGAAAGAGAGAGAGAGAGAGAGAGAGAGAGAGAGAGACAGAGAGAGAGACAGAGACAGAGACAGAGACAGAGAGAGAGAGAGTGTGTGTGTGCAGAACAGCTGTATACATGAGCGTTTTGAGAACATTCAGTCCAAAATCGCTTAAAAATGTGTTTTGGGTTTGGGGCAGTTTTGGTGAGTTTAAACCCTCTATAATCACTTCCTGGTTGCTTTTTACATAACTAATACCCCTAAATATTGTTTATTATTTTATTTAGGAAGGTAGTTGTCCTACAATTCACGATAAAATTTTCATTTTTACATAGAAATCGCCATTTTCGCCACTTAGATACCGATACTTTCGTTTTACCAATTGCGGTGTGTAACCACTTGCTAAAAGGCTCAATATCTAAACTCGGTCACTGACCCGGTTTCGTCTGCACTAGAACAGTGTAGAAGCTACAAGAATAGAAACATGACGTATAGGTTACTACTAAATCAAAGCTTCTGGTTGGCTGAATCGATCACGTGACGTATTGCGCTTCGCTGGTTGGCTTTGTAGCCTGGTAACTTCAACATCCGGCTGACGCTATTCTTAGCAGAACATTTCAAGCACTCGCCGACTCGACTGTTTTACTACTTCTCAAAGCGAATCAAAGATGACAAAAACAGGAAGAAAGGTTAGAACAGCCTCTAGAAAGGTTCGAAAGTTTGGTGCACGGAGGAAGAGGCAAAAAACGGCTGTTCAGAGCAGTGAGAAGCCTCAACAAGCGACAGGCAGTCCTAGTTTGGCTGAAAACGAACCACAGCCATCAACTTCGACCGGGGGTATCCCATCAACTTCGAGTGGTGTCACACCAGTAGCATCGAAACGAAAACTATCTTATTTTCAAAAGGAAGACACTTCTAGTGATGCTGACACTGATGATTCTGAGGAAGAAGGTGCAGAGGTCGATACGCCCACTCCTGAAGAGCTGAACTTGCTAATGAATGTGGGCTGCTTGCAGACGATCATCGGCCGACTTTCGTGTCCAGAATGCCACAAAGCTGTAAGTTGAACTATTTTTTAGCAAGATGAGAGTGAAGGTGTGTGTGTTTGTGAATAAATAATAAATGACTGTGTGTTCACTGTCACTTTTTTATTCACAATGTTTGAACATTTTAGATTGTAAACTCTGTGTGTGTGTGTGTGTGTGTGTGTGTGTGTGTGTGTGTGTGTGTGTGTGTGTGTGTGTGTACCGTTTGTGTGTGAATGACATATGTGTGTGTGTTTGTATGTGAATTAATTGTGTGTGTGTGTGATTCTCTGAATGAAGTGTGTGTATGTGTGAATGTGTTTGTGTGTGAATAACATGTGTGTATGTGTGAGTGTGTTTGTATGTGAATGAAGTGTGTGTGTGTTGTGTGAAGGTGGTGTGTGGGTGTGTTTCACTGTTACTATATTTTAATTTTCACTTTATAAGATTATACATTTTGGGTGTGGTGTGTGTGTGTGTGTGTTTTAGACGCTGGCGGTGCATGAAGGAGGAAAGGAGTTCCGCCAGGTTCTGCCTGCTACGTTGAAGTTTGCTGCTCTGACTGCGGGAAGGTGTCTTGGGACTGGACTTCAAAGAAGACTGGCTCCACCCACACAGGTTACAATATCAACTGACGAATCGCTACTTCTGCATCGGTATGTGGCTTTTCTTTTTCACAGATCAGGAGACAGTTCGCTTTGTTAGGCTTACCACCACCCATGAGTGAGTCTACATGGTATTTTTATAAGCAGAAAATCCATACTGGAGTGAAGCGAGCAGTAGACAGACACCTCCAGGAGGCTGCCAACCAGATTAGGAGGACTTATGCAGATATGAACATTGGTATTCCGAATGAAGATGGTGTGCTGAACATTTCTGTGTCCATCGACGGCTCCTGGCATAAGAGAGGACACACTTCTCATAACGGTGTGGTGACTGTCATTTGAGACCATGACAGGCCTCATAGTGGATTTTATAACCCTTAGCAATTACTGCCAGGAGTGTGAGTCTGGACCAAAGCCAGAGGACGCCAATTATGAGCAGTGGGCCCATGACCATCGCAGCAAGTGCCAGAAAAACATTGACTGCTCTTCAGGTGCTATGGAAATGGAGGGAGCTGTCAAAATTTTTGAACGGTCAATGGATCTTCATGGTTTTCGATACACCGAAATGTTGGAGATGGCGACGCCAAAACTTACAAGCGTGTGATTGAAGCTGACCCATACGGTGGCTACCCCATTGAGAAACTAGAGTGTGTGAACCATGTTACAAAGAGAATGGGCACCGCATTGAGAAACTTGGTTCAGAAAAGAAAAGCTCAAAGCCAACCAATTGGTGGGCGTGGCAAGCTTACTGACGCCAGGATAAAAAAACTTACAAACTATTATGGTAGTGCTATCCAAACTAATGCAGGGAATCTGGAGGACATGAAGAAAGCAGTGTGGGCCAGCCTCTTCCACACCATCAGCACAGATGACAACCACACCCACACCATGTGTCCAGAGGGCGCATCATCTTGGTGCTTCTTCAACAGAGCATGTGCAAATGAAGCGCAACCACCCCCACATGACCATCCATTGCCTGCTGACATTGGAGATGCATTGCAGCCCATCTATGAAAGATTAGGGATCCCTCTCTTCTTCGGAGATGTCTTGCTGGAAAAACTCAAAATGCAAATGAGAGTTTTCACTCTTTGCTCTGGGATATCTGCCCCAAAGAACGGTGGGCCACACTTCGAACTGTTGACACTGCACTCAGTATAGCTGTCCCGAAGTTTAACCAGGGGTCTACAGCCTTGTTGGACATCATGCATCAGCTGGAGCTGATGAAGACCACCACTGCAGAGTATGCTGAGCAGGAAGATGTGAGGAGAGTGAAAAAGG
>CM031604.1:63259009-63271509 GCA_018398815.1 Conus ventricosus
GACTCGGGGGTAAAAATAAACCTTCGTCAAAAAATGACTTTTCTTTTTCTCTTGTGAAAGAAAGCTCAGCTTTGATTCCAAATGAAATCCGAGGCAGGCCGATTCTCCCTGACCTTTGAAAACAGTGTCTTCATTCACTCGCTGCTCGCTTGCTTTTGTCTCGGTATTTACTCCATTTCAACGGTATCTTGTTTGTTCTATACACATCTGGCTAACTGACTGGTTAGTCAACTGTTCGGATAATTCTTCAATACGAAATTTGAACAAAACCATAGTGTGTGTGTGTGTGTGTGTGTGTGTGTGTGTGTGTGTGTGTGTGTGTGTGTGTGTGTGTGTGTGCGTGTGCGCGTGCATGCGTGCGTGCGTGCGTGTGTGTGTGTGCCCGCGCGCACATGCATGTGTGTGTGTGCCCATGCACGTGCGCACGCGCAGAGACATGGGAAGGGATAAACTGTACCCGTTGACGTCGAGCCATGCATTCCCACAGCCTTGAAACACGCGGTAATCATTCACGCGGTTTTTCAAAGTCCGTCTCCTGCCGAAAGACACCTGGATGATAATCATGCAGAACCATCGGTGTCACGAGGGTGCAGACTGGTGTCAGGACGGTGACAGCCCTGGCGGGGCCAAACCAGACCCAAACCTACAACCTAGTGAGAACTAGTCACCAGATGACTGAGCTGGAAGATTCCCCTTGGCGGTCTTTTGATCAGCGCACCACGGCGTGGTTAACTCACTCGTGCTGCCGACATTTCCTTTCCACCAAAAGATGGCATAGTGCACTGCTCGTACACGCCACGAGGGCATTTGATAATTCTTACGACCGCTCTCATCAATTTAGTATCTGTGTGTCATAAGGTGGTTCAGAAACACACGTGATTTGAGACTTGAAAACGACGTCAACACACAGTATGCAGAATCACAAGTTTCCCATAACAAAGAACTGACGATTTCAGCAATGGGTGTGACAGATTGATGAGAATCATGTCGAACACTTCCAGCATCAGCACATCTTGGAATTAAAATCTGTTCCTTTTTAGTTATCTGAAACTGTAAGCAGGAGCCAGTTAAAGAGGAGTCCATAGTTACATATAGATATATATTCCTTTTATAGCCCAGACGACGTCACAGAGTTTTTTGTCAGGGCTGCCAAGCTCATACAGGAAAAAAATCACATCCTGAACAGGTCAGACTGAAAAAAAAAGAAAACAGGATATCCGTAAAAAAAAAGCAAAAGCAATGAATGACATAGTAGCTAACCTACTGGTATTTTAATAACAGATACAACTATCCTGTATTGCCAGGCATTTCCTTTGATTTCTCACTCTCTAATATTAAAATTATTGCTAAGAATATGAAATAATAATTTCCGCCAAAAACAATTACATTAAAAAGCACTGCGAGCAACAAATATTGCAGAATTGACAGTCAGTGTTCAGTCTGGACAATGTGTATAATTGTCGCTAACTTGTCGGCGGATGGCAGCAAGAAAAAAGTTGTACAGTGTTCAGAAAAGACAGAGAAATGATCTGCAGACGGGTAGATTACAGTTAAGAAAGACAAAGTGAAAAAGAGAGTCAAAGAGGGTGACAGAAAAGAGGAAGTTACAAGCGCAGAACTTCCAGAAGGTGGGGGGAAGGGGCTGTTTCTACCGCTGGGAAGTTAAACAGGAGATAATGGACTATAATGGCACTGGGGAAAAAATGCATGTTACGCATTCGGGATTTTTCGCTTGGATAATTCTGTGAATTTATGCATAACTTATAAATAAAGGGCTAAATGTTTCTTACTCACGACAAACTTTTGAATTTCACTTTAATGAAATTAGTGCGTGCTGAATGTGCAACAGCCGAACTTGATAGGATAAGGTCAGACCACACACACACACTCACGTAATCTCTCCCGTAAGTCAAAGTGCCTTTCAATAGAACAAATAAAGATATGAGACGCTAGGTTACCTTTCAAAAGTGCTTTGTAATCTGTGAGTCATAAATGGTATCTCACATACAAATACCATGTACAAAGTTGTCTCAGAAGAAAACTATTAGGAAGCACTCTTTGAAAGAGACAGCCTTTGAAACCACGGATCTAAGTATTTGCAATTACTAACACTAACAAGCAAGTATCAACAACATTCGAAATCATGATCAAAGTTTCATAAACATGCTCTGAAGCAGAAGAGTGAGATAAAATGAACTTTGAAGCAAAATAATCAACTGTATTTCATGTTTTTGAAGTGTGGGAACCTGATGCAGCTAAAGGACATTTTTGTCTATATATCACTTGATTTACTTAGTTTATTTCTGCATGAAAGAAAGTCCTTCGACATGAAATGTTCAAATATTCGTGAGCTGGTGCTTTCATTTTTATTCTCTCTCTCTCTCTCTCTCTCTCTCTCTCTCTCTCTCTCTCTCTCTCTCTCTCTCTCTCACCACCCACACATGCAGATTCATTAGCAGTGATATGAACTCATATTGCGCAATTTACTGAAAAGACCCATCCATGCAACATCTTATTCTTCTTCATTTTTTTGTTGTTGAGAAGGCAAGCTGTGTTTTATTTTAAATCACATATTCATTCGTTTACTCTGTGTGTTGTTTTATTTCCTAAGACACTTAATGCCGAATCGCCCGCTCTTATCTCGCTCAGTCCACATCAATAGAAATGATACTAGCCATGGCAGCATCCCTGCCTCTGTTTGTTTGTTTTTTCCAGCTAAAAATTGTTTCCGTATTTTTTTCCTTCTGTTTTTTTTTTTTTTTATTTTATTGTAGGAACTCTAATCGACAGAAAGCGTGTGGCCCTGCTGTCAAGAAAAATTGTTTATCGTTCGCAATAAAACAGTATCCGGTTGGACTTTTTTAAAAAAAATCTTTCTTCGCTAGGGGAAAAAGTCATCACTGATATGAATGAACGAGCAAGCAAGCGAGCGAGCGAGCGAGAGAGAGGGAAAGAGAGACAGACAGACAGACTGAGAGAGAGAGAGAGAGAGAGAGAGAGAGAGAGAGAGAGAGAGAGAGGAGGGCGGGCGGCGGGCGAGGAAAACTTTGAAGGTCAGGACAGGGAAAGGAGAACAGGGGGTGGGGGGGGGGGGGGGGGCGGCAGAACAGAGAAGGATATGCGCTGTAGGGGTGGGGAGGAGAATGGGGGTGGGGTGGGGGTGGGCAGGCGCCTGACAGGTTCCATCACTCTGAAGTCTCCATCGCTCTCTCCCACCCAGCTGCATAACGGCAACAGAATGGATCAGATCTGTGTACTGTTCTGTGGACACTCCCAGTGAGGAAGGTTGGATGACTATAGACCCTATGTAGACAGACTCTCTAAGGGGTCAGGAGGTGCAGGGTTGTGGTATTGCCGACCGCTCTTTGTACTTTTCCGCAACCTGAAAAGGTGGGGGGTGGGGGTGGGGGGTGGGGGTATTTTCGATTGATCTAAGGATTCTTTAACTGTAGGTTGGTCCTCACACTCTCCTGCTACAAGGGGAGATAAGGTACTTCGGGTTGGTCTTTGGACTCTCCTGCCCAAAAGGGAGAGCAGCTTACTTCGGATCAGTTATTGGACTCCCCTGCCCGAAGGGAGTTTACACTACTTCAGATCAACTTTTGAACGCTTATGCTACAAGGGAATTAGATTACATCGGAAGGGACCGTGAGCTGTCCTTAAATGAGAGAACATCAGTCAATTATAGGTTGTTTTCCCTCGTAACATCTCGCTACTATGATGTACATGGAGCTGAAGCACAAGTACCTTGAAAGAGGCGTTAACAGACAGCACAAAGTGAACTGTGTGGAATCGCTCGACCCGTGGGGACTTCCCACAGCAAAACCTTCAAGGAAGACACACAGAATAGGCAAGGGCCTCAACAACAAAGCGAGCTTTGCCAGGCTGAAAGAAACATTGAAATCCAAACAGTTGAGCACGCGCACGTGCCCATTTTGCATCACGCGCGCTCATGGATGCGCAATTAGTTTGCTTCAGAAATTAATTTCTCTCCGGGTCAATATTTGAGCTGGGACAGAATCCCAAACAAGCAGGCGAAGGAATTAGCTGTCCGATTCGTTTAAATAAATCAAAGTAGCGGGTCCGGCTCCGGGCTTCCTTCGTTCACATGTTTAATATGGATTCTGTCCTTTCTGAAGATTTACGTCCACTTATCAAGGGAGCCAGACAGAATAAGACAGTTTTTTTTTCTGATTTACGGGGTAATGTTTTCTATTAGAAATAACAATCTATATTTTTATCGGTTCAATTGCCCTTCTTGACTAATTTTTTTCCCCACGGAGCTGGGAAGGGTGAACGTAGATGGGCTTTAGGCTAGTGGGTCCCCCCCCCCCCCCCCCCCCCCCCCCCCCCCCCCCCCGAGAAATATTATTGGTTTAAATCTAGAATTCTGTCAATGTTGAAAAGATTTATTCCCGGTGATCAAACACAAGATGAAACTTATTTAACAGAAAGATTTTGTTTTTCAATTTCGGGAAAATGTTTTGTTTCTGGGACTTTTTAAACAATTTCTTCTTTCGATCTGTGTTACTATGGAAATATTTTTTCGCTGTTCTTTCTTCCCCTCTTCCTGACAAACACGCCATCTTTTTTCCGTTGGTCATCGCACCATGTAACGAAACAAATATTTCACCCACAGGTCGCCTTGACCCACGCGTCTCTGACAAAGAGTTCAATTTCAATCGGAACATGATATACCTCCCGTGTGTCCATTTCATCCCATAAAATGGCTGATCTCATTCCACGGAGAGCAGGGAAGGGATAGGAGAAGGGAAAGTAAGGGGGGGGGGGGGTGGACAGCAACGGGGGAGGAGAGTGAGAGGATGAGAGAGAGAGAGAGAGAGAGAGAGAGAGAGAGAGAGAGAGAGAGAGAGAGAAAGATCCAGAATTCATATGATAGCCTCCGAGACCATTTCGCTTTTTCATAAGGCTGAAAAACACTTGCCTTCTTCTTTCCGACCCAGGTTTCTGTTATCGGCGAAACTCAGGAGAATCAAAATGGAGCTGCTTCCTAGCAGGGAATGAACTGAACGGGATTTCAAAAAACAAAAACAAAAAAAACCCATTAAACGCGTCTGCCTGTCTTGTGTTAGATGGAAAATAAAAGAAACCCATTTTTTTTTTCTAACAGAATATTATGCAACATATCGGATGGAGAAGATAACGCTTGTTGTTAAGGGTATAGGCGTATAGGGAGGCGCTCGTTTTTTGCATCGCCGGTGTATCTTCCATTGATTCAATTTCATCTGCTCTGCAGGGGTTAAAAAGTGAATATTTTCACTTCACTTTATTCTTCGTTGTTTGCTTTCTTGTGATGAAACGTGTGAAATACAGTGAACACTGAGTAGGCAGCTGCTAAATCATGGGAGCAAACAATACTTTCCTTTGTCATAATTCCGTGTTAATAGCTCCCTGTCTCCAATAAGACGTCCTTTCCAATCAACCGTATCCAGGTTACCTGTCTGATCAGGATCCATACAGGTTGAAAAATTCATGATTCTTTGATTTTTTGTGCCCCTGTGAGAAATTTCCAAGACCCCAAGTCAGCTATTTTCACACACAAATGTATTGCTTATATTGTCAAACTCGCTGTGTCAGTGACGCAGGCAAAGGCTTAAATGTTCACTTTCTTTCCGTACACCTACACCGTACTAAGCAACTGTGTTTCTTGAAGGCATTTTTTATTCCGTGACTGTTCCATGCCTTGGGCCATGATTCCATGACTTTCCACACCTGCATTATTCCTTTCTTTCTTAAATTCCTGGTTTTCTGTGACCTACCAGGACCCTGTCTGTTTGTTTCTTTTCGTTTGTGCGACGACTTTCAAGACGAAACGGCTAGACCAGTCTGGAATTAAGGTCGATCTGCATTTGAATGTCAGTGGGATTTCTCCTGCTGCTGACTGTTGTGCGCATGTGTCAAAACGGGGTACACGAGTCAACGCGGGGAGCATGAGAAAAGCTTGGATCCATCTTTTTACGAAATTTCCATCTTTGTCCTGAGTGCGCTGTTTTCGTTTGTGTTGGATGAACAGATACATCATGCAGCATCAATGTGAATTTATGTGGAGGTACGTGTTTCACCATTAAAAGCAAAAGTTCCCTTTCTGATATAGTATTTACTTATTAGAAAACTGAATCCATAAGGTAAATGTTATAAAAAACAAAATGCAGAGTGCATACACTTGAAACACTTCTCTTCTCACTCTGATAAATTCTCTTCTTTCTTGGATATAGTATCTTGCAGAAATCAAAACCTAAATACATTCGAATTTCATTATAAGAAACAATCAAATAAAAGACCAGTCCTAAGAACTGGGTATGAAAATAACACGAGTTTAACGAAACATATCCTATCTTTGTCACTACCCAGGAAGACCAAAGACAGATGAACAAATAATGTCGATAAAGATTTCTCATGACTCATGATTTCAAATCGAGTCAGTCCATGCTGTTTATTGCCAAAGCATTCATGGAAGTTACCTCAGAGCTGAAAATGGGCTCAAATGATTATGCAGCTTATATACGATCTCTTCATACCGTCAGGAAATGCCTTCATTTCCAACTGAAACATTTTCTGTTGCATTTGACAGTCGATCGTCACACAGACACAGATATTCTATTTATGACTTACTGATATTGTGTGATAAGTATAATCTTTTTGAATTCTCAAAACGTTCCTGCAAATTACGTGGTGGTACTTTGGGGTTTCGTCCAGCTACCAACCAATGTACTGGTCTTCATACTCCAGTAACAGCAGAAAAAGAACTCTTACATGTTTTCAGTTGAACATTTGCATCTTTTTCTATACATTAGCGGTTGAGGTTATCTCTTCTTTCGCTATTTGTTTCGTCCAAAAGTTCGTCGCAACAATCGTGCATTCAATACCACTAAGCAAGTCACATCTACATTGTTCTGGATAACAATTTATCATCTGTTCCCAACATAAACTGATGGGCCCCTTGTACATATATATATATATATATATATATATATATATATATATATATATATATATAAATAATGAAACAATGAGGTAAACAACAAATCTGCTATTATCCAAAATATTTCGGCTACTTAGCCTTCCTCAGCAGGAGTTCTTCGTTTGTAAACAAACGCAACGTCATTATGTCTTTTCGATTAGTTTTACGTCAATTGATGATGTCATTGTGTTCCTTTTATATATATATATATATATATATACATATATATATATATAAACCTTAAAAATCCTATCCTAGCGACAGCGAAAAAAACTTCCTGTTGTTTATCCCTCAGCCGACTGTCGTGGTCATCGGTCTCAAGAAAGAAAACGTGAAGGCAGGCAAACCAAACGGGCAAACAAAAACAATAAAAGATTAACAAATCAACAAAATAATAGGGAAAAAAGTGAAAACAAACAAGCTCAAATGAAACTTAAAACACTGCAAAATTCAAAGTAACACGATAACTGGAACGCACGCACACCAGATGTTCTTTTCCACCGTACAGATTCCCTGTCGTTAGGTCATGGGTACCCTTGGCCGCAACAATGTCACATAAACTGAACGGTCCTTTGTCGTAAGCTCGGACTCTCAAACAATGCTGCACTGGAACAAGAAGATAAGGGGCGAAAGTTGAAAGGTTGAAAAAAAAAAACAGAAGAAGGGATTTCGTGACTGTACCGTCACGAATAATCACAACGTGAGAAGTCCGGAGTAACACCACCGAATAAATTTCAAGCACTTTTTTGTTTGCACGCTTAAAAAAATGACAAAGTCACACGTAAGGAAACAAATATTTCTCCTTGAAATGTCATACCTGGGGCAAAAAATTCCATAAACTGTCTCCATTTACGACTGTGGACAATCACTTCAGTGCAGTTTTCCAGACGAGGTTTTTACATCACCGTCCATTTGTGAGAAAGTACCCGTCCTTCAATCGACCCATTCCTTGCACAAGAAACTTTATTCCAGTTGTATAGCAAGTCAAGCAGTGGACTGTATAAGATGTCTGTTTCTTCGCTGAGAGAGGTTTGGTTTTAATGACGTCATTTCGGGGTGATGGAAAGTCAGAATCTTTGACAGGGGAGTACAAAAGGTCTGCACGGTTATCACAATTCATTTGGAGAAGAAAAGTGAGCTGCTTTTCTGTGTATTCGTCGTGAGCGGTGAGCGGAGACCTGGGCCAAGTCAGGATGAGCGGAAGAAAGTCCTGGCCATGACAGCCACGCACACAGTCAGCAAGGCAGACGACAGGCGGGGCTGAACGGAAGCGGAACCAGCGTTGTGCCAACTTCCGTCGTGTGACGAAGGCGATGGTTGCCCTTGCCGGGATACGGGCTGGAACAGATCAAAATATGCAAGAAAACTTTTAAACAAAAAGTATACAGATACAATATCTATATCTTAAATCTATTTACATTAGGCAATTTACCTCCCTAACACATGAATACATTTAAAACTTATTTCAACCACGCTACAAGTAATATCTATACTCCTCACCAATCTCTTACAGTAGTATAACTGCACAGCAAGGTGTGCTGGTGAACTTTCTTTTCTTTTTTAATTAATGTTCATAATACAAGCATGGGTGCATGCTACTTGGAAATGATAAATGTCTACATTTGCCTGTAAATAATGAATATGGGTATGCATGTTATGCTTTAATCTGTAATGATATGGACATGACCATGTGGAAACGTAATTGGATTTTTAATGCAGATATACACAAAGAAATTACTGTAATTGTTGTTGCTATGATTACATCTGTTCTGTCGACGTGATGCTCTTCATATCTACTTTCCACCATGACCCATAGTTATTACAAACAGAAAAAAAATCACACCCGTGCCCTTTCCCTACTCGCACTTGAAGTGTTTCTGCGCCTACAAAATAGCGTCCATACTTAGCAAATCGACGGCAGAGAGTTCCTCTTTTTATGTCCTCTTGCTTTCTTTATTTCGTCTGTACTTCTTTTTTTTGTAAGATCCTTTCCAGTCCACTTAATACCTCATCCTCCACCCTCTACAAAATCTTTGCAACTGCAGTCTATGACTGCCTCTTTTTCAGGCCATCGCCACATCAAAATGTTGATGGGAATGCGTGACTGGACTTAGCCTCTGAGGAAGGCCTTTACTTTTTAAAACAGATTTGTCATATGTATTTTATCCCGATTTTTCCTCTGTATATCCCTCTTTATGCCGGCTGTGCTATGTAAGCAGTTCCATGACAAGCTATTCCCGCACAGTTGTGTAATCAGCGAGTATAATTCACAGAGGCGTTTCGGAAAGCAGAGAAATGAACTGGACTGATGGTAGCTCTGTGACAATGTATATTCTGTTTTTTTGTTGTTGCAAGCCAAGATTGTTGTACGCTAGAAACAAGCTGTGAAGATTAAATGACGTGGCGGTTGTTTGGCAGTGAAGGGGGTGGGGGTGGAGGTGGGGGGGAGTCAGAATGGGTGGTTTTACGAGATGCGCTAATGAAGCCCAGTCAACTGGGTACTAACTGGTATCTTTTCAAACACTTTGCTGACCTTTGGCACTCTTGAGAATTCACTATTTATTGGGAATATGATTTTTATAAAGCCGTCTTGTTCTCCCTTTACTTATTTAATTAAAGATAGTTAGCTGTGTTTATGTTTCCTCCTTAACATTGTTTACTGTTTGTTCAATGTCATTTTTGGACATGGTTCATCTCTGAGAAAACACATGAAAATTAAAAAAATGAGCCGTATTGACGACCATGCAGGTTAATTTCGATCATCTGTTACTTTCATACACCATGGAGTTACTACACATAGAATCAACTTTATCTCATGATCGTGTTTCATGTTCCACTAACCGCTTTAGTGACGACGTTGTAGTTGCACTTGTTGCTCTGTCGCACCATGGGTTTGACCAACTTGGTGACCAGGTCGGAGGCGTCCGCGCCACAGCTCTGACGGACGTTGTTCTGTATGCACTGAAGGGTGCCTCTCATTTCACTGGACAACAGAGAAAAGGGAGACTGTGTATCACCCGCAGTGGTATGCATGGAGGGTTCACTGTAACGCTCGTTAGTGACCAGCATTTGAACTCGTTTCTACTGTGGTAAGCGTATACAGGGTGCATGGCAGAACAATGCCATACTTTCAATTAAATCTGGTATGCGAAAAAAAAGAGTACTCAAAACAAGTCACTAAGATGTCGTTATGAGTAGGAGAGAGAGAGAGAGAAGAGAGAGAGAGAGAGAGAGAGAGAGAGAGAGAGAGAGAGAGAGAGAGAGAGAGAGAGAGAGAGGAGGACAAGAAGAAGAAGAAGAAGAGGAAGAGAGAGTGAGTGAGAGACAGAGAGAGACAGAGGGGGAGGGAGGGAGAGAGTTATGTGGAAACACACACACACACACACACACACACACACACACACACACACACACACACACATATATATATATATATATATATATATATATATATATATATATATATATATATATATATATATATATATATGTGTGTGTGTGTGTGTGTGTGTGTGTGTGTGTGTGTGTGTGTGTGTGTGTGTGTGTGACAGAGAGGGAGGGGAGGGGGGAATACTGACAGGAAAACATGAAAGACATAAATATGAATTCTGAACATTGATGTATCTTATCTCCAGTCCTGATGAGAACTGCGAGTGACCAATAACTCAAACACCGCGATCAAATATTAACAACTGCTCTTGCGCGTCCCATGCAATCCACTAGTGTAGCTCTTATCCCGTCTATCTCTTAACCCTGAACAGGAGTCACTGCGGCACCACTGTGACTTCTGACATCTCTCCATCTATTGCCGGTTCTCTGTGGCTCTGTGACAGCTGGAGACAGACAAGCCCGTCTACTCCCTGATGTCTCCCCACCTCTAGATCTCTCTGCCTCTTCCTCGTCCGCCTGACACTGTGCCCTGCAAGATGATTTTGACCAAGCTGACTGTTCTTGAAAAGTGCTCGTGTCAATGACTTGTTCTGCACAGTGCTGAACAGGTCGTCGTCCAGGTCAAAGGTTAAATTCTCATAGTCTGATGGCCACAGAGGCAATGAACTGTGGGAGGTCCGTGGTGTGTAGGGCACGGCATCGTGGACAGCGATACCTGTTCCTCTGCTTCCGCCGCATTTAACCTGCCCTGAGCTGAATCAGGTACATTTTACTAGTGGGTTTGGGTTCTGTGGATCTCTGAATGTTACACTCCCTTTACGTATTGATAAAGTATTCATACATTACTTGTAAATGCTGCTATTTGCAATTATTTTTTTTCTGGCCTGACATTTTACAACAAACAATATACAGAAAAAAAGGAAAATCAATATACACGTCCGATAGAATAATTTTCTTGGCGATCAATATCCATACGCAAATAGCATAGCAGTCTGGATAGAGCCGTGCAGCTATTTTCACGGTGTACCTTCTAATTCTACGTCTGTACCTTCTTACCGCTTCAAATGAAAGTTTTTGACTGGTACACAGAAACAGATTACTGGTACACAGGGACAGACTGACCTGCAAAACTCGGCTATATGCCTGGTGTCCACACTGGTCATCAATTTGATGGTGTCAGTGGTATTCAGGTAACGCTGGAAACATCGCTCGGTTGTCGGCCCTGCCTTCGTGATGCACGACTGGTGCAGGGCGTACTCTGCAGCCACACAACAAAGGGTCAGGATGTGATCACTTTGATCCACGTCACGGAATACACAATGCCGTTTCTACAAACTAAACATAGGAAATCAACGTATTAAGTAAAGGAAACGAGTCTAATGGTCTAGGATTCAGGGACATTTCCCCTGTTTAATACACCGAACAACACTTTTTGGATGGTGGGTAATTTTTCTTTAAAAATCGGAATATGTCTTTGTAAGCAGTAGACAAGTAGTTTACTCCGTTTTGGACAACTTTGCACTAAAACGAAATTCATCTCCTGTGACATTCGTGCCATTCGTACAAGACCTGTTTCTCCAAGAACATGACGCAATGACAGCAAGACTGGTCTTCACAATCAAGATACGTATGTGCAAACATTTACATTAAGTTTCAGAGTTACGTTCGAGTTAAGATTTCTGCGTAATGGTTTTTTGTTTTTTGTTTTTGTTTTGAGAGAAGAGAGAGAGAGAGAGAGAGAGAGAGGAGAGAGAGAGAGAGAGAGAGAGAGAGAGAGAGAGAGAGAGAGAGAGAGAGAGAGAGAAGCTGCATATGATTTAGATAAAATGCACCGAACTGCTCTTTTCCAAAGGCAAAATTTTCAATCCAGTGTTCCATCCCTTCCTTGATTTATTGAATTTGCTCCATAATTGAGTTAATTTTGGAAATTTATCCGCATTTCCAATTAATTCACGTTTGAACTTAAATTTTTATTTAGCTAGTTCCTTGTTTAAATGTTAGCTCTTCGAAAGGTTAATCTGACAGTGATTATTTTTCGTCTGCGCGTGTGTGTCATCAAAACAATCTAATTTCTTACTCTGTGTGTGTGTGTGTGTGTGTGTGTGTGTGTGTGTGTGTGTGTGTGTGT
>CM031604.1:63276509-63296509 GCA_018398815.1 Conus ventricosus
CGGCGCTGGCCCATTACGGTGATAGGGGCCGACAAGGCTGGCAAAACATAGACAACGTGTCGGGACAAGCGCGCCGCACGTGCACTCTCTCGCCCATCCCGGTGTGTGGAGCTAGAATGTCTCCCTCTATTTTTGTTACCAGTATCCACGTCAGGAGGAATCAAGTCCGAATTTCATCACACGCACACAAACGCACGCACGCACCCACGCACGCGCGCGCGCGCACACACACACATCCCTAAGGACGACTTTAGTTCACTGTACAATCAATCGTCTGACAAGATAGATTTGTGCGCCAATATAATTATCAAAATATTGGGAAAGTGTCAAATTTCTCAATTTCGTTAATCCTTCATGTTGTTGTAGAAATTAGCAGGCAAGGTCGCGACTCTCTCCCCGCCTTCTCTCTCTTTGCATGCGAGGACATGTGTGTGTGTGTGTTGTGTGTGTGTGTGTGTGTGTGTGTGTGTGTGTGTGTGTGTGGTGTGTGTGTGCTGTGTGTGTGTGTGAGCGCACGCGCGTCCCCCCCCCCCCCCCCCCCCCATCCTTCCGCGTGCGTGCACACCGGCGATGGATATTTAACGCAAACAAATGGTTTGTTTTTCGAAATCCAGGGAATGTTTCCAACCAAAATGACGCTACCTGTAGGACAAACATACGAGCTACTGGTGATTATGAAGTTAATATTGGCAAATACTGAACTGATGCTGGAGAATAGAAAATTGATGCAATTGATAATAAATCTTAAATAGCTTTTGACTAATGGTGATAATTTGGAGCATGCTGATGCAAAGTCACTGGTAATAGTTTACAACGAAGGGGGGAAAAAAAGAAAGAAAAGACAGAGAGAAAGAAACAGTGAACCAATGCTGCCGTGACAAAAACTCGGGAACACCACCTATGATTACACGTGCTTTCGCGCACCCGTAAACACAAACAGGAAGATGCAGGGCTGCAACAGAGAGAAGACGTGGAAGTGGTCTGGACTTCAGATAAGCAGTAATGACAATGATACATGATATTGTTGCTTCTGTTCCTAATCGTAGCACAAGAAGTGTTCGACAACACGAACGCTGCTATCATTACCATCGTGAGTTACAAACTCCGGGGCGTAGACCAGAGAGGGAAGCATTTCCAGTCCCCGACACCGAAGCTAGCGGCTCTCCGCCACGTCTCCAGAACTCGATACACTCCGGCAGACGTGGGGAAGAGCGTGGTGCGCACCGAAACATCTTTGATGAGACGCAGCTCTTCCAGGTGGAAACCCACCAGGATCGCGGGAATTCCTCTCATTCATTCGCCTCCTTTCCAGCCATGCCGACTTCCACGGTCGGACCCGGTCTTCTAAGGAGTGCGTTAGAGTCACAGACAACGCTTAAAATGTGTGAACTTCTGAAGCGGTGTAACAATTTGTTGTTGAGTTCAAAATGTGTTGTGGTAGGGATCAAGCTGTTGCTAAAAGGTTTCCAGTCACGAACGCAGACCTGGTCATCTCTGAATCTGGTTCTATTTCGTTCCTTCGCTCGTTTTACTAAGACTTTAACGGTTCTTTCGGTGGTGCCAAATCTCGAAATCCAGAACTAAGTACGCTCGAAGCACACACACATAACAGACGAAACCAAACGAGCTGGAGTAGTGGGGAGTGGAGGTGTGGGTGCCTTCGACCAGACTGTTCTGACTGTCCCAACAAAGTGCCAACGGGGATGTGGTAGCGTGGTATTCCGGGAATCCAGGAAAGGGTGAAGCATTTTCCCTTTAACAGTGCGGTATAAAACGGTGGGACACACCACCTGGTCATCCGAATAGTCTGATGTAGCAGCATTTCCAGACACATCTCCACGTGCTAGTCTCCTCTCTTTAATCGAAACCAAAAGCGAAAGTCAACAAGAACTCATGACAAACAGATGACTTAAATGCATGCTGAGACGATAATTGGACAGAAAGCTTTGAACCGCCCGCGCTCGGCTGTGATCGCATAAACTTACTTGCCTGCTCCTTGTTTTTCGTCTTTGGCGAATTACAGCGAGTCGCAAGTTCTGCTGCGTAATGCACTATACGAGAGTACGTCCGAATTGAAGCGAATTAAGCAAACACAGTACGGAAGGAAACCGTGTTCTCAAACTAGAATAGACCAACAGACTTTTCTAAGCAGGACAACATTTTTTTTTCACCGCCGGATTTCCGGTCAAAGCCAGGGAACTGGCTGGCCTAAAACTATTAGAATGGTTGAAGCATTAAGATGGGCGACCAAATTCCGATATCTACGACTACATAAACAGCAACAGAATGACTGAAACAGACAGAAAACGGACAGACCTAATGTTACAATACTACCATGCTACAGCATTAAGATAAGCTGGGAGAAAAAGATATCGAACTCCATACTACTCCCACCAGAATGATTAAAAACAATTAAATGGACAGATAACAGAGAAATGTAACACTGTACTGATACCACCAGACTGATTGAAAGATTAAAACTGACAGAGAACAGAGATATATACGCAATACACCACCACCAAAATGACTGAAGCGTTGAGACGGACAGTGAACAGAAATATCTAAAACCACGCACATACCACCCCAATGATACACAGCAGATATAGCTAAAACTACGCTAATACCATCAGAATGGCTGATTAAGATGGACAGAGATTAGATGCATAACACCCAATCAACCCACCGGAATGATTGAAACATTAAGATGCGTGGTGAACCGAGATATATTACACAACACTAATTCCACAGAATGACTGAAACATTCAGACGAGCGGCTAACAGATTTCTAATACTACACTGATACCGCCAGAACGACTGCACATGGGCTGTGAACAGGTTTGTTTACTATCACACAAAATCACCGCAACGACTGAGGCATGAAAGTGATTTCCGATGAACTGAGATAGAGAAGATGTCACAGAACAAGTCAATCACCCTTCAGGGCATTCAACTGAGACCCGCAACTGCAACAGGACAAGGAACAGTAAAGAGATGTCTTATTCCATCATTTGAAAAAGCAGTAAGATGGACCACGAACTGATATTTAACCGAAGAAACCCCACCACAATACTGCAACATAACAATGAGCCTTGAACAGTCATATGCAGTGGAATCTCTCAATGCAGACCAACAGAACTGGTGGCTTGTATTTTCCAGTTGACAACTACCTGGGGCTACTTAGTGCATTTTCATCTCTCTTATTTATTGGCGCCGCGTGTGTCCAAGAAATAGTTGTCGAAAATTTACTAGTCTGTTCCGTGTTGTGGATTAATTAAGCGTTACTTTGCATCATGTCTTGTGTGTTTGTTTTGTATTTTGGCTACAAAAGGATTAAAACGGTTCCTAATTAGATGCAAGATGTTTCATAAAAACACATTTTAAGGGAAGGAATGACGTTTTTATACACAAGTTTTGTTTGTTTTTACGGAGAGGGATGGGAGGGATCGTCACTTTACCCAACGGACTCAATCAACGAAGCATAAAATATATGATGAAGACGGAGAAAAATTCCTGTATCGACACCTCGATGAATGAAGCACAAAGACAAAGAGCTGTTTTCATGGTTATAATTATCTGATTTCATGAGTCATACTGATATTTTTTTCATATATCATGATTGTCCGTTTTCATAAGTCATGAGTATCTCTTTCCATGAGTCATAATTATCTATTTTCAAGGGCTATGAGTAAAGTATTTGTGCTGATCACATCGGACCTCTCTGTCGGCCCCAAAGCAAGAACACGGGTAAAAATGATGTTACAACATCAAAGAAAACAATCACTGTGACATAAAAGCAAAAGTTACCAATGTTCCTGAAGAAAACGTCTGTTTTCCCCCAAGAAAAAGGGTATCGTGGGGTGGAAGCTTATTAGACAGCACAAAATACTAATTTTCCGTGTTAGGTATCCTACTATAAGAGCCATTCTTTCAAGCTTTCGCGGGGCGTCGACTTTGACTCTTTTTGACGTAGATACAAAGATAAATACGAATGTTCCAATACTCCACCTGCTAGTAATCTCCGAACAAACACACGCGCGCGCGCGCACAACACAAACACACGCACACACACATACACACACGCACGCACGCACACACGCACACCTCGCAACATGGTCTTGTATGATCTGACTGTTAAAACCGACCGAACATGTAGGTACTTGCGCTTCACCAGCAAAACTTTTATTCTGGATTTGCGTTTCTTCAGTCAGTTTAGTTTATACGTATTCTTTAATTTGCTTTCAACCCCAACGCGAATAAATGAGAAAAGAGAACACACACACACACACACACACACACACACACACACACACACAAGAACCTCATCATTCTCCGTGATGATTCAAGACATTCTGCGATGAACTCCATCAAACCTAACTCTATCAAAATCTTGCTCTTCACTTTCAACTGACGCCATGCCAAAATCATGAACATCGCCATTTTCACCGAGAGTCCACGGGACTAAAGTCCTAAGACCCGCTTTCGCCACCTGGAGTGGGGATGACGTAATCAGGTACCTAACGTCAGAAGAACGTATGCCGATTGTTCGTTACCGGCACCTCTCGTGGCCCGGGCTGACGACAAGGAAGGCCTTTGAGCGTTATCTCAAGCTGCCTGCCGAGTGCTGTCCCTTTATCTGGTTCTGTCGACGGAGCGGGTCGGGTGGCTCTGCGGTGCTGATAATGGCCAGCTCTGTGGCATACATAAACTGCTGCCCAGTGCATCGTGCACCGACTCCCAGTCCTTTGCTTTACTTTGTTTGGATTTCTTTTCATCTCTCTCTTCCTGTGTGTGAGTGTGTGTGTGTGTGTGTGTGTGTGTGTGTGTGGTGTGTGTGTTGTGTGTGTAGTGGGAGTCTCTCTCTCTCTCTCTCTCTCTCTCTCTCTCTCTCTCTCCTGCGTGCGTGCGTGCATGCGTGAGTGAGTGTGTGTGTGTGTGTGTGTGTGTGTGTGTGTGTGTGTGTGTGTGTGTGTGTGTGTGTGTGTGTGTGTGTATGTGTGTGTGTGCGATGTGTGAGTGTGTGTGTGTGTGTGTGTGTGTGTTGTGTGTTTACTTGAGAGAGAGAGAGAGAGAGAGAGAGAGAGAGAGAGAGAGAGAGAGAGAGAGATCAGCGAGCGTGCGCTGTTTGTTATTGTAATCGCTGTTGCTTTGTTTATCTGTTGGGAAGACCCATGAGGGATGTTTTATATGCATATGTTTGTTTATCTAAGAAATTTCATCTTCCTGTATAATTTAGCAGGGAAGAGCTTATTTGTTTGCATGAGGAGTAGTTCGCGACGAAGCTCCTCTTGGAGAGAAACCCTGAGCAAATAAAGACAACGATAAGATGCACCTGATACTTTTTTTTCAGGAAAAGGAGAAGGAGAATAAAATTACAACATTGAGATGAGAAAGGAAGAGGGGAAATAAGCGAAAGCGTAAAGGAAACGAGAAAGGAAAAACCTAAACAACTGCACTGGGGAGGAAAAGAAGAGGAGAACATCATTTATCTTGTCTCGGACCCGTGACAGAGTTTAGGGGGGAAAAGCAAACATACATGACAAAAGAGAGAAAGACGGATGCGAGTTTTCTGTGGACAGCCTACCAAAGAGCGTGCGTGATATGACGATCTACAGACTCTTTGATCCTACTGGAAACCAGCATTTCGCTTGAGGCCTGATGATGGTTTCAGTACCGTGCATAGAAGAGGAACACAGCCACGGACTCTTGAACAGTTCCTGTATCGATGGAAACCACGGTTTAGTTCCACCCTGGACACACGTTTCAGAGCTGCAGCCTCTCCGCAGCAAGTCCGGCAAATGGCAGAAACGTCCTTGAATTTTACAAAGTACCAGACATAAAGAAGAAAATGGCTGGAAACGTTAGGGAAACGAATAAAAGTAAGGAAGCCCAAACATGCCCCGACAGCTTACTTAAATAGAAAACTCTTCTTCTGGAGCGTTCTCCGCCCTTTTTTCTTTCACCATCGCTTCATTCTCCTTTTTTTTTTCCGCTACAGTCATTATCGTTCTTTTCTTTTCGTTTCCTTTTTTTCACGACTGGTTGTCTGCATGAAAGAAAACCTCTTGGCACGATAATTTTGCTGTAACAGCGGCAGCTTAAAAAATTAATAACGCTTATCTGTTCAGAATTGTAGACATATTCTTAACAGAACTTCAAGAAATGAAGAAAACCACAGATAACAAAATGAAGGATGTGTATGGAGGCAGGAAGTGGGCGAGGATAAATGGTTTAAAAAGGACAGAAAGGGTGGTGGTGGAGAGAGAGAGAGAGAGAGAGAGAGAGAGAGAGAGAGAGAGAGAGAGAGAGAGAGAGAGAGAGAGAGAGAGAGAGAGAGAGAGAGAGAGAGAGAGAGAGAGAGAGAGAGAGAGAGAGAGAGAGAGAGAGAGAAGGGTGGGTTGGGGGCGTGGGGTGGATGGATATGGAACTTGTGGAAAGGTAGAGCTTTCGCTTCCTCCTCTCTCTCTCTCTCTCTCTCTCTCTCTCTCTCTCTCTCTCTCTCTCTCCGTCTCGCTTTCGGTGTCTCTCATTTCCAAAAGAAAGAGAAAAAAAAAACACGTCCATACAAAGTTCCATCAACACACGCACAGACATTCCCTCCCCTTTCCTCACCGAACCCCCTCTCTTCCTCCCCCCCCCCCCCCCCCCCCACCAGCCCTTCCTCTCGCTCTCGCTCCCTGTGACTCCCTCTCCCCTCCAACCCCCCTCCCCCAAACTCACTTTCAATGATGGTATCGTCCGAGCAGAGGGCCTTGAGCGAGGTCTCGGCGCCATGCAAGTTCTTCATGGAGTCCTCGATGGCCTGAGATCGTGGACACCGCTTCTTCAGGGTCTGATGCACGACATGGCGTCTACGAACGACCTGTTGCCAACACAGCACATACAGCCTGATGACCGTTTATCTCAAATATATGGAAATTGGCGGCAGTACAGAAGGAGAACGAGAGACGGGGAGGGGGGGGGGGGGGGGGGGAGAAAGGGTAGAGGATGTAGGGGGAAGAACAACAAAAGAAACAATACGAATAGCAGCAGCAGCAGCAGCAGCAGCAACAGCAGAGACGACAATGAGGCAACATGAACAACGGGAATCACAGAACTAGAGAGCACTCTGAATTTGATCAACTGGATCCCAGGGACGTTTGTGTGCTTGTTTTTTGTTTGTTTGATCGACTGTTTTTGTTTTGCGTCGGGTGTTAAGTGCATCCCCCTTATACTCCCCCCCCTCCCCCCCCCCCCCCCCCCCCCCCCCCCCGCATCCCACCCCTCCCCCACTCCCAAAATCAATACGATGTACGACAGCCGAGCTTTTGTGGAAGTTCATGCAATGATGAACATTTAATTCTATTGTGATCGTCAATTGAGGGCAAGGGTATAGCTCTGTAACAATATGTGCAAGTCTGAATAAATTCTTTATCTCGAGACAAGAGACTGACTCATTTATCTGTTGTTGTTTTTTTTATTTAACGTGCTTTAGCAGGAGGAGCGTGTGTGTGTGTGTGGTGTGTGTGTGTGTGTGTGTGTGTGTGTGCGTGTGCGTGTGTGTGCGTGTGTGAGTGTGTGTGTGTGTGTGTGTGTGTGTGTGTGTGTGTGTGTGAGAGTGTGAGTGAGTGTAAATGTAAGAGTGTGCGTGCGTGTGTGTGTGCGTGCGCGCGCGCGCGCGCGCGCGCGTGTGTGTGTGTGTGTGTGGTGTGTGTGTGTGTGTGTGTGTGTGTAAAAGATAGGATCGAAAGTTGCGATGCGGGCGGTCGACTTCAGGGAACATTACAGCACTCTTGCTGCTACCTCTTCATTTACGGTTGTAGCACAATTGAGTATGTACATAATACATACTGCAAGTACACACAGCGAATGACTACAAAGTAATCCATGCAAATTATGAGTACTGAAATAAGTAAGTCCGTGTATTTATCTACCCCTTCACACATACATTCATTTCTAGGAAACTGAATATTCCAGATGCATATAAACGTGAAACCAGCGCCACCAAAATAGCGGCGCATTAAGATAGGTTGGCATTTATTTAATCACTATAAGTTTTACGTTGACAGGTATCTCGACAGTGTGGCCGACAGCGATAATCATCCCAGAAAACTGGGGAATAAACCATCGCACTTAAGTAACGTCATCAAAATGTCAGACGATAAACCCTGGCAGTAAGACGAGCAGTTTAACATCGCGCACGGATTCTGGAATCTCCACACACAATCTGGAGCTTCGATGACGCTTATGTCAATCAAGCTCATGAAGATGACCATCGTCCTGATTGTTAGACCACGTCTGTTGAAGTTTCAGGCATCTAAGGAGCCAGCTATCCAATGCTGCCCTCGGAAACATGTTTTACACACTAAAGCTGTGTTTATGCATGCGACTGTCAACGGCTCTTGGTCAGAGTACACAAAGCTTAAGTTGTAAAAAAAAAGAAAAGATGAGAGCTGTCTGGTCAGCTCTGCTGCCAGAAATTGGCTGACTGTGACATGAACGTAAGCATCGTCTCATCCGCTGTTCAGGTTACCGGCTGACCACAATCATCCGCTGTTCAAGTTACCGGCTGACCACAGTCATCTGCTGTTCAGGTTACCGGCTGACCACAATCATCCGCTGTTCAAGTTACCGGCTGACCACAGTCATCTGCTGTTCAGGTTACCGGCTGACCACAGTCATCCGCTGTTCAGGTTACCGGCTGACCAGTCATCTGCTGTTCAGGTTACCGGCTGACCACAGTCATCTGCTGTTCAGGATACCGGCTGACCACAGTCATCCGCTGTTCAGGTTACCGGCTGACCACAGTCATCTGCTGTTCAGGTAACCGGCTGACCACAGTCATCCGCTGTTCAAGTTACCGGCTGACCACAGTCATCTGCTGTTCAGGTTACCGGCTGACCACAGTCATCTGCTGTTCAGGTTACCGGCTGACCACAGTCATCCGCTGTTCAAGTTACCGGCTGACCACAGTCATCTGCTGTTCAGGTTACCGGCTGACCACAGTCATCCGTTGTTCAGGTTACCGGCTGACCACAGTCATCCGTTGTTCAAGTTACCGGCTGACCACAGTCATCCGTTGTTCAGGCTACCGGCTGACCACAGTCATCTGTTGTTCAGGTTACCGGTTGACCACAGTCATCCGTTGTTCAGGCTACCGGCTGACCACAGTCATCCGTTGTTCAGGCAACCGGCTGACAGTCATCCGTTGTTAAGGCTACCGGCTGACCACAGTCATCTGTTCAAGTTACCGGCTGACCACAGTCATCCGTTGTTCAGGTTACCGGCTGACCACAGTCATCTGTTCAAGTTACCGGCTGACCACAGTCATCCGCTGTTCAGGTTACCGGCTGACCACAGTCATCTGCTGTTCAGGTTACCGACTGACCACAGTCATCCGCTGTTCAGGTTACCGGCTGACCACAGTCATCTGTTCAAGTTACCGGCTGACCACAGTCATCTGCTGTTCAAGTTACCGGCTGACCACAGTCATCCGCTGTTCAAGTTACCAGCTGACCACAGCCATCCACTGTTCAGGTTACCGGCTGACCACAGTCATCCGCTGTTCAGGTTACCGGCTGACCACAGTCATCTGCTGTTCAGGTTACCGGCTGACCACAGTCATCCGCTGTTCAAGTTACCGGCTGACCACAGTCATCCGTTGTTCAGGTTACCGGCTGACCACAGTCATCCGCTGTTCAGGTTACCGGCTGACCACAGTCATCCGCTGTTCAGGCTACCGGCTGACCACAGTCATCCGCTGTTCAGGCTACCGGCTGACCACAGTCATCCGCTGTTCAGGCTACCGGCTGACCACAGTCATCCGTTGTTCAGGCTACCGGCTGACCACAGTCATCCGCTGTTCAGGTTACCGGCTGACCACAGTCATCCGCTGTTCAGGTTACCGGCTGACCACAGTCATCCGCTGTTCAGGTTACCGGCTGACCACAGTCATCCGCTGTTCAGGCTACCGGCTGACCACAGTCATCCGCTGTTCAGGTTACTGGCTGACCACAGTCATCCGTTGTTCAGGCTACCGGCTGACCACAGTCATCCGTTGTTCAGGCTACCGGCTGACCACAGTCATCCGTTGTTCAGGCTACTGGCTGACCACAGTCATCTGTTCAAGTTACCGGCTGACCACAGTCATCCGTTGTTCAGGTTACCGGCTGACCACCGTCATCTGTTCAAGTTACCGGCTGACCACAGTCATCCACTGTTCAGGTTACCAGCTGACCACAGTCATCCGCTGTTCAGGTTACCGACTGACCACAGTCATCCGCTGTTCAGGTTACCGGCTGACCACAGTCATCCGCTGTTCAGGTTACCGGCTGACCACAGTCATCTGCTGTTCAGGTTACCGACTGACCACAGTCATCCGCTGTTCAGGTTACCGGCTGACCACAGTCATCCGCTGTTCAGGTTACCGGCTGACCACAGTCATCCGCTGTTCAAGTTACCGGCTGACCACAGTCATCCATTGTTCAGGTTACCGGCTGACCACAGTCATCCGCTGTTCAGGTTACCGGCTGACCACAGTCATCCGCTGTTCAGGCTACCGGCTGACCTCAGTCATCCGCTGTTCAGGCTACCGGCTGACCACAGTCATCTGCTGTTCAGGCTACCGGCTGACCACAGCCATCTGCTGTTCAGGTTACCGGCTGACCACAGTCATCCGCTGTTCAGGTTACCGGCTGACCACAGTCATCCGCTGTTCAGGTTACCGGCCGACCACAGTCATCCGCTGTTCAGGTTACCGGCTGACCACAGTCATCCGCTGTTCAGGTTACCGGCTGACCACAGTCATCCGCTGTTCAGGTTACCGGCTGACCACAGTCATCCGCTGTTCAGGCTACCGGCTGACCAGTCATCCGCTGTTCAGGTTACCGGCTGACCACAGTCATCCGTTGTTCAGGTTACCGGCTGACCACAGGACTGTTAGACAGACATTACTGATGCACTCGTGCCTAAACGTGCGAGTCAGATCAAACGGTACGACTGGCAGGGATAACGGATCTAAGGACGCTGCGAAACGGACGGTGATCTGTCTCACACAGCACTTACCACACTGTGCCATTAAAAGAAACGGGACAGCCATGGCGTCCAATCTCCTTCCCCCACTCCGGTTCATTCCGTACGGAAAGAATCGTCGGTTTCTGGAAGTTCGGTCCTACTGACTTCCTCTTTCTTGTCACTCTCTTTGACCCTGCCTTTATTTCTTCTTTCTTACTTTATCGTCGCCCACTGTTTGTTTATTCGTATGTTAATTCGCCTTCGCGGCTTTTTCTCCTGTCTATGTTCTAGCAAGCCTCATACACGTTTCCCCTCTAGTCACAATTTATGACATGCCATTTGTTAAACCAAATTTTGTCAAACATGTTTGTCGTGAAACTATACACACTGTTTAGAGCTGTCAATTCTGCAGTGGCCTTTTTATGCTTTCTTTAACCCCCCCCCCCCCCCCCCCCCCCCCCCCCACACACACACACACACTCTCCAAACTGAGGGGGGGGGGGGGGGAGGGTAAAATAGGCCGCTCTCGGCAGGGTCAAGTATTATACACTTGAAGATCATCATTACTTTACGACGTTGTTGCTAACTGATGTGTACATGCAGCTACCATTTTTGTTGTTGCCTTTTCCCGGACTTTTTTTTGGCTGCGTATTGAAAGCCCTGTAAATGCCCTGTGTGGCAAACTACATTATAAAAATACAACTGGAATACACCAGTTTCAATGGCTTTCCTTGAACACAAAATGGGGCAACCGGAAGATCGAACTTGGAGCCAGCTAAGTGCAAACTCAGTTTTTCAGCAATCAGATTTTTATTTCTCATTTTGTCCCCACTCCGTAGCAATACTCTCCCATCGCTCATTTTGGCTCGCCTGTACATAGCCACACCCAGACATGTCCGGTCTTGTCACAGACCCAACACTGCAGTCTGCAGGGGCCAATCACTGTCAGGTCGACATCAGATAACCCACAAGGGAACTAGTACTATCGCTGTGCCTCACTCCGGCGGTGTTCAGTCGCGGTGCCAGTTTGGTCCAACGTATACAGAACGCCACTTCCAAAGCCAACTTTTGATGGCAATTAGAGCTGATTAGTCGCGGAGCCAGCGTCAGCAAGCGGCCCCCTCTGGAGAGCAGCACCACCCCGTCCATCATCCCAACGACAGTGCCCTTGAGCTTGCTGATATCGACAACTTGTACGTAAAAGGAACATGACATAGATGCGGAGACGAAATGGAACCAGAGTTTATCATAAGAGCAGAGCTTGAAGTGAAACAGAATTTCGTTTTTTGTTTTTTTCAATGACTATGTTGAAGAAGAAGAAGAAGAAGAAGAAGAAGAAGAAGAAGAAGAAGAAGAAGAAGAAGAAGAAGAACAACAACAACAACAACAACAAAAACAACAAGACGAAGAAGGGGAGGAGGAGAAAAGAAGAAGAAGAAGAAGAAGAAGAAGAAGAAGAAGAAGAAGAAGAAGAAGAAGAAGAAGAAGAAGAGGAAGAAGAAGAAGAAG
Source organism: Conus ventricosus (assembly GCA_018398815.1). Taxonomy (NCBI): domain Eukaryota; kingdom Metazoa; phylum Mollusca; class Gastropoda; order Neogastropoda; family Conidae; genus Conus; species Conus ventricosus. Next base: position 63,289,008 of record CM031604.1, read on the forward strand.
ATGATGATGATGAAATTCCATTCTGCTTTAAGATTACATTACAGGGCTGTACGCTCATCTCATAATATATACTGGCACCAATAAAGCCAAAGTATCTACAGTGCTGGTCAGAGAATGTGAACAACGTTCTCGGAGACACATCTGTTAAGTGGACGAGCAATTTGACCGTGTGATTCTAGCATTCCTTCTTGATTCCCCGGCACACTCAGCCCTGGGTAGGAGCCGACTGGGGCTAAAACATCTCACTACCACCCGATCAAGTTTTGGCGATATACTGATTTTGGAGGTACCGACTGGTGATGTGATTCCCTACCCTCCAGGCCTAAGGTTTGGTGTGTGTGTGTGTGTGTGTGTGTGTGTGTGTGTGTGTGTGTGTGTGTGTGTGTGTGTATGTAGTGAGTGAGTGAGTGAGTGAGTGAGTGAGTGAGTGAGTGAGTGTGTGTGTGTGTGTGTGTGTGTGTGTGTGTGTGTGTTCTAACCGCTGACTGTTGGCATTGCTTACTAGAACGGGACACGCAGGTCTGCCCGAAGGAGTCTCCAACCCCATGATCTATTCTGCCCTCAAAATATTCTAGTGATGCACTTCAGTTTCCCTTTCATTTGTACTGTTCCGGACGCAAGCGTACCCCGAATTGATCTTGTTACTTTGTATATTTCATCCTTCTCTTTTCCCTGAGGAAAAATGTTTTTACAAAGATCTTCTTGAAAAAAACGAATATTCATTACAACAAAACAAACAAACGAACAAAAAACTACAATGCCTGTTATGGCTTACTTTAGGAGTGGAACGGGTAAGATCTCTGTGATATAAACAGTTCAGCTATGGTGAATACAGAACACTAAGTTAACCAATCAGCTAACCACACTTTTGAAAAACAGTTGCTTCCGCAAATCGACTGATTGAGTGGTATTGATGTCACCAGACCTAAATCATTTAAACAAAACAAACACACACACAAACAAACAAAAATAAAAAAAACTTACATAAAACCGAGGATGCAAATAAACCATATATGTCTTTAACAAAATACGTCTTTCTCTGAATACTTCATTCCTGACAATGTACTTTACAGCAGCACAATTGTTAATGTAAGACGAAAAGCGGTGACAGGTTTGTGCTACAGGCAGGGGCATATATGTCTTCAATAAAATACGTCTTTGTCTGAATACGTCATTCCTGACAAAGCACTTGACAGCAGCACAATGGTCAATGTAAGACGAAAAGCGGTGACAGGGTTGTGCTGCAGGCAGGGCTTTGAACGCTGGACTTCAGACGTGGCATTTACGGCTCCATAACTCAGGCCTACAAGGCCTTTCACTTCGCGACTCTGCTGTCTTTCCCACCTCCCTAATCCCTCCCATCCGCGTCACCACCGAGCGGCAACCTCCAGTCCAGCCCCTTAAAACAGGCTGAAGAGCTCTTGCCTGGCCTGGAGGACTATGGAGACCATCTGTTGATGTTGAAACGGCCGACTCAGTCTCCGGCAGACTCAACAAGTTGACAGATTGAGCGACAGCGCGAGCCACCGTCAGCAAAGCTGTTGACACTAATGTGCTCATGCCCTCCAACTGTCCCCTTTCTAGTTACGTCCAGCCATTCTCTTCCATTCACCGTCTCACTTTCTTCCCGGCGGTCCCACCGGTGCATAAATCCGACGCCGATTGCCCCCCCCCCCCCCCCCCCCCCGCCATCCTCTAGCCTCCCATCCCCCGCCCGTCAGTGAACCAGTGCAGCCTAAAGTAAGCCTAAAGGCTGTAAACAAGATCTGTAAAATACGATGGTAAACAGAAGGCTTTGCATTGCCAGTCGGGCTGTAACTCTTAAGTGTAAGTAAACAGCGGTGGCATTTAAAGCCCCCATCTCACCTCCACTTCTCCCTCCCCACACATCCACTCCTCAAACTGCGGTCCCCTGGGAGGCAGGTCAGAGGGCACTGGTCCAGTGCGGAGGTAATTTAGGGAAGGAGGACTCCTCTGGGAGTGCCGAAGCCGGCCACAAGGCAGCAGTGAGTGATGGGAGAGAACTGGACGCACTGACCCCTGAGTGAGCCTGGACTACAAATGGCCGATGACAGCTTGACCGAGTCACCCATCGGTATGCTCCATTTGCAAGTAGTTTGGCAGCATTTTACTTCTCTCTCTCTCCCTCTCTGTGCATGCATGTGTGCGTGTGTGCGTGCGTGCGTGTGTGTGTGTGTGTGTGTGTGTGTGTGTGTGTGTGTGTGTGTGTGTGTGTGTGTGTGTGTGTATGTGTGTGTGTGTGTGTGTGTGTGTGTGAAAGAAATGGATTTTTCACACACACACACACACACACACACACACACACACACACACACACATCGATCTATCTATCTATATGAATACATATGTTTCAATTGTATACACACACACACACACACACCCTCTCTCTCTCTCCCTCTCTCTCTCACACACACACACACGCACGCACGCACGCACGCACGCACGCACGCACGCACGCACACACACACACACACACACACACACACACACACAGACTTATCATAATTGCATATTCCGTGACGAAAAGTGGACCATTAACTACAGCTGGTTCACTGACACCCTTTCTGACCACAGGCAGACGTACGTTAGTGTCCGAGGAAGGGAAGGGGAGGGTGGGGGAGGCGGAAATAACGGTGAAGCAGAAGAAAAGGGCTACGGGGAGGGGGGGGGGGGGGGGGGGCAATTGCAGAAGGGCAACGTTAATTTAGCGGAATGTAGGGAGGGAGACTAACGCGGTCAAACCCAGCACAGCGGTATTATCCATGTCCTTCTGTCCGCTTGCTGTGCTGAGTAATTACTAAACTCCACACTGCTGTCTGTCCGAGTTCATTACAACTACACCTTGAATGAATAAATCAGGAACGAGACCAGCCGCCGTGGCGAAGTGGTTAGTGTCGCGGACTCCCGGCTGGGAGGTCGTTGGTTCGATTTCCATCAGAGTTGTGTGGGAATTTTTGCCCCGACCGGCTCCCACCCAGGGTTGAGTTGGGAAGACTGGGACCACACAGTCAAGTTTCATCCACTTAATGGATGCGTCTCTGAGAGTGTTGCTCAAATTTCCTGACCAACACTGCAGGTGTCTGTATCTCTCGGGCCTGGTTGGCGCCGGGATATAGATATTATGAAAGGAAGCATAGAGTACAGCCCTGTCATGCAGTCTCAAACCGAAATGGAAATCCGTAGCATGATCTTCATCATCCTCATTCTCATCGATCAGCATTAAAAAAGATCAGGAACGAACAAACATAATTTAGTGTAAACGAATGAAATTGGTTAAGTCGGCTACTGGCTGCTTAGGTGTATTGAAAGCGTGTACACACGGATAAATACAGAACTGTACACGAATAAAGACCGTTCAACATAAACGCATAAATTTAGTTACCCGACTGCCTCATGTCTTGTTTTGATTACAATGGCATACAAATGAATACAAACTGTGGATTTACTACATTATGTCAACGAATAAATACACCAAAGAAACGTTTAAGCAGACACACAGATTGACATGAATAAACGAATAAATAACTGAATGCAATATAAGATAACAGACTGTTCATAACAAAATTCAACGAATGCACACACTAAAGAAGCGTTTGAATAGATAAACGAATTGACATGGGAAAAAAACCCCAACAAATAGATGACTGAATACGATATAAGATATCGACTGGTTAAAAAAGATACATAAACACACAAACTACGAACAGACAGATACACAGATAGATGAATAGATAGAAAGACAGACTGACAGGAATAAACGAATACGTAACTGAGAAAAGTACACACAGGTCAGCAGCCTGGTTGGTAAGATATCGACTGGTTAAAAAAGATAAATAAACACACAAACTATGACAAAAACTATGGACAGACAGATACACAGATAGATGAATAGACAGAAAGACAGACTGATAGGAATGAACGAATACGTAACTGAGAAAAGTACACACAGGTCAGCAGACTGGTTGGCAAATAAAAGAGAAATACAGACACAAAACCACGGACACACAGACAGATGAACAGATCGATACTGATAGACATACACAGACAAATGACAGACGGCAGAAACGAGTGTCAGAGGGAACAGCAGAGCCACATTAACTGGTTCAGTGGAGTAAGATAGATGCAGTCTGTCACATTGCATCCTGTCTAAATCCCTTTGTCTGTTCGTTCTGTAGGTTAACTGCTCGACTGACCATCGTGCTGGTCGCCTCAGTCCATGCCAAGTAAACGGATGAACATACAAATTATAGAATATAAAAGCAATACACGCACACTTGCGAGCGCGGGCGCGCGCACACACACACACACACACAATGACTCTGTGTGTTTGTGTGTGTGTGTGTGTGTGTGTGTGTGTGTGTGTGTGTGTGTGTGTGTGTGTGTGTGTGTGTGTGTGTGTGTAGAGAGAGAGAGAGAGAGAGAGAGAGAGACAGACAGACAGACAGACAGACAGACAGACTGACAGAGACAGAGAAGACAAAGACAGAGACAGAGACAGACACAGAATTAAACGGTTTAACATATAAATAAAGAAACAAATAAGCAGACAGATAATCGATAGAACGTGAAGACAAAGAGATCATTTACCGACTTATTCTGCATTCTATTTTCGCACGGCTGCAGACACACACACACACACACACACACACACACACACACACACACACACACACACACACGGGAACACACACAGAGAGAGAGAGAGAGAGAGAGAGAGAGAGAGAGAGAGAGAGATTTTAAAACGGACGCCCTATAAAAATACACCAACCCACGCACACTCTTGCCACCCTCCCCCACACCTTTCCACATACACAACCCTTACCTCTGCTTGCTCTCCCCATGCACACCCACCCTCTCCCTACATACACACGTCCGCGTGTGCACACGATGCGAACGAGCAACCAGACTCTCCGAGGTAAAATAAAAAGCGGAGCGGAAAGTAACGAGGTCGATCAATAGGTCGAGTTCACACACACACACACACACAGACACACACACACACACACACACACACACACACAGACTGAGAGAAAAACACAGAGAGAGAGAGAGAGAGAGAGAGAGAGAGAGAGAGAGAGAGAGAGAGAGAGAGAGAGAGATTTTTAAAAAAAAAGAGAAAAAGTCTTGCGACTGAGAACATTCGAAAAAGTTGAATCCATTTGTCCTCCGTTTTTGTTGTTGTTGTTGCTGCTGCTGCTGCTGCTGCTGTTGTTTTCCTGTTTTCTTCTTGTTGTTTTCATTCACCCTTTAGCTGCTTCTTTCCTCCATTTCCCACTCCACCGTCTATACACCCCCCCCCCCCCCCCCCCACCTCTCTTTTTTGTCTCAACTTCACAGCCCTCTCAATAATTGCATTACATCCATGCTACTCTTTCCGACTCGCTCGGAAGCTGCCACACCCAGGTGTCTCCCTGCGCCACTCAGAAAACTTATGTTAAAGTCAGGTCCCCAACAGCCGCCCCGCCCGAGAAGAACCTGTACTTTGTCCAGGACGGGGGAAATCGTGATGGTATTGCTTAAGTGCACTAAGTTGATGTATTATTAGTCAGGCTTAACACACCAAGGTTATCTTTGCACTCATACACGCATATGCACACTCATGCGCCCATCAAACATTCGCCTCTCTCTGGAATGGATGTCACGCATTCGTCTCTCTCCTAACACGACTGAGAACAAGAAATGCAATTTCTATGCTACTTATAATTAATCATGAACAATCAAATCACACACAATGAAATATCAGAACATAAAAGATCAATACTTCCTAATCCCGGGTTATAATAAAATGACTTCTTACCTGGCCAGGTTTTCACACACACAACCACGCTTTCACACCACACCACAGTTCTTGAACAAGTCTCTTCACGTCTCCTTCAGCACTGCTTGATGGTGATGCCCTTGGTTGACTGGCTCCAGGCTTCAGGACTGGGTCTTCGTGGTCGTCTCTGGGATCTCGACGTCGAACTCTTCTTCTTCGTCTTCTTCACCCACCTCTGGGTTCAAATTCAGTTTGTCTGTCTTCACCCACCTCTGGCTTCAAACTTAGTTTCCTTCTCTTCCAGCTTGTCTTCAACCCTAAGACTTAGCTGTCTCTTCTATCTCCAACCACGTTTCTCTCGACCCTTTCTCTGTCCTGCTCACTCCTCTCCTCTCTCTCTCTCCTCTGCCTTCTCTCTCTCTCTCTCCTGTGTTGTTCCGGCGACACGTTGTTCTCCCTCAGTTTATATGGGAGGGAAACAAAGGATTCCCCTTCGGGCCATGCCTTTGTCCACGCTGCTTCTCAAGCCCCTAGTTCACAAGTACCCTGAATTCTCCACTCGCTACATTCCACACACATCAGCATTTACACACACCCCTACCTAATTGATTAGCAAACACACTCTTAGCCCCAGATGGACATCGAACATTCCCGCCGACTTCGGTGGTTACTTAACACAGTAATTATCTTAAGGAGGGCTACTACAACCTCCACACGCATTCAGCCAGCCTGACAATAGAACCAACACAGTGACCCACGGCAATACCATCTGAACAAATCCAAGGCCCCCTGCTCTTCACTGACTGTTTACACAAGAACCTCAGCTGACCGAGCATTTAGCACTCACTTGGGGCCCCGAGGTCGTAGTGGTTACAACCCTTCCCCTTTCGCCACTGGCAGGTCCGAACTCTCTCCTAGGTGTTGTTTGTCATCTGACCACTTCGGCCGTGTGCGGTGGTAACGTACCCTGGTTAATTGGTCAATTACTTATTTGTATACCACGTACAATGTCCCTTTGTCTCCAAGCGTCTAATGCCTTTTGAGAGGTTTCACGCTCCTTGACAAATTCCCCCCACTCGAAGACAATGCCCTGCATTGGCTAAAACTTAACATTCAAGGAGATGAAACTCATAATTTTCCCATTTAAACCAGTGCTAATATCGGCCTCTCATAAGCCTACTTTACACCAGAGAACGCACGCAAGATTTGTCTTGCAACAAAAATTATAGAGAAAAATCAATACATACACACTATCAAAGCAAATATCAACATAAAATCTGAAATCTCCACCAGCTCTAAGTCGTATGGCCATATAACCATTATGTTTCTACGGAAATTCTCTCCCCTTCTCGTCATACACGTGGCCTGCAACCAGCCACGTCACGCATACGCTACACTGCACAAGACCACGCACACACTACATATTTACAGTGCCCGGCTGAAATAGTCTGCCCCCACATTCTCTCGTCCTCTCTGCATCTGCTTTAGCTCTGGCAGCTGCACTCTCTGCATCTGCTTTAGCTCTGCAGCTGCACTTTCTGCCTCTGCTCTTGCTCTGGCAGCTGCACTCTCTGCATCTGCTCTCATTTTAGCAGCTGCACTCTCTGCGTCTGCTGCATTTGCTTTAGCCTTTGACGCAGCAGTTTCAAGTCTAAGTCTCTCGGCCTCGGCATCCGAGTTTCTTTTGACAGCGTCGAGCTGTTCCTTTTCAAACTTCCTTCTT
>CM031604.1:63301509-63309009 GCA_018398815.1 Conus ventricosus
AAAGAAAGTATTTGCGTGTCAATGAAAGAAAGACAGAGTGACCGGGGAAGGGTGGAGAGAGACAGAGAGAGACAGAGAAAGACAGAGAGAGACACAGAGAGAGAGAGGAAAGGAGAGAGAGAGAGATAGAGAAACAGAGAGAGAGAGAGAGAGAGAGAGAGAGAGAGAGAGTAAACAGTGGAGGACAGGGGTGGCGGCAGGAGAGGGCCTGTAAGTGATGTTGCGGCACCAGCGAGGAACAAGAACAAGAACAAGAACAAGAACATATTTTATTGCCATATGAAAACCAGAGGTTTTGTGGGGCACAGATGATCAAGTTCAGACATTCAACTAAACTAAACTAATCCTAGCGTTGTCACATCTTGCAACATAACATCATTAGTAGCAGAAAGAAAAGCACAGTGTGTATCAAAGTCTGATTAAATTTTCTGTCTCCGAAGAGAAAAACACAACAGGATATACTGGGCAAGTACAGGTTGGAAGCAGTCCAATAACATAAGCTCCGAGGGTTTTGTCATGTTAGTCTGTGGTGGAAAATCAGTTTTTATTATCCTCGTCATCAGGTCATAACGTTGTTGGTCAAATAATTTGCAGTCATGTGTACACGACTTTCCGGATGGCTTGCCTGTGCACTGTGGGTGGGAAGACGAGAACAGCAGGGGCATGGAGGGAACGAACGGGGTGGACGGTGGGGGGCGGGAAAAGGAGGTGAAAGGCCTCAAGCCGAGCGTCAAATCGTTACTGAACGACTGAGCGACCACTGCCTCAGCAACGCGACAACACAAACGTAACTGCTGCACACGCTGCTAAACCCCTCCTTCCTGTCTGCCTTTCCCCCCTTTTCTTTTCATGCTCTTCCTTAGATCTTTATGGCATGTAACAGTTTCTCGTTATTTGTTTCTAGAGGGTTTTTAGGCGGTTTATTTTTTCATGTATTTCATAAAACCTCATTGCAGTACAATGATTGGCAGGCAATTTTTTTTTCAAGCCCTGACAACGTGGAAAGACTCCCTGACGACCTCCAACATTCTGACTCTCACCTATTTGAAATATAGTGTTAAAAGTGATCTCTTCTCGCAGCAATACGTTCGGTTGCTGCCTGATCTGTCTAAACTTCGCGTACTTTTTGCACATGCGCGATACATTTCATCATGTAAGTGTGCATGTTTATAGGCATTCGAGAATGTAACGAAATGTATATATGGCTATGTTTAAATTCTAAGGTACATTTTTTGTAAGTGTAATATAAGTACAAAGCGATATGTTGATACTACACATGCAATGTCATTTTTTGTAGAGTACCTACAGCAGTTTTCCGGAGAATGTGCGATGTGAATTTCCATTACATTATTATTATTGTCATCATCATCATCATCAATACTATTATCATTATCATTATTATAATAATTTTGTCGTACTGTTCTTACATACCTAACTCTTACAACAGATATGTTGCCAACTATAGAAAAACCAAAGAATTTACAGAGGATGTGTTTGAGAGAGAGAGAGAGAGAGAGAGAGAGAGAGAGAGGAGAAGAGAGAGAGAGAGAGAGAGAGAGAGAGAGAGAGACGGGATACAGCCAGACAACAACCGAGGCACACTGCAGAAAACCTTACGTGTTAAAATGCAAAACATCTGCTCCACTGACTGTATATGTACGACTAACACCGACCATAAATCGAGGTCGTACGCCTCTATGCCGTCGACTTGGGTGAAAACTACATCTAAGCACGCGCGTTCGATCGGTTCCAGATGTATCCATCATCATTTAATATGCTTTTCGATGCAGGCTGATTTTCACTGTTTCATTTGTAGCACATTTTCAATACATATCTTGGTTTATTGCTCGTGTTCTTTTCTTAAGAAAAAAAAAGAAGAAAAAATGAGAGTTTTATACGCACCCGAATCCGTACGAAAATCGCAGTCTCCTGTGAAGGATGAAGTACTGACAATATGGACGTATATATTTCTGTTTCTTTAGTATGGACTTGCATGTTTACATTTACTGGACTACTACTGATCGATGGACTTATTCATTCATATTCATTTGATTTGGACTTGTTTGTTTATCTTTATTGATGCACTGATCAATATAGTCATGAGCCTGCAAATATGGATTTCATCTGAATTTCGGTTTTCTGTTTATTTATGCACTTACTCATCACAGGTTTATTACTAAGGTATATTTATGCAGTGTGGTTAATAATGCCCTCGGCTTGATTTTCACACCCTCCACTGGATAAATCCCAGGTTCATGGTTCAAATCAAGCACAGAGTGAGCAACTTCGCCCTTAACCTCTCTGTTGCATGTTTTTGACCGGACTTTAAGTTGTGGTCTGGGTCCTACGTGGTGTGTGTGGGGTGGGGGTGGGGGGTGGGGGTGGGGGGGGGGGGTGGGGGGGCCATAGCACCAAGTTAGTTATCACTTGCTCAGTTTCTGTTTTAAAGAGAAACCCCAACAGATAAGGAAAACTCGATGCGTAAGGTAGACAGAAGTAGTGATTTGAGTCGGAGGACACACACACAATACACACACACACACACACACACACACAGAGAGAAGAGAGAGAGAGAGAGAGAGAGAGAGAGAGAGAGAGAGAGTGAGAGAGAGAGAGAAGGTTCATCATCGTTATCATCATCATTGTCGTTATTAATATCATCATTATTATAGCCTACCCATACATAAGTTGCCTTGTCAGAGCTGTCATCACTCGTGAAAAGAATTCCTGTCTTTACAACCCAAAACAAACAAACAAAATGAATAACAATTTCCATACTATTTACATAAAATCCTGAACATAAGTAATCTATTGTCATACTTCAGTCTGCTAAAAACCAAGCTCTGCTGAAGATGCGAGACAGTCCCCTTAATTCATCGCTCCAAATATATCCCGCCCACCTACCAGCCCCCCTAGCCCTTGATCACCACAGAAAAATGAACGTTAAAATGTGATAACCAATATAGTACGACAAAGATACACTAAAAAGCCATGTGAGCACACAGACTTATAAAATGGACAGTTAGCGTCTACTCTGGATTGTGTACACTTTTACCGCCTAGTTGCCAATATCTTTATATAAAAAATGCAGTTATGTTACCAAATCTACAAGCAAAGAAGCTTGGGCACGAAGGCCGCAAGACACTGAACGATAATTTGAGAAACAACACCAACAGAACAGAACAGAAAATGACGGGTCAAAAACGGTAAAAGAAAACAGGAAATGATTAGCTCAGACTTTTTGAAAGTGCAACACAGTTTACATTGAATGAGTCCTGGCATCACCACTGGAGCTAGAGAGAGAGAGAGAGAGAGAGAGAGAGAGAGAGAGAGAGAGAGAGAGAGACAGAGACGGACAGACAGACAGACAGACAGAGAGAGAGAGAGTTCATAAACATTATAGTCATGCATTTAACAGAACGTGTTCATAAACAGTCATGAATTTAACAGCGTAATCACAAAAGGTGTTCAATGTTTGCTATATCATCTTCGATCAACCCCAAAGTGTTTTGCCCTATGGTTCTGGCAGTTTGCTGGGCTATAAGCAACATGAATTGAAATAAAGGGTGTTAAGTAAACATCCACGATTTAAAATAGCTCCTCTGATATTCCTATCCAAACCAAACCCAGTATTAATACCACCAACTGATGCATTCAAACTTCACGCGAATCGACCATTCAACGACCTGACACCTTTCCACTGAATTCTAAATGCACATTTGTTTGTTTTTTTGCACAGGACGAGCGTAGTCAATAACATGGCAATCCGATGACATCATTGGTGAAACTTGCCCTTCTTTTTATTTTGATGCTGTTGTTATTGACAGCGTCAGTTTCGCGTCTAGGAAATACCCAGCAAGCCATAAACGAGCCTGAAATCATTAAATCCCCCAAACATCTTTTATTGTTCACCTAAATCGGGAGTTATGGCCTTTCCCCATCCCACTTCAAAGGACGGACGTCAGCAGGAGATGGAGGACGTAACATGTCCCCGCCATTAGCCCTGTTAATTAAATCCCTGGGAAAAGCCTTTTCTAAACAGGATTTATGGTGTGTGTCAGTCTTTGATTCGTCCCATGCTGACAGTTGGCGAAAACGGATTTGAAGGATGATAAACATGTTTATCATGAAGCTGTGTGCTTGGAGGAATTCAGGATAGCGTTTCAAGGAGCAATGCTGAGCCAGTTCGGGTCAACGATTTGGGAAAGGAAGGGGCATGGGAACATGAACAGTGCTGCAGGGCAGAGAGAGAGACAGAGAGAGAGAGAGAGAGAGAGAGAGAGAGAGAGAGAGAGAGAGAGAGAGAGAGAGAGAGAGAGAGAGAGAGAGAGAACTGTCAAGACACGAGATAACAAGCCATGAAAATGAAGAAGATACAAAAGAAAGGCATGGTAGACAAGTAGAAAAAGAATGAGATCACACACATATGTAACGATGTAACATACCCCACATATTTACTCACATACATGCACAGGCAGGAAGAGAGAGAGAGAGAGAGAGAGAGAGAGAGAGAGAGAGAGAGAGAGTGAGTGATCTTACACTAGAAACACTTTCTCTCGTAGCTGAATCTTTTCTACTCACCAATCGCCATGCTTGACATAGAATTTACAGCAAATACATGTTTTGTGTTAACCAGTCTGTTCCAAGTTTTGCTCATTGACACTCCGGATATATGTCAGTGTGTGTGTGCATGCGTAGTGTGTACGCGTACGAGCCGGAATAGCTCAGTTGGTAGAGCGCCGGACTCGTAATCTTGGTGATCCTGGGGTTGCGGGTTCGAACCTCCGCCGGGGCGTTTCGGTACAGGGGGATTTTTCCCTCGGAGTTAACATTGGTTCTGACTCCATTTCCCATACAGTCCTTCGAATGAGACTATTAAACCGAGGTTCCGTGTGTGAACGCATGCATAACATCTTGCACACACGTAAAATCCCATCGCCAACTTTCGGAAGAGTAGGCCAGTTTGGCCGTTGGTATGGATGACACGTTACACATAGCATGCACCCTGCGTGAGAAACGGAAAGAATGAATGAAGGAAGGAAAATGAATGATCGATATTGAACGATACTGACTGGATGACACGGGAAACGACTGAATGAAGCGCCAGCTGGCAGCTCTTCAGTCGGCACTACCCAGGTAGGCAGCCCGTTGTGTAAACGAGTGTCGATTGTAAAGCGCTTAGAGCTTGGTCTCTAGCCGAGAATAGGCGCTATATAAGTATTCATTATTATTATTATTATTATATGAATTTTATGCAAGAGAGAGAGAGAGAGAGAGAGAGAGAGAGAGAGAGAGAGAGAGAGAGAAGGAATGAGAAAAGGTGGGGGTGGGGATCTAAACTAATGGACAGACACGCATAAGGACTGAATAATCCGTTACAATTTCATTTATATAGTCAATTCACCTAACACAAGAGTCTGATCTGGGGAAAACTACGACTGTAAAATAACTCCCCTGATAGCCCTGTCCAAATCCGACCCAGTGTTACTACCACCAAGAGATGCACTCAAACTCGGATCGACCTTCACATAAATGACCAGAGCTAGAGACATGAAACCTTTCTAGTGAATTCACTATGCAGTTTTTGTTGTTGTTTGTTTTAAAAGAAGACGAGCATAGCCAATGAAATGGCAGCCTGATGACATCATTAGTGAACCTTGCCTTTTTTTTCATTTTAGTTTTTCTTGAATTGTTATCGACAACATCAGTTTCGAGTTTCCGCAAATAGCCCACACGCTATGATCAAGCTTGAAATCGCTAAATACCTGAAACATCATTATCGCGAGTAACGACCTTTCCTCTCCTAAACATCAAAGAGCACACGTCGGCATGAGAGGGTGGACGTAACATGTCCCCACCATTAGCCCTGTTAATTATATCCCTGGGAAAAGCCTTTTCTAAACGGGATTTATGTTGTCTTTGATTCGTCTAATGTACGCATTTGGCGAAAACGGATTTGAGGGATGATAAACATCAAAACTGTGCTGCTTGAAACAGGGTGACTGGAAGCGTCCGGTACTGTCTGAAGGATCAAAGCTGGGTCAGTTTGGGTCAACGATTTGGGAAAAAGAAAGGGTTTGTGGTAAGAGCTGCAGAAAAGAAACAAAAAGACAAAAATGTCAGGTAACATGCAATGAAAATGAAAATGATACAAAAGATGGACATAGGAGAGATAAGTGTGAAAAAAAAAGAGAAAAAGAAAAAAATATACCCAACAACAGAAAGATTGTAAAAATGACTTTAAGGAAGAACAATGAAAAACATAAAAAAGAAGAAAAGGAAATGACACACAGATATAGCGATGTCCACACTCTCAATTATTACAAACATAACTGGAGAGAGAGAGAGAGAGAGAGAGAGAGAGAGAGAGAGAGAGAGAGAGAGAGAGAGAGAGAGAGAGAGAGAGAGAGGGGCAGACAAAACATATAATCAATAAGAGAGAGACAGAGAGTATTCTTTAGATAGAGAGACAGAGAGTATTCTTTAGATGGAAAAACAGTAAGTATATCCAGGATGTTTTAAGTTTTGCCCTTACGTAAAAGCACTGAAGTAGATGATAACAACATATCAATAAAGCAGAAAAAAGAATGTAAATGAAGAACTGTCATACTCTCCAATATGTGCATAAATGATGAGGAGAGAAAACAGAAGGGGAGGGGAGGTCCTAGTAGTAGTAGATATAGTAATAGTAGTGGCAGCAGTTGTGATAGTTGAAGAGAGAGAGAGAGAGAGAGAGAGAGAGAGAGAGAGAAGAGAGAGAGAGAGAGAGAGAGAGAGAGAGAGATGTCTAAAAGAAGTAGCACCGACTGCAGTAGCCAGATCCTCTCTGCCATCGATCACCATGACTGTCACAGAAAATACAGCATAAACGTAATTTCAGCTTCGTGCATTTTGTGTTACCCAATGTGCTCAACATTCTTATCATCGACTTGTCAATGTATTCAAACATGTGTGAGTGCACGCGCGCGCGTGTGTATGTATGTGTGTGTGTGTGTGTGTGTGTGTGTGTGTGTGTGTGTGTGTGTGTGTGTGTGTGTGTGTGTGTGTGTGTGCGTGTGTGTGTTGGGTGTCATATCCATATCCGATCCATAAATGATTACGTCATGGTAACATTATTGTACATCCGGGTTTTGAGGATGGAATGAACGGTTGCTGAGCAATACCGACGCCTTGGCTGAGCATTTGTAAAGCCGATGATTGAAAGGAATTAATCGAGCGAACATTACAATGACGACGAGTATACTGTACGGACGTCCAAGCAACTTCGAACCCACTGGTGACGCTCACACAGTCAGTCTGAAGTGGAGCGCCTGGCTTGAAGAGTTGGAGTCGTACGCTGACAGCCTCGGACGTTTCATCAATGCAGACGACGAAGAGGACACCACAAACAAAGAACAAAGAAGAGCCTTGCTTTTGTATACAGCAGGAAAAGAGGTCAGAGATATATTTAAGAGTCTTACAGACACAGGCACCGCAACAAATTACACAGCAGCTGTGCAA
>CM031604.1:63314009-63316509 GCA_018398815.1 Conus ventricosus
GACGAGTGCACAGGTCCTGAAACTTCTCCACTCAGTTCAGGAATGTCTTTTTCCAATGGATGAAAGAAGTCAATGACATGGAAGCCTGATGACTTCTTAGGTAAAACGTGGACTCTTTTTTCCTCCCTTTTTCCTGGCAGCAACAGTTTGAAGCCTCCAAAAATACCAGACGCGCAATAATCTAACCTAAAATCGTTAATTCTCCTAAACATCTTTTACAGTTCGCGTAAAGCGGAAGTTAGGGGTCTTTCCCCATCGACTTCAAAGAGCAGACGTCGGTATGACAAGGAGGACGTAACATGTCCCCGCCATCAGTCCCATTAATTAAATGTCCTGGAGAAAGCTGTTTCAAACAGGATTTATGGTGTATGTCAGTCTTTGATTCGTCTTATGCAGACAGTCGACAGAGATGGACTTGAGAGGTGATTAACGTGAACAACTGTACTGCTTGATCTCTGAAGATCGCAAGGTATTTGGTAGTGTCGTGTACAGCTTGATGGAACACAGCTAAATCAGTCTGGGTCAATCATTCTGGTCATGAAAATGCTTCGGAAGATGACCAACCTGGCTAGGAAAACTGGAAAATGATTGTTAAATTAAAAACAAATGTAGATAATGGTTGATGAAAACGAAGTACAAAAGAATGACAGAACCAACAACAGAACCAGTGAAATATTATGGCGATGAGAGGTTATAAAGAATATAGAAATGGGTCACACATATGCCCACTGAAAAGTAGAGCTTAATCAGAGGACCATCTATAACTCTAAAACAAGTTTTCCCTGATGTTCCCGTTTGAGGTCAACTCAGAATTACGACCAGCAACAGATGCACTCAAACTCTGATCGACTCTCACTTGAATGACCAGTGCTTCGTTCCTGACACTCTGCCAAGAATTTGGAATACACTACTTTGATGGATAAGCAAAATAAGTGACATGGCAGCCTGATGACTTCATTAGTGAAGCACGTCGTCCATGTAGACCTTTCTCCTCTATTTTCCTCCTTTTTTTCCTCTCTTTTTTTTCTTGTTGACGGCATTACTTTGGAGTCTCCGAAAATACCAGGCAGGCCATCATCGAGCCTAAAATCGTTAAATCCCCGAAACATCTTTTGTCGCTCGCGTAAATCGGAGTTATGGCCTTTTCACCATCCTCCTTCAAAGAGCGGACGTCGGCAGCAGAGGGAGGGCGTAACATGTCCCTACTATTAGTCCTGTTAATTAAATCCTTGGCAAAAGCTGTTTCCAGACGGGATTTACGGTGTATGTCAGGCTTTGATTCCTCTTGCGCAGACAGTCGGCGAAAACGGAATTGAGGGGTGATACACATGAAAACTGTACAGCCTGGAAAAACCAAACCCACTATGTGTCGTGTATCATCCCTTACAACCTGAGGGAGGACAGCTGAGTGGGTTTCTGTCCATGATTTGGAACACAAACAGGCTCGGAAACATGGCTAGGGTAGCAAGGAAGAAAGAGAAAACATTGTGAGACAAAAGGGAAAAGGAAAAAGGAAAGAAAAGCGATGAAAATAAGCACGAACGAGGACAGGACGTTTAAAAAATACCAACATAAGAAATGAGTGAAAGATGATATTGATAGAAGAAGAAGAAGAAGAAGAAGAAGAAGAAGAAGAAGAAGAAAAAGGAACGGTGGAGATCACACAAACAAGCACCCATGCATGCATAACCATTCACTTTCACACATAAACGCAGAGAGAGAGAGAGAGAGAGAGAGAGAGAGAGAGAGAGAGAGAGAGAGAGAGAGAGAGACAGACAGACAGACAGAGTCAGGGAGACAGAAACAGTCAGAGACAGACAGACAGAGAAAGAGGGTGAAGGGATGAGATGGAGACGTGGGGAGACAGAGAGAGAGAGAGAGAGAGAGAGAGAGAGAGAGAGAGAGAGAGAGAGAGAGAGAGAGAGAGAGAGAGAGAGAACCTTTCTCAATGGCAGAAAAGAAATGGCACACAAAGACTTCTTTAGCGCTTGCCATGAGTTAAAAGCAAGAGGTAGGTGGCTACAGGCTACAAATGAAATACAGTAAACAAAGAATTGAAGCACAAAGTAAAATGTATACAGAATAAAAGAGAGAGAGAGAGAGAGAGAGAGGAGAGAGAGAGAGAGAGAGAGAGAGAGAGAGAGAGAGAGAGAGGGGAGGGAGGGAAGGAGAGAGGGAGAGGGAGAAGGAGGGGTGACAAAATCGGCACTTGTCACAGAACGGTCAAACCTCAGTGCTGAAACAGACATTCCTCCTAACGCCTGGTCGTTTATTTATAACAACAAAAAAATCAACTTGTAAAGCACACTTACATATACGTTCGATCTGATTTGGTTGTATTTACAATTATCGCTTATATCTTTAGTCACAGGCCGGATGTCCGATTCAAAACGAAATAAAATCTACACAGAGCTTTTTGTGGAAAATGATTACCTATAATAAAATTTATCCTGTGACAGAGCGATATTGAAATGGCATTCTTTTGTCACTGACAGAAACC
>CM031604.1:63331509-63334009 GCA_018398815.1 Conus ventricosus
GCTGCATATGTCTCATTTAAATTGCCGTCTATAATTCGGCAAGCACAGTCGGGAAATACAGCAAGAAGTAGTGTGCAACGTCCCATTATAAACCTTGTGAATGGAGAGTCCTTTTCTTTACATACATTTGGAAAAGTTACCTTTTCGTCTTTGACGGTATTATCTTCACCAAATTCCCAAATTTACCACCCCCAAGAAAAAAATTCCAAAGACCTCTACTTTCCCGGCACTTTTGAAGCGAACGATGTCACCAAATGAAGATGTTATACTCATCAACAACTCTAACTCTATAACTCTGTGTTACAAAGTCAGAAACTGCAGAATTGCAAATTCTCCTGAACCGAAAAATAAAATCGCCTGCTCTCGTTGTTTGCAGCTGATGGACGAGCAAGCCATTTCTTGCTTCTCAACCATTTTATTTTTTATTTACGCTTTGATTTTTGAATTCCAAGAATGAAATTCTGTTTTCCCCCAATCTTTTCAAAGCCGTGCAATCTTCCTTTGACGTTCCTAACGAGGAGAAATGGAACTTCAGTTTTCCCAACCCGTAAAAAACTCTTTGGCTATACTACGGTTACCTCTCACCAGATCCTCTACCTTTTCAAGACTTACCTTTCTGGAGCATTGTTCCCTTTATCTACGGAGTCTACTAGATTTACCTCCCCCCAAAGACTCTCCCAGTAAGAAGTTTTGTTTTTCTGGGACGTTTTTTGTCTTTGTCTACATAAGATTTACCTTTCAACAAAAACGCTTTTCTTCCAAGAACCGGTTTTTTTTCCCCCGTAACAGTTTTGTGTTTTGTTGATAGTAGACTGAGCTAACTTTCCTCTACAACATTTTCGCGTTTATCCACACTACATTAGAGAAGCCCGCTGTCAAGTATTTAGAGCGTTTTCCCTGCGGCGCTGACGGTCTTGAGGTCGAATCACAAATAAGATCGGATTTGTGCTTTCGGACTTGAAAACCCTCTCCGTGAAACCTGGCTATGAAAAGATACCCGATTCATTACAGGGGAAGTTTAAGGCGGCGGAAGGACAGGGGTAGGCTCTATCTTCCGCCACGCCGTGTCCCAGATACGGTGAACCTGACAGGTCACTGCCTCTATGGCAACGAGCGATGGAACTTTAACCTTTTAAAAACCTTCTACCACACTGGCCTCCTAAGAAAGGGTTACCTACATACTAGATTAACCTCTTAAGAACGACGGTCTTCGTTTTAGGACTCAAATGTTTAAGGGACCGTTACAGAAGGTCTCCCTATTGCACTGGCTGAACGAACCCAGATAATGATCTCTTACCTGGGTAAGCCAGCCCAAACAAAGACAGCATGCTGAGAATTGTTGGGCTGACGCTGAGCTCATTTTACATCAGTGGTCTGTGAATGTCTGTTCCAGTCAAAGCATGCTCCTCCTCTCAGCTCCATGTTGACGTTAAGGACATAACTGCCGTCAGACCGCATAGGCACTGGGCTCAGTTATCTGGCAACCACTTAACGTACAGGTGAGAGGTCCGAGTCCCCGTTAGGTCCGGGTTGTCTGTTGGCTTGTTTGTTTGCCTTGCTGGTTTTGTTCTGATTCAGATTGTCTGCTGGTATTTGTCTCTTACTGGTCTTGGTTTGAGTGTGTTTGTCAAGGCTGCATACTTGGTCAGCTATGTAAAACCCAAAACATAGAACGATACGGGTACGCGCACGCGTACATTTTGGTAAGCTGAAAAACATGCTCTGTCTGCCCATTTACCTCTCTCTCTCTCTCTCTCCATCTCTCTCCTCTCTCTCTCTTCTCTCTCTTTTCTCCAGTGATAGATTTATAAACTGCAGGAAATTCAAGACGTCTCATGATCTGGAGACAAAACTTACTTTTGGATTTGGACAAATTTATTCGACACACACTAACAAGATTTAGATTTGGGATATCTAGTTTATCAGTGCACAGTTCAAGATATAAAAGGAATAGTGAACGTGTCATGAAATGCCCATTGTGTAGATCTGCTACAGATGATGAAATTCACTTTGTTTTTGTTGCCCTGCTTTTGATGATTTAAAACATAGCTTAATACATCCAAAACATCGTAATAATCCCAGTGATTTCAAGTTAATATTACTTTTAGCATCACGACAGACAGAAGTCGTTAAAAGTCTTGTCGTATATCTTTACAAAACCTTTAAAAGAAGGGAAATAGCTATATCTTGAATTATTTAAAATTTATTACTGTATGAATGTGAATTTGTGAATGAGTCTATAGATGTGCGCATGTAATGATTGTGTTTCTCGAATTTACATTATTTTCCTTTGCAAGTTGGTAAGCTGTTTTCATCTTGCATTTGACCTAGTTCTCATGCTCATATTGGATTGACAGTTTCATTCGCATTTGTATCATATAGTCATTTTCATTGTTCACACTCCTTCAAATAGGGCTTTGGCCTTTTTGAATATAATTCTGTTCTGTTCTGTCTGCTCTCTCTCTCTCTCTCTCCTCTCTCTCTCTCTCTCTCTCTCTCT
>CM031604.1:63341509-63349009 GCA_018398815.1 Conus ventricosus
AACAACAATAACAACAACGCACACGCACACACACACGCACACACACACACCTCCCGCATTCATACCGTTTCCTTGCATTTGATTTGGCTGAACGTTGACTTCTTTCCCGTCTCCTGCACCTTGAGTCTTTTATCATAAAATTAATAGTCAACAACATATAAAAATAAATAATAATAAAACCTAATCACATACATAAAGCAGGGCTATTCTCTTCTGTCATTCACTCCAGTCTTCAATCCTTCCATCCTTTTTTTTTTTCCATCGTTGACCTAACCTTTCGCGCGCGGGGGAAGAAAGGCGGCAAACTGGTTGTGACGGGCGGGCACGGACCGGTGGGCGGTGCGGAATGCTTTCGGCGCGGCCAGAAGGACAACCGCCGAGCACATCATCACCAATGACAGCGACAAGGACCATGTCCGCTCTGCCCCTGCCACCGCTAAAACCGCGATCGGCCCGGGCCCGCCTGCCAAAAGAGCTCCACAGCGCAAGGTTCCTCGGTGGTTTGTGTGTGTGTGTGTGTGTGTGTGTGTGTGTGTCATTTGATGTACAAAAGGGTACCATTTTAAAGGGGCCGGTTGCGTGTTTTTTTCTGGACTGGGTGCGAGTTAGGGGTCAAGAACGTGACCACAGTGGAGGTCATCATCAATCATTCAAGGTTGTCGTTTATTGCCCTGCTGACCGTAAGGGTCCTCGCTGGATATTCGTCAACGTCGGTTTTAAAACAAGACTCTTTGATATGTCCTTCCTCACACCCTGTCCGCTTTTCTGTCTGTCCGTGTGTGTGTGTGTGTGTGTGTGTGAACTACATATTTTAATAATTACGCAGCGCACCCCCAGAGTGTTCCCATTCACACCTCTGACGTGGAAATCTTCGTCAACGGACCGTACAGGTCACGTGCAAAACGCACGTAACAGGTGACACATTCCCATCTGAGACGTGTAACAGCGGCAACTGGTGCGCTACCTGACGGAATGGAGTGAGTCACACAGTCTGACGTCACTGCCTTTAACCACCCTTCACAGCCAAGCCCGTTAAAACGGCAGCAGTTGCGGTGATCATGCGTCACTGTCACCGCACGGGTCCAGTTTCAACTTGTTCCGTGTCATGCTGTTACAAATGGACATCGCACGGCTGAATAATGCGAGGTGTCCTGTTCACAAAAGCCGCGTGCTTCCTTGTCAAGGAAACAGACCGACCCATGTAACCACAGTGTAATAAACACTTAAGAAGAACTGAGCAACTTTTAACACAAAAAGCAGTGTCGGTCTAGCGGCAAAACTATTCTAGCACCTGCCCAAAATGCGAGATAACAGGTTCGTTGCTCGATTCATGCACGTTCTTGATCATTCTTTTTTCTTCTTTAGTTTTTCAGAAGGGACAATCAATGGACATTACGTCTGGAGCGTACGTATGCTTACCAGTACCCGAATTTCGTAGTAAATTTACTTTGATGGGCAAAATGAAGTGCACACTTGAACTGAGGGATGGGGTGGGGGAGAGAGCGAGGAGGGGGATAGGTGATGGTGGTGGAAGGAGCGACGCGCTAATATCGTACTGAATTTCAAAAAGGAAGTCTACTGTGGCAAGAAGACGGTATGACACAATGCAATATACAACACAAAGTAACGCATGACGCTCTAGATACAGCATAAAACACCGTGAAACACTGGACGAAGCTAAATTATATACACAGTATGAAACAACACCGCACAACGCTGGACAAAGTTAAATTCATTCATCCATGAGTAATCAATCAATCATCATACGCTTATAACGCGGCTATTCATCTGCATTCACTTCGCGGAACTCACTTCCAAGAATGATGCTTTTAGGGCGAAGGTGTTGCTTCAAAAGGAAAATGAGACCTCGAGTGTCTCAGGTGCACTGGACAATGCACTGCTGTGGTACGGGAAATGACCGACTTACGAATAATTCTTAGTGTAAGTCCGAGTAATATGCTTCAGTACTTCCCAGATGTAAGTTACATAGTCAAACAAAGGGGTGGGGGAGGGGGAGAGAAGAGAGAGAGAGAGAGAGAGAGAGAGAGAGAGAGAGAGAGAGAGAGAGAAAGAGAGAGAGAGAGAGAGAAAGGGAACGGAAAGAAGAAGAGAAGGAGTGGGCGGGAGTCAGGAGGAATAGTAATCAGAGACAGGTAGAGGGGAAAACACTGTAGGTGGTCGTCCCGCCATCCCGAGAACACGCGGTACACTGTTATCAGACTTAATCTCCACTGTCCATACACTCCGCCTGTAACCGACCAACTAATGGTGTGGACGGCTGCACGCTTCGGCAGGTGGTGTGCTATGGTATCTGATTTCATGGTCAGCGAACACACACACACACACAAAATAAGCACGACACACACTCCGGGCGCGCGAACATACAATAAGAGAGAGAGAGAGAGGGGGGGGGGGGGGGGGGGTAGAGGGGAGGCGGTCCGACCGTCGGCCGATTGGAAGGGAAAGCTACACAATTCATTACGCATAAATGTACCAAACAAGTAAGATTTTCAAACTGTAACAACAAAACGGCATTTAGGTTAGTGCTTCTCTTATCTTAAACGCTTTACACAAAAGCATTCCAGACTTTCTAATACCTGCATAAGTTGGAAGTAACACACACACACACACACACACACACACACACACACACACACACACACACACAACACAATTTGAACGTACGAGTTTGCTTCCAATATTTCTGTGGAATAATAAGGCCTGGGGAAAAATCTTCCAAAGCTGCATAATTCGTGCTCCACACTGAACAGATGACTTTTTTTTTGTCTGTATAATAATTGTCTCTTTCATAAATAATAAGTTTTCTTTTCAGACACACCAAGTCTTAATTTTGCAGTCAACCTCTTCAAATACATGTGTATCAAGATGAAAAAGAAATATTAAATACGACTGAATGTCACAAGTATTTGTTCGGTAGAAAACGACAAACAGTTCAGAACTATGAACATATTAAATACATTAAATTCATAGCAACTCATGTCTTCAAAATGGACACAACTACACTAGCCAAGAGCACCTAGCAGTCGCCTTAATTTTGCATCCCCAGTTCACAAAAATGGCAGAAAGGAAGGAAAACCTCTGAATGCAACAAAATGTAATAATAATAATAACAATAACGCCAAATGGGCAAACATACACTATGGAAAAGACAACGTAAATTTTCACTTTAATTGATGTTTCCAGCCGACCACCAAGAGCCTATAGTCGAGACTGATAAACTCAAAACACACACACACGCGCGCGCGCGCGCAACAACAACAAAACAAAACAAAACAAAGCCCGCCACATCACAAAACAAATTGGACCATCGCAAAAAATCCTACAATGGAAACAAATAACACAAACAGTCATGACACGTTGGCTAAACGACTGACATCGCAAGGCATATATAAAAATCAGGCCGTGGTGGCCGTGGAAGCGCTAACCATCCCGCTTTATTTTTCACTCTCATGTTTGAAGAAGAAGAAGAAGAAGCAGAAGAAGAAGAAGATAACGGTTTAATGCCACATAAAATATTCTTATAGGCAAACAGACATTGCAGAATGGACAGGTAGTGTCTACTCGCGACAGTGGGCACAATTTTCTCTACGTAATTGCCAGATGATTATTAAAAACAAACAACTGGCGTGTCATAAACTGCGGTCAGAGATGATTTTTATAAGAGTTTCCAGGACAAAGAAAGGAGACTGGTCCACAAAACGCAGAAAAACAGTAGACGACAGAGAAAAACGGAAAAAAAGAGGAAGATAGGCCTTTTGAAAAGCGGAAGACCTATATGCACTGAAAGCGCCCCCGTATTCCCCCACCCCAACCCCCCACTGGGAACACGTACAGCTAGTATCCACAGTATGTATGTACAGTTGCAGTACCAAGTCGCCAGGCTACACAGGCCTACAATAAAACAGCTGCCACGCTACTAATTCTACAAGAAAATGTCAGGCTTTTCTGGAACAAAGACAGGCAAATGGGCCACAAAAGCAGAAAGACGACGGACGACAGAAAAGCATGCATAAATAAATAAATAATGCTACATGCACGATGAAATGCGCTATTATTTTACGCTCACCCAACCCCCATAAACACACGAACAGAGAAAGAGAGAGAGAGAGAGAGAGAGGGAGGAAGGGTGGGGGGGGAGGGAAGACAGGTGGGGGGGATCACTCATCCGACAGGCAAGTGTAAAAACTGTGCCAGTTGCGCGCACTTTCTCACACGGGTGAAGGGAGAGCCAGCTGGCGACGTTCGTAACCGTGTGATGTGAGCAGGACACCATCGGCTGAACAAGGAAAGTACAAATTAGCCTGCCTCCTCCACTCCAGTAGCTTTTCTCCCCACTCTCTTCGCCTCTGTGTGTGTGTGTGTGTGTGTGTGTGTGTGCATGTGTGCACGAACGCCTGTGTCGACAGTGGAGAGGGGAGTGGGGAAATACACTGTCGTGTTACTTTCGTGAATGTATGCGCGTACACGTGTCTACGAGAATTCATGTGCGCATTATCAAAAGTATGTTTTCATAAGCTCTGAAGCACGTAAACATTTCCCCATGATTTGACTGTAAAGTTCTTGTTTGTCAGCTCGTCAACTGAATTAACTGAAATTAAGCCAGATTCGTTTGGCTGAGTCCGGAATTCTGTCTTTGGACACCTCCCCCCCCCCCCCCCCCCCCCCCCCCCCCTTCACCTTCACATCCCTTCTATTGCCCCCCTCCCCTGCATACCTCGTTCAAGTCACCTCCCACACACCTTCTATACACTTCCCACCCCCGTTCTATATACTTCCCACATTCCGGTCTATTTACCCACCCACACGCCCCCCGTTCTATTTCACATCCTCATACATCCCCCGTTCTGTTTACATCCAACATCCGTTCTATTAATCCAACATCCCGTTCTATTTAATCCAACATCGTCATTATCCACGTTCTGTTTAACCAACATCCCGTTCTTTTATATCCAACATCCCGTTCTATTTATCCAACATCCCGTTCTATTTACATCCAACATCCCGTCTGTTTAATCCAACATCCCGTTCTATTAATCCAACATCCCGTTCTATTCATCACATCCCAACATCCCGTTCTATTTACATCCAACATCCCGGTCTATTTACATCCAACATCCCGTTCTATTTACATCCAACATCCCGTTCTTTTCATCCAACATCCCGTTCTATTTACATCCAACATCCCGGTCTATTTACATCCAACATCCCGTTCTATTTACATCCAACATCCCGTTCTGTTTACATCCAACATCCCGTTCTGTTTACATCCAACATCCCGTTCTATTTACATCCAACATCCCGGTTCTATTTACATATCCAACATCCCGTTCTATTTACATCCAACATCCCGGTCTGTTTACATCCAACATCCCGTTCTATTTACATCCAACATCCCGTTCTATTTACATCCAACATCCCGTCTATTTACATCCAACATCCCGTTCTATTACATCCAACATCCGTTCTATTTACATCCAACATCCCGTCTATTTACATCCAACATCCCGGTCTATTCACATCCAACATCCCGTTCTATTCACATCCAACATCCCGTTCTATTTACATCCAACATCCCGGTCTATTTACATCTAACATCCCGGTCTATTCTCACATCCAACATCCCGTTCTATTTACATCCAACATCCCGGTCTATTCACATCCAACATCCCGTTCTATTTACATCTAACATCCCGGTCTATTTACATCCAACATCCCGTTCTATTTACATCCAACATCCCGGTCTATTCACATCCAACATCCCGGTCTATTTACATCCAACATCCCGTTCTATTTACATCCAACATCCCGGTCTATTTACATCCAACATCCCGGTCTATTTACATCCAACATCCGGTCTATTTACATCCAACATCCCGTTCTATTTACATCCAACATCCCGGTCTGTTTACATCCAACATCCCGGTCTATTTACATCCAACATCCCGTTCTTTACATCCAACATCCGGTCTGTTTACATCCAACATCCCGTCTGTTTACATCCAACATCCCCGGTCTATTTACATCCAACATCCCGTTCTATTTACATCCAACATCCCGGTCTGTTTACATCCAACATCCCGTTCTATTTACATCCAACATCCCGGTCTGTTTACATCCAACATCCCGTTCTATTTACATCCAACATCCCGGTCTAGTTTACATCCAACATCCCGTTCTATTTACATCCAACATCCCGTTCTATTTACATCCAACATCCCGGTCTTTTACATCCAACATCCCGTTCTGTTTACATCCAACATCCCGGTCTGTTTACATCCAACATCCCGGTCTATTTACATCCAACATCCGGTCTATTTACATCCAACATCCCGTTCTATTTACATCCAACATCCCGGTCTATTTACATCAACATCCCGTCTATTTACATCCAACATCCCGGTCTGTTTACATCCAACATCCCGTTCTATTTACATCCAACATCCCGTTCTGTTTACATCCAACATCCCGTTCTATTTACATCCAACATCCCGGTCTATTTACATCCAACATCCCGGTCTGTTTACATCCAACATCCCGTTCTATTACATCCAACATCCCGGTCTATTTACATCCAACATCCCGTTCTATTTACATCCAACATCCCGGTCTATTACATCCAACATCCCGTTCTATTTACATCCAACATCCGTCTGTTTAATCCAACTCCCGTTCTATTTACATCCAACATCCCGGTCTATTTACATCCAACATCCCGTTCTGTTTACATCCAACATCCCGGTCTATTTACATCCAACATCCCGTTCTGTTTATATCCAACATCCCGTTCTATTTACATCCAACATCCCGGTCTGTTTACATCCAACATCCCGTTCTGTTTAATCCAACATCCCGGTCTATTTACATCCAACATCCCGTTCTGTTTACATCCAACATCCCGTTCT
Source organism: Conus ventricosus (assembly GCA_018398815.1). Lineage (NCBI taxonomy): Eukaryota > Metazoa > Mollusca > Gastropoda > Neogastropoda > Conidae > Conus > Conus ventricosus. Next base: position 63,348,433 of record CM031604.1, read on the forward strand.
ATTTACATCCAACATCCCGTTCTATTTACATCCAACATCCCGTTCTATTTACATCCAACATCCCGTTCTATTTATATCCAACATCCCGTTCTGTTTACATCCAACATCCCGTTCCGTTTATATTCAACATCCCGTTCTATTTACATCCAACATCCCGGTCTGTTTACATCCAACATCCCGTTCTGTTTACATCCAACATCCCGTTCTATTTACATCCAACATCCGGTCTGTTTATATCCAACATCCCGTTCTATTTACATCCAACATCCCGTTCTATTTACATCCAACATCCCGTTCTGTTTATATCCAACATCCCGTTCTATTTACATCCAACATCCCGGTCTGTTTACATCCAACATCCCGTTCTATTTATATCCACATCCCGGTCTATTCACATCCAACATCCGGTCTATTCACATCCAACATCCCGGTCTATTCACATCCAACATCCCGTTCTATTCACATCCAACATCTCGTTCTGTTTACATCCAACATCCCGTTCTGTTTACATCCAACATCCCGTTCTGTTTACATCCAACATCCCGGTCTATTTACATCCAACATCCCGGTCTATTCA
>CM031604.1:63351509-63361509 GCA_018398815.1 Conus ventricosus
GAGGCCGTTCGTTTCATGTGTTCCTCCAGGGAGATCAAAGTGGCCCACACCGTGTGATCAGCCCCACAGACCACGGACGCCCTGATGAAAGGTTCAGGCCCCAGCCAGCACCAGCCACTCCGTCATATTGCTGGGCTGCTGTGGTCAAACTCTGGCACATGATGAAGGCGCCAGGCGCCGGCCCTCGTTGGTGTTCTGATACGTATCAGCAGAGCGGCGCACAGGACACCACCAACCTGATTGCCTGTGAACCGTAATTCCTTACTGCGGCGAACAACAAAGCGGGCATACAGGAGAGGATACAGAGAGACGGGAGACTAGGGAACGGGTGGGTGGAGAGAGAGAGAGAGAGAGAGACAGACAGACAGACAGACAGACAGACACTGAAAAGCGCAGAGTCAGACTGAAGAAGGAGGAGGAAGAGGAGCAGGAGGAAGAGGAAGACAAGGATTAGGAAGAGGAGTAGGAGAGAGAGAGAGAGAGAGAGAGAGAGAGAGAGAGAGAGAGAGAGAGAGAGAGAGAGAGAGAGAGAGAGAGAGAGAGAGAGAGAGAGAGAGAGAGAGAGAGACGTTGGGAGATAAGGGTAAGCGCACTGGTTAATGCGTAAATGCTCGATCCACCCTATTAAGACCACAACCAACCCTCACTCAGACATGAAAACATCTTGTAACACAATGCGTACATAACACACCGACACATACATTCAGGCATACATGCGTAACATACACAGACAGTAAAACAGTCAAACTATCAATCCAGCAGCGGAGGTGAAAATGGTTGAGGGCGCGCACAGCATGAGACCGGAGCGATAGGGAGCATCCAAGGCTGCTGAGAGAGAGAGCCGGGGACATGTTTTGAGATAGGTGACGGCACCTACTTACACCTGATGGATGGAGCGATGAACGCTTATGTCTCACCCGCTGACTGAAAACGCCTGCCCAGGGAAAAAGATTCCCACGCCATTGTGCATCCCAGGGTTTTTTGTTTTCCTTTTCGTTTTTTTTTTCTCCCTCCCAAACCAACATGTTTTCACCCGGACGTCTCTGTCATATATTAAGTTCGCCCTAGCGATTTACAGTTTTTCTTGTCTTATACATTGAAACTGATTTTGGATTTTGACAAGCGTGCCATCTTCCATTAAATAACGGATTATCGAACCATCTTTAAGCTTTTCAAGTTCAGACTGTACCTCAATAAAATGCCGAAAATCTTTCTATTGTCATCAATGACACGACAGCATGATATCACAGATTCTGTGTCCAGTTGCAATTCCTGTTGCGTACCTCTAAATTCCAATCCGTTCTTTACAAACGGATTTCTTATGTTGATTTTCTCAGTTTAATCAAAATAGTGCTAGTTCAGCTTTGAAAAATTTCAGTTTTCCGGAGAGCTTCAAAATCATCCACGACTTTCACGTCCCCCTCTCACACCCCTCCTCCATTTAAACTGTTCACCGCCCATATGTCCGTTTCTGTTCACCGCCCATATGTCCGTTTCTGTTCACCGCCCATATGTCCGTTTCTGTTCACCGCCCATATGTCCGTTTCTGTTCACCGCCCATATGTCTGTTTCTGTTCACCGCCCATATGTCTGTTTCTGTTCACCGCCCATATGTCTGTTTCTGTTCACCGCCCATATGTCTGTTTCTGTTCACCGCCCATATGTCTGTTTCTTTTTTGGGGTTGTTTGTTTGTCTGCTTCCCTCTCCCTCGCTCTCCACACACACTCACGCGCATGCGTACACACGCATCTATGTGCGGGTGCGCATGTTCGTGTGTGATTCAACGCTCACCTTCATCATCTTCGTCACTATTTTCTTACTAGTATTGTTGTTGCTGGGGGAAAAAGTGGGACCAGCGAAATGTACCTGGGGACTGTATAGAAGTAGGAGACGTTTCAGGTACAACTGAGGAGATCCCCCGCTGGTCAAAGCTCTTATCACCAGCAGAACAAGACGGATGCGGCTGACCATGGACTGCCACAAGTGCTTCCGCACACTGTCTTCAAGGGCTCCCAGACAAAGATACAGTCAGAGCAGCTACAGGCCGAGCAGGCGAGATACCCAAACGTGTTGAGAGTCAACCTCAGCGCCTCACTCTTCACCTCCACACGCTCAGTCCACTTGTGCAGAGAGGTTCGCCTCTTGACGACTTCACATTTTCTTCACGCCTGGCTTCCTGGCGTGTCCTTCTCTGCCTATCTGGGCTCAAGCTCAGTAAGAGCAAATGAATCATCCAGCCTCTCGGCGATAAGGGTTTCTTTTATCTCCACTCCTGCTGGTCAGTGTCCATGACGCCGTTTATACAGCCAGCGGGTCCACTGCCGAGGCACGGTCGTTGCCTGTCTCCATCTGTCTCGGTCACCGCTGGCTGAACGTACGGTTGAGAGGCGTTGTCTTCATGGCTAGCCTGAGGCCGGTCATCAAAAGGCGGCGTTTGAAACATTCACGCGGGTGCGGTGTAGGGGGGCGTTGACGGGGGGGGGGGGGGGGGGGGGGGGGGGGGGGGGTATTAAGTCTTGCACTAAGCAGCGGCCTTCAGATCCCTGTCTGCTTGATTAGGGGACGGACAGTGCGTGATCGGAATTTCTCTCATGTTTGCAACGCGCATGCACTGGGTGAGAGTTGAACCGTCTGGCTAACTGACCACATTAGCGACACTCACGCAATTACTGCAGTTTGTCAGCGTCCGATAATTGTCATTAGTCAGAGTTCGATGACATTTTGTCAGTGTCGTTGAATAATTCCTCTTAATGCGCGTCCCATAACACTACTATTATCAGTCAGCTCTCGTTTAGTGGATTTTAGATGTCAGCATCCGTAAACACAGCCGCGTACACACATAAAGGCATACGCAGCACACACAAAAGCAAGCGCGCGCATGCACAGAGAGAGAGAGAGAGAGAGAGAGAGAGAGAGAGAGAGAGAGTTTTGACACATCAGTTTACTGAGATCAATTTGTTACTCATCGTTAGACTATTTTTTAACTGGATATGTCTTCTGAGTACAGGTATTCTAAAGGACGAAAATATACACTTTACCGGTGTGCGCAGCGTTCACACTTTACAAGTGTAGGCAATGCTCCTATTACTGATCAACTGCAAGCAAGGAAGGGTGTATAAGCACAAATATCGCCCATTTCATTCTAAAGTTTTTATTTCTTGCCTCCCCTTCCATCACCATTTCCTCTCCATCTCAACTCCTTCGCCTCATCTGTTTTTCACCACTCTTCATTTTGAAATGAATCATCCTCTGCATTAGTCTACATACTATTTGGACCGCCAAGATTTCACATGAAATCGGATAGCATAATACAAGGAATGGCAAAGTAATGGTGACTTCACTCCGCTGAGAACAGATTTTTTTTTTTCAACTGCTTGTAATTTTATAAACAAAATTCTCTTCTTTCCCTCCCTCTACTCTCCAGTTACTGTGTTAAGTATATCTCCTATACCCCTCTCGTTTCTCATTCTCTAATAAGCAACGAGTTTCTTTCTTTGATTTATGACCCTTTTATCTACATTCGTGGATGGTGAATGGGCATTAACTGCATATGGCCCTGGCTCAGAGTTATGTGCCTTCAACTGCTTCATTATGAACGGAAACATATCCATTTGTCTTTTGTTTACTTTCCCTGCTTCATTCAAAGAATGCTTCCAGAGGCTGTGGCGAAGTGGTGCTGCTAACCTGAATAAAATGAGAGTAATCCTCTTACACGCACAAGGTCCTCTGTCTGGGTACACACAGGCAAACGAAGAAAAAGGAGTTTAGACACACTGTACCAAGCACCCCGTTCTGACCCCCTTTGCCTAGTACGTCACTCGGTACACAAAAGGACCGGCTAATCCCTACCTGCAAGAAATGTCACCCAGAATCTGTTTTCAGGCGCGGGTTTCACAAACACGCTAAAAGGTTTGCTCGGACTTCAACGGCTCCCCAAACGGTTTAATCTTTATGGAGACAAGGTCGCTGAGATCTGTCCGCCACGCGTTAGAGAGCAGGGGCACTCCGTCTCTACAGGCCAGCAAAGCGTAAGCCTGTCGGAGATGGGAGGACTGATAACGGCGGTCGTCGCGGTAATGGCGGATTACCGTTAAAACCCCTCCATCCCCAACCCCAACCCCCCCAACCACACACCCAAAGACACGCGCGTAATGCACCTTGGCGGCCACTTAGGAATTCCCGAAAACCAAACAAAGTTTCGACTGAAGACTAAACTCGACCCCGACTCGAAAACGGACGTCAATGGTGACGAGTATGCGCAGAAGATGGATTGCTATCTGAAATGAAAATCAGAGCTGGACAGAAGCCTCGCCGCACACCCGGCGAACTGGGCGAGCTGTTGGGTCCTCCCTAATCTGTGTGGACATCTTCGGTAGCTGGCAAGCTGACGTCCACTAATGGACAACGGGATGGCAGCCGTTATTGAATCAAACGGTCAGCAACGGTCCGAGCCTAGGGGGCAGAGTGACCGAGCTGGTGTGGTGTTAAAGCTGCTCTAAACGCCGGTCTCGTCTTTCACAACAGTGGTGCCATAGTGTCAGTTTATCAAGTCCTTTTCAAACTTGTCTTTGATTCAATCCCCGGCAACCATCGTTATTTCACTTCTGAATCTCCAGTGTTGTCTGTTGGAGTGACTGATAAAGGAACAAGAGAGAGAGAGAGAGAGAGAGAGAGAGAGAGAGATTACATTCCATGGACTGAGAGGAGTAACGCCATAAGTATATTGGTCATCGATGCCAAAAATACGGCCAACCTATCCATCCATCCACCAACCTAAACAAGGTTTACCAACTCTCGAAAGCAGCAGTGATTACTTTAGTGTTGTTCCCATTGCTTTACCCACCTCTCTCTCTCAGACACACACACACACACACACACACACAAAATCGTAAGCCAATCGGACCAACGAGAGGTCAGTATCTTCGTGTTTGTTCATACACCTAACTCGACGATCGAGTCACAACCATAGCAATTTCACTGTCACAATCAGGACTCTAATTGTCAGGAGCACAATTTCACATCGACCCAACTTGTGCAAATAGCTGCGAATAACCCTCTTACTGTCCGAGCAATTACGTGTACGGTGTAACCAACACCATGATTTCTGCTGACACAGAAATTTTCCATAATCGATCGGGAATCATTGCAACGCTTTGGGTACCAAGAAGCCGAAAAAATCTAGTCAATACGCTGGTGGATGCTGAGACTGTCTGGAGTTGGGGTGGGAAATGCAAAGGGAAGGAAGGAACGAAGGAAGTAAAGAAGGAAAGAAGAAGAAGAAAAGAAAAGAAGAAGAAGAAGAAGAAGAAGAAGAAGAAGAAGAAGAAGAACAACAACAACAACAACAACAACAACAACAACAACAAGAGGAGAAGACGAAGAGGGAGGAGGAGGAGGATAGACTTCCGGCTTCAATCCACCCACTATATTTGTTTGAACAAGTAACCTGTCCATTTTTTCTAACATAGGTTACAGGCCTTCCATACAATTCAAGCAAGATATAATTTTCAGTTTCACTGTCTTGGTAATCTCGTGGATTTAGATGAAACGACGAACGATTCTTCGGACTATGTGTGTTGATCTTGGTTTACGGAATTGAATATGCGGGTCAGGGCTAATGAACTGAGCAGAAAAACAATTTGCGCCATTAGTTTGTTTATCTGGTGGTATGAAAGCAAGCGCATATAGCTGATCTGGTATTGCAACACACACACACACGCTCGCGCGAACGTCATCCAGGCACACCTCATTATAATAATTCACGCGCGCGCGCACACACACACACACACACACACACACACACACAAGCGGCTTATACACGAGAAAAGAAGAAGAAGAAGTAGAACAAGAAGAACAAGAACAAGAAGGATAAGAACAAGAAAGAAGGAAGGAGGAAGGGTTGGAGAAACAGCGAAAAGGAAAGAGGCAGACAAGGCAAAGAGCGAAAGAGGCGTCACAAAAAAACCAAGCCATGCTACCAATCTCAAACTGAAGACATAAAATAAAACGGGAAAGAAAACAACAAAAGGCGGAGAGGAAAAACGCAGAAAGAAACAATAAAATTGAAAAGAAAGAGAAACGAAAAAGAGAAACAAAAACGAGACCTGGGAAAGAAACGACACGCAACGGGGGGGGGGGGGGGGGGGGGGGGGGGGGGGTACCCAGCTCATTTCTTTCACAAACTGAAGCCCGCGATCGTCCCGCCAGGAGCAAGGAGGGGGTGATGTGTAGTCACAGGCAGGCAGGAAAGCTGTGTATGATAGACCACTAGCGGGGCCAGACTTCACAAAGACTGCAGATAATGATTGATTAGTTTTGTCTCACTTGCCGCACCCGCTGCGATACCCATCCGCGTGTCTCTGAAATTCATCCGCCTTCCGGCCCTGCCACATTTTTATCGGCCAATCGGCAGCTGCGTTTTCGTTCGAAAGAAAGACGCATCAAGGGAAACCTATGCCGTGTCGGAACTTTGAACGTTTCGGCCATTTTTCTGTCCTCCTTTTATCTTTCAGTTTGGTTATGGGTCGAGGGAGTTAACCAGTTACGTCTCTTTTAGTCGCAGAAGGGAGAGAGGGACCTCGGGTTAAAATTCTCTCTCTCTCTCTCTCTCCTCTCTCTCTCTCTTCTCTCTCTCTGAGAGAGAGAGACTTTCATTTAGGCGGGGAATGAGAAAATTTTCTTTTCATGTATAGGCGCCGCCCTTTTCAAAAGGGATCCATTTACAATTGTGACACATTCACAACCAGAGAGAGAGAGGGGGGGGGGGGGGGGGGGGGGGGAGGAGGGGGGCAGACAGGCAGAGAGCGCCGAATGTTCTGGCCAGGGCTAACGGAACAAAAGGATGTTAACATTTAAATTCCTGAAGGCATTACCTCCCTTTAAAATGCCTTGTGTTGGTACGAGCATACATTTTTCTGCAAGTTGCTATCAGTGGAAACCCTGCATTTTGTTCAAACAAAAGCAACAACAGATACTCAGCCTCCTAACTTGCAACTTATTAAGATGCCGTTTTCTCTTTCCTGACACCCACTGTATCTTGCTGGCAGAGACAAGGGTGCGACCCTGTCTGAGTGAACCCACTGAGTTGATAAATAAGTAAATGCAGGAGAAGGCATCAAGACGGGGGTGGAATGGGGCGGGATGGTGGCAGGGGTACGATGATGCATTACATCTACGTGCCCCACCCCGGCCAAAGCGGCTGCAATGACAAGATGAATCCACTTAGAGAGAGAGAGAGAAGAGAGAGAGAGAGAGAGAGAGAGAGAGAGAGAGAGGAGAGAGACAGAGAGAGAGAGAATGAGAGACAGACAGAGAGAGCGAGAGAGAGAGAGAGAGAGAGAGAGAGAGAGAGAGAGAGAGGAGAGGAGAGGAGAGAGAGAGAGAGAGAGAGAGAGAGAGAGAGAGAGAGAGAGAGAGAGTGGTAGAAACAAAGAAACGGCAAAAGGGACACAGCGTTAACCGCGCCTTGGATAAAATCACACACACACACACACACACACACACACACACACACACACACCAGAGAGGAAAGACGAGGAGAGAGAGAGAGACGGAGAGAGAAGAGAGAAAGAGAGAGAGAGAGAGGGGAGAGAAAAAGAGACATTCGTGTTTGTTTTTACCTAACTCGACGATCGAGTCTCAACATTGCTCATTTCACTGTCACAATATGGACTTAATTGTAGGAGCAACTGTCACTATCGGACCCAACTTGTGCAAATAGAAAAAATGCGATACCCTCTTACTGTCCGAAGAAATTAAGTGTACGGTCTGTATACCAAACACCAGTATTTCCTGTGGACACGAATTTTCATAATCGATCGGGAATTTCATTGCAATCGCTTTGGTACAAAGAAGCCGAAAAATCTAGTCAATACGTGGTGGATGCTGAGACTGTCTGGTGTTGGGGTGGAAATGCAAAGGGAAGGAAGGAACGAAGGAGTAATGAAGGAAGAGAAGAGAAAAGGAAAAGAAGAAGAAGAAGAAGAAAGATATGAAGAAGGAAGAAGAACAAGAAGAAGAACAAACAACAACAACAAACAACAACATCAACAACAACAAAGAGGAGAAGACGAAGAGGGAGGAGAGGAGGATAACTTCGGTTCAATCACCCACCATATTTGTTTGAACAATAACCGGTCATTTTTCTAACATAGGGTTCAGGCCTTCCATACAATTCAAGCCAAGATTATACTTTTCAGTTTCACTGTTTGGTTAATCTCGTGGATTTAGATGAAACGAACGAAACGTTTCTTCGGGACTGATCGTGTGTTGATCTTGGTTTACGGAATTTGAATCTGCGGGTTTTTTTTTCCCAGGGCTATTGAAAATGTGACAGAAAAAACAAATTGCGCCATTTAGTTTGTTTATCTGGTGTATGAAAGCAAGCGCATATAGTGATTCTGGTATTGCAAACTCAACCCACAACGCTCGCGCGAACGTCATTCCAGGCACACCTCATTATAATAATCACGCTGCGCGCGAACACACACACACACACACACACACAACACAAAGCGCTTTACACAGAGAAAGAAGAGAAGAAGTAGAACAAGCAAAGAACAAGACAAGAAGGATAAGAACAAGTAGAAGAAGGTAGGTGGATGGGTTGGAGAAACAGCGGAAGGAAAAGAGGCGGACAAGGCAAAGAGCGAAAGAGGGTCACAAAAGAACCCAACCCATGCTACCAAATCTCAACTGGAAGACACATAAAATAAAACGGGAAAGAAAACAAAAAAGGCGGGAGAGGAAAAAAAAGCAGAAAGGAACAAATAAAATGAAAAGAAAGAGAAACGAAAGAGAAAACAACGGAGAACTCGAAGAAGACACGACACGCAAACGGGGGGGGGGGGGGGGGGGAGGGGGGTACCCAGCTCATTTCTTTCACAAACTGAAGCCCGCGATCCGTCCAGCCAGGAAGCAAGGAGGGGGTGCATGTGTAGTCAAGGCAGGCAGGAAAGCTGTGTTTGATAGACACTAGCAGGGCCAGACTTCACAAAAGAACTGCAGATAATGATTGATTAGTTTTGTCTCACTTTGCCGCACCGTGCGATACCCATCCGCGTGTCTCTGAAATTCATCCGCCTTTCGGCCCTGCACATTTTGATCGGCCAATCGGCTGCTGCGTTTTCGTTCGAAGCAGTACGCATCAAGGTAGAAACATTATGCCGTGTCGGAACTTTGAACGTTTCGGCCATTTTTCTGTCTCTTTTATCTTTCAGTTTGGTTTGGGGTCGTGGGAGTTAACAGTTACGTCTCTTTTAGTCGCAGAAGGGAGAGTGGGACTCGGGTAAAATTCTCTCTCTCTCTCTCTCTTAAATCTCTCTCTCTCTCTCTCTCTGAGAGAGAGAGACTTTCATTTAGGCGGGGAATGAGAAATTTTTCTTTTCATGTATAGGCGCCGCCCTTTTTCAAATGGGATCCATTTACATTGTGACACATTCACAACCAGAGAGAGAGAGGGTGGGGGGGGGGGGGGGGATGAGGGGGGGCACAGACAGGCACGTATAGCGCCGAATGTTCTGGCCAGGGCACACCGGACACCCCCAAAGGAATGGTTAACATTTAAATTCCTTGAAGGCATTACCTCTTTAAAATGCTTGTGTTGGTACGAGCATACATTTTTCTGCAAGTTGCTATCGTGGAAACCCTGCATTTTGGTTTCAAACAAAGCTAAACAGTTAATCAGCCTCTAACTTGCTATCTTATTAAGATGCCGTTTTCTCTATTCCTGCACCCACTGTTCTTGCTGCAGAGACAGGGGGTGGACCTGTTCTGAGTGACCCATGAGTTGATAAAAAAGTAAATGCAGGAGAAGGCATCTAAGACGGGGTTGGAATGCGGGGCGGGCTGGTGGCAGGGGGTACGATATGGCTTACTTCTACGTGCCCCACCCGGGCAAAGACGGCTGCAATGACAGATGAATCACTTAGGATGAAGAGAGAGAGAGTGAGAGACGAGAGAGAGAGAGATTGAGAGAGTGAGAGAGTACAGAGAGGAGAG
>CM031604.1:63366509-63379009 GCA_018398815.1 Conus ventricosus
CAGTGAAACAACTGGGCCAACGAATCTAAAAGTTCAAACACTTAACATGCCAGTGTCAGCACTTGGAAAAAACCATCAAAAGGGTTCTTAGTTCACAATCAAAACAACAGTTGAACTGAAAAGATCCACGAACAGCGGCCCCCAACTTAACAGTCTGGCAATACTTGGTTCGTACGGGAATTACATAAAAATCTTAAAGTCAGGCTAGAAAAACCGGTCGGCGAATCGCACAAAGTATGACAGAGTTTTGTGCCGAGGTTTTGATGAGGAAAACTGTATGCCTCCAGAAATTCCTCTCGATTAATATGATAATTTCCTTGTATGATAAAGGACAATCACCTTAATCTACCAAATTATTCTTTGCTCCCTTTTGCTGCTCTATCTGCTTGATCATAAAAAAACGATGGGGTGTGCGATGGAACAAGAAGATACAACTTAGTACTTTCATGGAAAGACAGTGCAACATGTACTTAATTCAACTCAAAAAATTTGATGTATTTCAAAACAATACAAACTTTTTAAATACTGACTGTGAATAACACAAACAGGATATTAAAATATTGAGACTGGCAAGGAAATTAAATAATTAAATGCCATCAGGAAGCAACTAGTTCAGCTGTAAATATGAATGACCCTTACCTAAATATCTGATTTTTCAGCTTTGAAATCTTGAATTACAAAGCCAGATCCCGGACTTCATCATCAGAACTGTGCCGTCGTTTATACTTTTCAAATAGTTAGTTAAACTTTTCTTCCATGTCATTTTTGACAGATGCTGCTAACACATGCGGCGAAATCGCTTTATTTAGATCAGAAGAAAAATATGTTAACTGTTTCTTCCGTTAGTTCCCAAGGGGGTAACCGGCGGAACAGTAAGCGGAGGCGCTACCTCGTATGGGTCATCTTGATGAATTAAAAAACGTTCTGAAACATATGACGAAGCGTCTCTAAATTTGAATTTTTCTGTGATTTTTCGAAAAAATCAATGTCGGATCGTTGTATTTAACTCTTCAAGGGTCGTCCACCGCAATCCGTCTCATACATAATTTACAGAACTTATTTTTCCTTTGTTCATCAAGTGGCAAAGGCCTGCTTTCTTATAAGCTTCAGAGGACTTAGTGTGCAAGGTACACCAGGCCAACTTTACAGCGTTACTGTCATTTCTTTGAAGTTTCTTTAATGCGATCGCGAAGCAGAAAAGAATACTTCCTGTCCGTAAGTCAATCTTGATTCCTACAGGACGGTTGCTAAATGCAACAAACTTTAGGATCTGTCCCAATGGAGAATGACTGACCAATACTACCAATAAACTTTTAAACTGCTTTAGTAACAATTGAGTCAATTTGTTTTTTCCAGCAGTTTAGTATTGGTGTAAGCTAGGGACACCTAAAAATTTTAATTCAAGTTTATAAAAAATTGACCGTCCTCCAGAAAGATATAGGCAGGTTACTTGGGTTATAACCATTGTTAAAGAGAATCCAATTGTGTCTTTCCAACAGTGAAATTGAAAGCCATTAATGATATAACAATTTATTTATCCAGTCGTGCTGAAAGAGTTCTGAGTATAATTTATGTGTCCGTAATTTTGTCTTTATCTTTAAAGATACATTATCATATTGCAAGTGTCATCAGCATATTGAGCTACTTGGTATATGATGAAAAACATGTATATAAGGTCATTTTGCATTAATTGAATAACTATGGAGAGATTATAGAACTTGTGGAATCCATATTTATAGATCTTGAGGTTGATAAAGTCACACAACTTTGGGTCGATTAGTGTGTCTACATCTTTAAAAAATGATTTCAATTAATTGTAGACGTGACCAGAAAGACCAATTTGTTTTAATTTAGTTAATATTCGGCTGGCCACACTTATCGTAAGCTTTAGGTAAGATCAAAGAAGAGAAGCAAGGACACTTTTACGTTTAGCAAATGTTCTTATTTTGTGTAGGTTCGGTCGTGTCAGGTGTCAATTTGTACTTCGTCCTTTTCTAAATCCAGATTGATGTGGAAGAAAATAACATCATTTTTTCACGTATTAGGCCATTCTGAAATTTAATTATTTTTTCCTTGACTTTCCAGTATGAGACGTGACTGAATGGGTCTATAGCTAGGACGTCTCAGACCTAGGCTTTGCCCGCTTTTAGAATAGGGAGTCACATTGACGGTGTCCATATATCGGGAAATTTGTCCACATTCCCAACATTTGTTAAATAATTTATGTAAAATGACTATCCAGTTCTCTGGTAAAATGGGTTTTAAATGTGTTAGAATCCCATACAAACCAACCGAACCTTTTTATTTCCAACAGACGGACAGCATTCTGAACTTCCTGTAAAGATATGATATCATTTATATAGTACTATTGTTGTTTGGTACAGGATCTCTATAGTTATCAGTTATTTTTTTCATTTCAAGCTAAACGACTTTTGCTCATGAGGCAAACATTTCCATTCAATGTTTTTAAGGACATAAGATTGCCAAAATTCCTCAGCCTTTTTCTTTGGAGATTGAAATTTCTTTTTACTTGTTGTTTTGATTGGGTTATCTGGAGGTTTAATGCCCGATTTCTTTTCTTTCAACTTTTCCACACCGTTTTCAAGTCTTTACCAGTAATCGTCATTTAGACAGAAACTGTGACCAGTATTGTCTTTTTGCTTGCGCTTAACTCTGTTTGTTTTAATTTTTGTACTGCAAATTTCTTATGAGCTGCATCTTTTATTCTTGCACAGCGAAGCTTTACTACTTTTAGCCAATTAAGATAAGCTATTGTTTTGCTTTAACAGCCTCCTCGCAAGCCTTGTTTCCATCCAGACATTCCTGAGAATGTTTCACACCTTTTTGGTCCTTTTTTTGGAATAGCTAAAGCAGCAGCCTCAGAACTGCTTTCTGAAAGTTATCTAAAAAGATGTTAACATACTCACAAATAAACTTCACTCTCAGTTTTCACAGTTGAGGTAATTTTGAAAAGTTCCCATTCTGCCTTTATGTAATAAATTTGGGTATAACATCTACACACTATCTTCACGATCAACGGATTCTTTTACCCGCTAACAAGTATTGGCACATGAGTACTAATAGTGGGTCATTGGCTGTTATCCATTTTGCTGTTAATGCTAAAAGCGTGAAACAAAGGTAAGATCAAGCGCGATGCTCTATGAGTGAGATATGTCTGGGATGCGCGTTAGTTCTCCGTCGTTAAGCAAAACTAAAGATGAGAATCCACACAGTTTCAGAAAACAGGGTGAGAAACTATTTGACAACTGTATCCAGAAAGGAGCATGAGAACTTGAAATCGCCACCAATGATCCACTTTTCTTTAGACAGTTTAGAGAACGTAACAAATTAGTATTTTGCCATCAGGGCCTTAGTGTTATTACTGATGCAAAATGTAAATTTGATTGTTCTGAAACTTTCAGTTTTATAAAGGATGACGAGACATTACGTATCTTTTGTTAAAGAATAGAGGATAAGTAGTGTAATCTTAAACCACATTGTACATAGATAGTTGTTACTCACTTTATCTGATTTCTTTGCATATATGATAAACCGGGGGATAGTAATAAACTTGTAACTTTGGTCATTCTGTTGGAGTGACATTTAGGGGATGATGGAGAAGTAATGTTGAGAATTTACGAGAAAGATGCATACACAAACTTTTCAATATTAGATGACAAGGAACGTGCGATTCATTGTAGAAACGACAATTATCACATGTGTTTGTTCTTTTTCTTCTGTTTGTTAACTTAATTGATGGTGGTAAGTATCATTTTTTTATTAGGGTGACGCAGTACAATACCAGATCAATACTGCTAAAAGCAGACGTTACCAGAGAACTGGGGGGCGTGGGGTGGGGGTGGAGGTTGGGTGGGGGTGATGCTTTGGAGATTTTTTTTTCAATGGGTGATTCATGGATAGTGTAACTGATTGATCTTGATCTCTTGTATGTAGATTTGGGGATGACAGGCTATCCCAATGACTCCTATGAAAACGGCTTCACACATATGATGATGGGGCCGATGCTGAAACAAAAAAGACGCCGAGCGGAAAAGGGCAGATGGTTGCGCTGTTTAACATCCGTAGGCGTCAGGCAGAGAAGATGATTGATGGAATTTTTGGTGACTTGCAGTTGCCATGGAAGGATGTCTGCTGGTCGCCATGTTGACCAGCGGATGCATTCTTGAAGGAGAGATGAGTGTGGTCGCCATGTTGACCAGCGATGACTTCTTGGATGGGAGATGTGTGTGGTCGCCATGTTGACCAGCGGATGCCTTCTTGAGGGAGATGAGTGCTGGTCGCCATGTTGACAGGCGGATGACTTCTTGAAGGGAGATGAGTGCTGGTCGCCAATGTTGACCAGCGGTTGGGACTTATTGAAGGGCGATGAGTGTGGTCGCCATGTTGCCAGCGGATGAACTTTTGATGGGAGATGAGTGTGGGTCGCCATGTTGGACCAGCGGTTGCCTTCTTAAAGGGAGTTGTGTGTGTCGCCATGTTGACAAGGCATGATGCCTTTCTTGAAGGGAGATGAGGGTGGTCGCATGTTGACAGCGGAATGACTTTTTGAAGGGAGATGAGTGTGGTGCCTTGGTGACCAAGCGGAAGACCTTGAAGGGGAGATGAGTGCTGGTCGCCATGTTGACAGCGGATGGACTTCTTGAAGGGAGATGAATGCTTGTCGCCATGTTGACCAGCGGTGATTTCTTGGAGGGAGATGAGTGTGGTCGTCATGTTGACCAGGCAGATGACTTCTTGTGGGAGATGAGTGTGGTCGCCTTGTTGACCAGCAGATGATTTCTTGGAGGGAGATGAACTGTGGTCGCCTTGATGACCAGCGGATGATTTCTTGGAGGGAGATGACTGACTGGTGCCATGATGAACAGCGGATGACTTCTTGAGGAATTGACTGCTGGTCGTGAATGTTTGACCATCTGTTGATTCATAGAGGAGATGGAATGCTGCGTCGCTATGTGGATCAGCTGATGGGTCTTCAGGGACAGTGATATGGAATTTTCTATAATAGCTTCGTTTGAGTGAAAAACGAAAAGAAACTTTACCAGAGTTTGTGTCGATTTGCAATCAATATTACTAAGCACTTCCTTACAAACGTCGCATACGCGATTTCTGATTAAAGATCTTTCTGTTTCAGCTTCAGCTTTGCTTGACGAATAGCCTCTTTGAAACGAAAAATAGTTCTTTGATTTCAAACATTAATTTTTGGCCATTGTTTTAGCGGAATCATGAAAAGCTGATGAGTGGTCACCTTTCAGTTAACACTGAAT
The DNA here is from genome assembly GCA_018398815.1 of Conus ventricosus. NCBI lineage: Eukaryota > Metazoa > Mollusca > Gastropoda > Neogastropoda > Conidae > Conus > Conus ventricosus. The sequence continues at coordinate 63,371,795 of CM031604.1, forward strand.
ATGTCAAGGTACATTTCTTCGGGGGGGTGATGACTGACCTCCTCTGCTACATATCTGTAACTTTACTTAAACAGCTTTGTTTCTTGGTGTGATGCAGACGACTGACAACACGTAACCTTTTTATTGGCGACAATATGGGGGTATCTTCAACTCAACTTTGTCAATACTAGTTTTTCTGGAAAGTGCTGAAGTTGAATGTAATTATTGTCACTTTTTTTCCCGTTTATTTAAGAACGTTTCGGGACCCGATCAACAATACTTGGCAGAAGGACAGATAACTTCTCATCAGGTCCTTGAAAACAATTACCAAACTGTTTTTACTTGGGGTTAGTAGTGTCAACTGCGATACCAGCAATGCTTTGTGTCTGCATCAGCTTCTTACTGTGTCTCTCATTTTCGCCGAATATAATAAACTTTCATCTCTTATCTTTTTGACAGACACAACTTGCACCAATCACGGACTCTATTGCCTTTTTGTGTTAATGAGGTTATAGATGTCGCAGGAGCAAAGAAGCCGTCACCTGAATCTTTAATAATAAAAATTATGATCTTTCTTTGTCAACCGAATTTGGTAGAAAGATGCTTTAAGTAAATTAAGTTGAACTTTTTTTTGGGGGCTTTAGGGAGTTGTTACCATCATGTAATGGCATTTGTTCTTTCCAGTTGAATATTCATGGTTCAAAGGATGTCAAAAAAAGATGTCGACACTCTCCGTGTACATACAGTTACGACGTTATATTACGTCATTGCTGAGTCGATTAGAACTAGCAAAACATACAACAATAGAAAAAATACAAAATTGAAAAAAGAAATACCTCTAATCCACTTAAAAACAATAGAAAATCAAATAAAGAATTGAGAATACGAATTGATGACCTGTAAGCAGTAAAGGCTTACGGCGTGATCTGATCAATGTGAATATTCAGTGAAGTGTGCCGCTCCAAATGGTCGCGCCGGGTTCAGTAGCAAAACTGCCAACACTGCATCGCACTACAATAAAGGTAGACTTGGACGCACATTCAACTGTGATAACCACAAACCCAACTTATGCAGATCACCAAAAAATCGGGAGAATACACTCATATTCAAACGCCGTATAAAATCTTCGCAGTCCACCTAATAAATGGTAGAGCTGTTAGATCCTGCTGCTTTTGTAATCCGATAAGTGCGAGGGGGAGTGGGGTTAGGGTTGGGAGAGTAGGTGGTGGAAAAACAAAAAACACAAAGGCTGAAAAACCTTTGTGAAAACAATGACAGAACGGGGGACAGTATGTCAGAGCGTCGGAGGGTGGGAGGGAGGTGGGGGGTGGGGGGGGGGTATGCTGGGAGACAAAGAGCACCACGTTGAAACGGGGTGGAAAAGGACGGTGGTGAAGGGAAGAGGGTGGATCGGACGGAGGAGAGTGAGGAAGAGGAAATTGAAGAAAAATGGGAACAAAAAACAAAAAATGAGCGAAGGAAGCAATGCATAACCGGAATTCAGCAGATAGTCTGTGTCTTGCAAGCTTTCTGTTTCTGACAAAAATACAGGAGGATCACCAGGGAAGGAAAGAATGACAAGAAAGACAGATATGGAGGCAGTAAGAAGTGTAGCTTCGAGATGAGTACATAAAACTGAGGAAGTATACCAGGAAACAAAGCTAGCTGATCGAGGTTCAACTGGCAAAGGTAGTCAGGGGGCCAGGTGAGATATGACAGTGGATGTCGAGAACCAAACGTTGACGAAGGTCTGGGAAGGAGAGGTAAGTAAGGGGGAAAGAGGGGAGGGAGGGACTGGGGGGTCGGGGTTGAGAGATATCTTCGATAGCTCGTGACTTCCATCCAGAGATAGAATTCGAAAGCATTGTTAGCTTCATTCCCAAACGTTATTGTTTTTTTCTTTTCTTTTTTATTACTTTGCCCTCTGAGCAACTGATTCAGACAACAAACGTATTTTTTGATTAAGAAAAAATTGTGTGAGTGTGTGTGTGTGTGTGTGTGTGTGTGTGTGTGTGTGTGTGTTTCTCTCTCTCATCTCTTCTCTCTCTCTCTTCTTCTCTCTCTCTTCTCTCTCTCTATGGAGGTCCATCTCTGTTCTGTCTCAAGCTCACTGCAGTTAATCTCTCCTTCTCCATGCAATAGATTGGATGAACAGAACAGCTTTTCGGAAAATCAGAAATTTTCTTCTCTGTCTTGTCTTCTTTCTCTTCGGGGGATGTGCATTTCATTACCGGTGAGGCAAAACACAGGACCTGCTTTCAGGCATCACCTAACACGGAGAGTTTAAGCAAAGAAGACAAATAAGCGCCACATATAGGAGAAATGTACATCGCACTTACCGACCCTGCTAGTTGGGCATTTGACGAATCGCCAAATTAAGCGGATTTTGACGCTTTGGTTTTGCCCTAATCTGGGCAAATCAGAAGGAAGTTGCGATCGTTGTAGGAAAAACACGAAAAGCCATTCAACTTATACGTTAAAGCCAAGGTCAGGGCAGGAAAATGGACAGTGTTCACTTGGATTCTCGGAATATTCATTTAACCCCCTCCCCCTCCCCCCCACCCGCCTGCCCGCCTCAACTCTTCCATTCCATACTCGCCTCACGATAATGCAATGCTTCCATCATACTGGCACAGAAACAAGGGTTGACGCAGCATGTTGTGTTTTAGAATACAGGGAAAAACATAACCGAAGTATACACATGATGTAGACAGTATTATAACGTCGATCACATAACTCTTTCAATCTGAACTCACCAAAGATGTAGTCAAGTGAGTGTGTGCCGTCTGCTGGTGTATCATTTTGCCTACCTAACGACAAAAAACACACACAACAACAACAACCAACAACAAAAACAACACACACACCACATCCACACAACACACACACACACACACACACACACACACGTGTGTGTGTGTGTGTGTTTGTGTGTGTGTGTGTGTGTGTGTTGTAAAAAGTATATACCTTAAAACTCAAGGACAGCACCACTCTCTTCACTATGGCAGGTCCGTTTTCTTGCTGTTCGATAGACGATATAGTGAAAAGGAAGGGAAAAAAAAAACTGGACCCCTAAACCGCTGGTTGTCTCCTTTTTCCTTTTCTCTTTTGTCCAATATTTCGGTCACGAAAGGGACCTTCTTCGGGATTGGAGAGCTTTTAAACTAATCTCAGCAAATATTTTCATTTTCAAATATCCTAGGACACAGGCCTACACCAACAGGTAGTATAACAGGTAAAAGTATTATGATCTTGACGCATCAGGATACACACATACACACACACACACACACACACACACACACATATATATATATATATATGTGTGTGTGTGTGTGTGTGTGTGTGTACTTTACTAATACTTTACCTGTTATACTACCTGTTACACACACACACACACACACACACAACACACACACACACCACACACACACGCACATACGAGCGCATGCACTCGCACGCGCGCGCGCGCGCACACACACACACACACACACACACACACACACACACACGCGGACGCACACACACACACACACACACACACACACACACACACACACACACCACACACACGCACACACATACATGCACGTACACACACACACACCACACACACACACACACACACACACACACACACACACACACAACACGCACGCACACACACACACACACAACACACTACACAACACACACACCACACACACACCACACACACAGCTTCCTTCCATCGAAGTACTACCTGTGACACGTCTGTCGAGTTACGTATCATTCTAGTACGTAATTTGTTTTATATTACGTCATATTGAAATATTTACGTCTCTTCCCTCACTACCTTACTGCTGGCACTCAGGGAGGATGTCATGTGCTGACGAAGGCAAATAAAGCCGAAAATTTCATTTATAACCACAACAGCTTGTTGTTCTTGTGTCTTTTCTTTTGGATTATATATATATATATATATATATATATATATTATATATTTATATATATACACGCGGGCGCGCGCGCGCGCGCGCGCGCGTGTGTGTGTGTGTGTGTGTGTGTGTGTGTGTGTGTGTGGTGTGTGTGTGTGTGTGTGTGTGCGTGCGTGCGTGGTGTGTGTGTGTGTGTGTGTGTGTTGTGTGTGTGTGTGTGTGCGTGTGTTCTCCATAGGCTATATAAACGCAGAGAGATTAATATTAACTATACACACGCACAGAGAGAGAGGAGAGAGAGAGAGAGAGAGAGAGAGAGAGAGAGAGAGAGATTTATAATGACTCATCCTGCCTCAAACCACAAAGCATCCGACCCACAGACGCATCTTAGCGTAAAATTAACATGACGCCTTAAATTATAAACATTACATCATACCCTGTGGCACTTAAAACGGGGATACGTCACTCAGTGTAGATACTTGTAAGATCAGTTCATAAATATGTTTTTTAACTGAACCAACCACGACATAACTTTTCGGCTATCGAAGCATTATTATTCATCGATCGACGTAGAAAGGGAAAAAAAATTCGGACATCAGAACCCGGGATTTTCTGTTCGGAGTGTTCCTCAACTAAAAATATTTTCGTGAATAGTAATACACAATGGCAACGTCTATGCCCTTCACAGTATCTACGCACTATTTTTTTTTTCTTCATCGAAAGTTCTAAGACGGACGTCAGTATCAATGTAACTGACAGACTATGAGAATTTGTATAAACTAATAGATTGTGGACAAATAAGCAAAGAAAGAAAGAGGTACAAACTGATTTTCGAATCAGCAGTCAACCCCCTTTACACAAATGCAACTGATAGATCATCACAAGCTGATGAATAATACATACACTTCACAACGTCAATATACATAACAGATCATCACATTTTCATACTTGATACATGCACTTCACAGTATCAGTGCAACTGATGTCATGACACTGATACATTCACTGTGGAACCATGCACAAAGAAAGAAAGAGAGAAAACTGAAATTCACATCAATAGCGCATATACTTCACAATTTGTTTTATTTAGTTTATGTATCTCCAACGTGGTGTATCAAGATTATGCTTTCACAAAATGGTCAACAGAACACATCGAAAGTGTGTAAAGGCACAAGTTTGCAATGTGTTCAGAGTGAAACAAATCACAGGAGATGCGAAAGCAAGAGAGGCAGACGAACAGAAGGAAAAAGAGGTGGACAACCTCGCGAATATGAGCAATCGATGTCGGCGAGCGGACGGACCCACCTGTTATTGCCTGTCCAGCAAGGGTGATGCATTATAGATGAAAATCTGCGGAAGTACTCATTGTATGACCAACCGACCATCGCCAGCAAGGAAATGAGGACCTATCATTTTTTGTGTGCAGCCACCAGACCAATTCATTATAGATCAGGATGTAGCTTGATAGAAGAGGGTAGGTGTTGGGTGGGAAAGGGGAGAGAAAAAGATGAGAGAGAGAGAGAGAGAGAGAGAGAGAGAGGGAGAGAGGAAGAGAGAGATTGAGAGAGAGAGAGACAGAGGGAGACAAAGGGAAAGCACACGCGCGCTGCGCGCGCGCGCAGCGCACACACACACACACACACACACACACACACACACACACACACACACAAAGAGAGAGTGGAACTGAGAGAGAGAGAGAGAGAGAAGAGGAGAGAGAGGAAAAAGGGAGAGGAGAAACACACACACACACACACACACACCACGCGCGCGCGCCGCAGCGCCGCAGCCGCGCACACACAAAGAAAGAGAGGGACTGAGAGAGAGACAGAGACAGAAACAGAGAGAGACATAGGGAAACACACACACACACACACACACACACACACACACACAACACACAAAAGAAAGAGAAAAGGGAGAGAAGTGAGAGAGAGGGGGAGAGAGAGGGGAGAAGAAGGGGGAGAGAGAGAGAGAGAGAGAGAGGAGAGAAAATGAATGAGGTCTGTGAAGACAAGACACATGGCAACGCCAGTACGCTGCCTGTCATCATTATAGAGCGACTACCCATCATCATTTGTCCGCCAAATGAATGCGCTATTAACCACAAAAATACGATGTGCATAGCGAAAGCGAAGAGTGAGGGAGAGGAGAGGGGGTTAAAGAGTTAGAGCGATTAAGCGAGCGAATGAGAGTGAGCGAGCGAGCGAGCGAGCGAGAGAGAGAGAGAGAGAGAGAGAGAGAGAGAGAGAGAGAGAGAGAGAGAGGAGGGAGGAGGGGAGAAAAAGAGAAAGAGAGAGAGAGAGAGAGAGAGAGAGAACAGAGACAGAGAGACAGACAGAGTCAACTGTTTTTGGAATACTTTATATAAATAAATAGCTATCTGTTCAACACTATTTTATCTGATGATGGTATTATCGACGTGAAAAGACGAAGATTCTTTTAACACACACACACACACACACACACACACACACACACACACACACACACACACACACACACATACACACACACACCACAAAACACACACACACACACACAGAGAGAGAGAGAGAGAGAGAGAGAGAGAGAGAGAGAGGAGAGAGAGAGAGGGGAGAAGAGAGAGGAATACGAATATTTTTATTGAGGTAAAATGGATTAGCTAATAGATTTTTTACACCATGCCCTCAAGAACAACAACAGAGAGAGAGAGAGGAGAGAGAGAGAGAGAGAGAGGGGAGGAGGAGAGAGAGGAGAGAGAGAGAGGAGAGAGAGAGACAGAGAGAGAGACAGACAGACAGACAGACAGACAGAGACAGAGAGAATGAGGGGTGTTTGAAGAGAAACACGGTCATTGGACGCCAAAGGGGAAGACACAACCTCACCAGCATGACTGGTCAGACTCAATACGAGCTAAATGTGTACACCCACTTATCTGTTCATCAGTATGGGCGGCTATCCTCTTCCTCACAGAAGGAAAACCAGATGGAACAGCCCAGGAGAGGGAGAAGAAGAAATGGAAGGAACTAGGAGAAAAAGGAAAACAAGATGGAACAGCCCAGAAGAGGGAGAAGAAGAATGGAAAGAACGAGGAGAAATTACAGACGACAGGGCTTCTCTGACCAGTTAATACCGTTGCTGCTTCAAGGTGGGCCATTCGTCATAGAGCATAGCCACCGTTAACGAACCGCCTACATATTGACTCCCTCTCACTGTCTACCACCTTGTAAACGACCGCTTTCTACACAGACCTGTCTTTCAAGACATCATGGAGGTCGTTGTAGAGACAGGTCCTACTGTACTATATATATATATCTTGATGTCCAGCAACAAATCC
>CM031604.1:63414009-63416509 GCA_018398815.1 Conus ventricosus
AGGAGAGGGGCAGAGGTTAAAGGAGTGGGAGGAAAAGAGACAGATAGATACTCACATATAGACATACACATATACATATGTACGTAGAGGCAGACACACAGACGAGCACACAGACAGACAAACAAACAGGGTGCGCCTCGTGTGGGGGGGGGGGGGGGGGGGGGGGGGAAGAGAAAGCAAAAATGTGCATGTCTCACGATGTAGGAATTTGTGTTTTATTTTGCGTTTGGAGATTTTACCTACATCAAAAAAGAAAACTATGTTACATAGTTTACATGTGTGATAGCCTTGGGGGCAGAGGGAAAGAGAAAGACTGAGAAGAGAGAGAGAGAGAGAGAGAGAGAGAGAGAGAGAGAGAGAGAGAGGGAGAGAGAGAGAGAGAGAGAGAGAGAGGGAGGGAGAGAGAGAGAGAGAGAGAGAGACAGACAGACAGACAGACAGACAGACAGACAGACAGAGAAAGAGAGCGTGAGAGGGGGAGGGGATGAGGGGTGGGGGAGAGGGGGAGAATGAGGAAAGATGGGAGGCTGAGATAGAGAAGGATGTAGGCAAGGAACATCAAAACAAATTGGGCCTCTGCACCCCTTTTTCATCCGAATTAGGTGTACAGCTTCGGTTTCCAAGACGACAGACGCGAGCTCTTTGGCATTTAGTATACAGTGACGTATACATGCACGAAGATGAAATTCGGTGAACCTAAGACACGTAACAAATATCCTATCGGTAACCGAAATGGGAACATTGCTTCTTTTATAAACAAACGAGTGTGCGCGGATGTCATTGCGTACGCAGAAAAAAAAGAAAAAAAAAAAAGAAAGAAAGACAGAAAAAGAACTGAGACGGCAAGAACGATGTAGAAGCGAAGTATATCATTTGCTATTTCCTTTGGTAGTTTGTTTACAGTTCTTCTTCGTCTTCCTCTTCTTCCCTCTCTTCCAAAAACTGAAACGTGAAGAATGATGTAGAAGCAAAGTACATCATTTGCTATTTCCTTTTTTGGTCGTTTGTTCTTAGTTCTTTTTCGTCTTCTTCTCATCTTTTTCTCCTTCCTCTTCTTTCTCTTTAAAGGTAGCTACTCACAAACTCAATTTGCTTTTCAAAGCTAATAATTTGGCACCGTTCGGGGTATAAATGATTGGGGCTCTCAAGTGATAAACTGGCCCCTCTCTGCTTCGGAAAAAAAAAATGAATGAGCTATCTGGTTCTAATTTTCATCTCACAGATTTCATTATTCCGAGCAAGAAAAAATGTCGTAGTTAAACGACGTTTTTCATCTAACTCCAAGCAAGGAAAACTGGTGGTAGTTAAGCCACTTTAATACTTCTTCGTTTGAAGCAGGTGCTGTTCTGCGTATGTTAGAGCGTGACAGACGCCAGTCCACTGAACACCATCGAACTGACTTGGCAGCAGCGCAGTGTCTTCTCTTGTGGGTCGCCTCATGACGACTGATATTGATCCTATCGGACTGCTGTGCTGGGGGCTGAGTTTTGACATCCGGTGTATGACGGCGTATAGAGGAGCCAGAATAAAATGGTGTTGGAATTATTCCCCCGTGGGAAAGGACAGAATGGACATGGGGTGGATGGGTGGGGTGGGGGTGTTAACAAATGAGAAATAATTCCAAATCCCGCTGTAAACAAGTGTCGAAGAGGATGGTAAAAACTGGTCCGATTCGAAGCGGAAGACGATTACAATCCTGAAACGATGCATTTATTTGGGGGGTTAGAGACGAGAAAAAAGAACCTTTTTTTTTCTTTCTTTTTCTCACACTTTTTTTTATCAACAGTTAAACCTCCATGAAAGGTTTATGATACCGGAGTTTTTAAAGTTTCCTGGCGAGCTCAAAGGTCTGGAAAAAGCACTCAGCCCACAAAGGACCTCTTGACCCAGTATCTATAGCGTAATTACTTCCAAACCAGTTGACGTAAGCAAGTAATGGACAAAATCATATCAACTTTACGCACTCCAGCTGCTTCCTTTCTCTGATTATTTACCTTAAACAACGGTTATATCCACAACATTTTTAACATTTTTCCGCCTTGGAGAAAATAGGCCACTTCCCCATGCCCGATCAGAAATATGTGCTCCTTTACACGATGAAAACTGGAGACGATCCACGGTTTACACTGAGTGTCGGCCTCTCTCCAGATCAAAGATGTCCGCGGTTAATAATCTCGGCTTGTTTACGTTGATTCGTCGTGTTGTATACCTTCTCCTCTTGATAGCTGACTGAACGCAGGTAAACATCTTGTTAAAACGGTTGAAGGTTCTTGAAATATCACTCCTCTACGTGATACCAGTTTGCCACGGGGAGTTGTTTGCTCTCTCAAAGGGTATATTCTTGCACACTCTTTGATTCTTGCACGTTGAGACTAATTAGGCACGTGCTCGAGCGTGCGTGTGTGTGTGTGTGTGTGTGTGTGTGCAAGACACACACACATACACAGAGCGAGCGCGTGTTTGTGTTCGTGTACGCGTGCCAGCGGGCGAGCATGAGTGC
>CM031604.1:63421509-63426509 GCA_018398815.1 Conus ventricosus
AGAGAGAGAGAGAGAGAGAGAGAGAGAGTCAACGTCAGGCTGCAAGATCGAATCCTTGGAACTAAAACCATTTTTCCTTTTTGTTTCATAATGGCATTTTCGCTGCCACCTTAACTTGTCGTTCTGGTATTTTAGTCTCGTCTTAGATAGGTACGTAGCTGACAATCTTCTCGAGTCAAAATTCAGGAACTAGGGAATGAAGGGATGGAATGGGCTGAAAAGGGGACCGTTTGGCTTTGGATTGAAAGCATTTCTGAGTCCCTTGTGATTCATTTGACAAATCAAGTTCTTAAAAGGAAAAGGCATTTTACATACATGCAACAGCCGACACCCACATATCATAGGCTTTACTCTGCATTATTTTATCATTCCTATTAAAGATGAGCCCTAAATCTTATTTATTTTATGCAAAGTTTTGAAATTCTGGATTCTATTTTTTTCACAAAATATAGGATTTCGGGAATGACCTCTAAATTAGGGAAATTCCAGGAAAAAAAAACCGGGAGGGTTGTTGGCAGCAGTGCCAGTACTCCAAAACCATTCTCCAAGATGGTTGTCCCCGTCTGCAACGTTACCTGAGGTAGGTGTGGACATGCAATCTGAATGTTAACTCATCTCCAAACCTGTGCCATTAACCTAGGAAGAAGCTTCACGTGGCAGAGACCTCAGGCAAAGCCAGGAAGGCTCGGTGAATACGTTTCTCAGACGGATCACCGCAGAAGTTCTAGCGCACCCGGGAAGCGAGAAGGCTTTGAGCGGAACAGAGCAGCTGCCATGCTGGGAGTGGTATCAGAGAAAGTACGTCTCTTCCACCTGGACATTCCCCACCCCCAACAGATGACCCGCCTGTCGACTCACCACCACCAGTGCCGTCGACGGGAGAATCCATCCATCATCATCATTTCCGTCATCGTCATTACCATCATCATCGTCACTACGTATTTCGATTAGCTCATATTAATTTAGAACGGTTATCAAAGTCGGACCCACACTCACAGTTTTTGTTTCTGTCATCGTCAACCCGATCGATACTGATTGCTTAAACCATCTTTCTAACATAAGAGGCGTCTCTCTCTCTCTCTCTCTCTCTCTCTCTCTCTCTCTCTCTCTCTCTCTCTCTCTCTCTCCTCCCAGCCAACACTCCTGTCTTGTTCTGGCAGTAATCAACAGCGATTGTTACCAGGTATTTATAGCAAGCAATAGGAGTCGGGGAGGAAAAATGAAGTCAGGGGGCAAAAAACAAATTGTTCTCTTTTAAATGTGTAAAATGGAAAAGGACGAGGAAGGGAGAAGGAGGAATGGAGGAGGGCAGGACGAGTGAGTGAGATGGAGAGAAGGAAAGGAGAGAGAGAGAGAGAGAGAGAGAGAGAGAGAGAGAGAGAGAGAGAGAGAGAGAGAGATGCACGCGCGGGAAGAATGAGACGGAGACGGGAAAGAGAGAGGGGCACACAGAGAGAGAGAGAGAGAGAGAGAGAGAGAGAGAGAGAGAGAGAGAGAGAGAGAGAGGTATTCTGCTTTTTAAAAAATCCCTCAGTTTCGCCCCAGCTAGTGTTTTGGGTCATCAAGCTGCTGCATACTGCCATCACACGGCAACTAACAGACCTGGCATATAAAAAGCAAAACAATTTTCTCCCAACGGACAGGAGGAAAGTGCAAGCAGGATTTACTGGCGCGAAGAATGGGCGTAATAGAGGGAGGAAGAGCAGACACATGCCTGACAATGGTGATGAAAGTGGGGAGGGAAAGTGGGAGGGGCGAAGAGAAAGAGAGAGAGAGAGAGAGAGAGAGAGAGAGAGAGAGAGAGAGAGAGGGAGAGAGAGAGAGAGAGAGAGAGGGAGAGAGAGAGAGAGAGAGAGCGAGAGAGATGGGGGACGGAGATTGCACGGAGATAGCAGTATAAAAAGAGTAATACAAGTTGAAGAGACAGTAGAAGAATCAGGGACGGAGGGACAAAGGGGAAGAGAAGGAGAAGCGAGATTTTCTTTAAAATGAGAGAGAGAGAGAGAGAGAGAGAGAGAGAGAGAGAGAGAGAGAGAGAGAGAGAGCTCTATCAAGAGTGAATCAAAATTTCGGGAGGGTGGGTAGGAGGTATAAAGGGACCTGGGGGAAGGAGAGAGAGAGAGAGAGAGAGAGAGAGAGAGAGAGAGAGAGAGAGAGAGAGAGAGAGAGAAGCTTTCTAGTAATTTGCAAATTTCTTCGACTCGGAAGAAAATTTATACTAAAACCAGGAAGACGGAAATGGGGAAAGGAATGCCAGAAGGCTGAGATGAACATCAAAGTGACGCACGCACGCGCACACATACATAATTAATCATGCACGCAAGCACAAATGCCTGCAGCTAGCTGGACAAAGAGATCGACGAAACTGACCGACTAAGACGTGCTCAGACACAAAGAACTTTACTTTGAATAAATAAAAGCAACGCAAAGCCCTGCATGCCTGGAGTACTCACTTTTGGGGTCACCTATAGTTTTTGCATCACAGGGTTCGAAACGAAATTTCAAACAAGACGAAGCAAAATCAAAGCAGAAAGCCAGCAGATAAGGTCAAAAGAAATGCAGAATGTCTGAAGGACCAAAAAAGAAAGGCGCCAAAAAGACGGAAAGAAAACAAAGATAAAAAGAAAATAAGCGAAGAAAGACAATAAAAGAACAGGAAGCGAAAGAGAAAAAAATGTGAAGAGAGAGAGAGAGAGAGAGAGAGAAGAGAAGAGAGAGAGAGAGAGAGAGAGAGAGAGAACTCGCAGCAGACGATCTTGTTAGGCCAGGCCAAATACAGAACGAGACCCAAAGAACAGCGCCTTAGACTTCAAAGAGCCGAGTCCCTGGGAAAAAAAATAGCAACCAGTTTGACGAACCGGGGAAAGAGGGGATGAACGCAAAGGAATGCAGAAAGAAGGTAAAGGAAAAAGAGTGAATGAATGAGTGAAAGTATGATAAATACATGGAAGAATAATAAGAAAAAAAGTTGACGTTATAAATGAATGAATGAATGGAAAAACAGAGAAGAAAGTATTGAAACAGTAATACAATAAAGCAAAACAGAATAAGACTGAAAAGAAAATGGATTACATAAAAATTACGAAACATACGTAGAAAAGAGAGGCTTTCAGATGGACATACGATAAAAAGGGAAAAGATTTTTCTTTTCAATGCACTGTACAAGTAAAACAAATAAAGTAGCCGGACATGCGAGAGAGCGCAGACCTCCGCCAAGGTCGAAGACAAATGCAGGGTAACACATGAACAAAACTATCTTCAAAATTGAACTGTTTTAAGATGTCATGCATTCCGTCATCTCAGCCGAAATATTTGCTGGAACAATGGCAGGTGAAAGGGCCACAAAAGCGAAAAGACAGTGGACGACAGCAGAGTGGATAAAACAGAGTCAAACAGCGACAGGAAAGAGGAACTTATAAATACAAAATTTCCAGAGAATGAGGTACAATTTCTACTGAAAACCCACGGCATTCTCACGGGGGACATAAGAGACAAATAAACAAATGGATCTGAGCGAAAGAATAACCACCTAGGCAAAGGGAACACACAAATAAATCTAAAGAAATAAATGTCATAAATGAATAAAACATATATAAATGAATCATTCATAAACAAAATAGAGGCATTTGATTCTGATCGACAATCACAAAATAAAGGAAAATGAAAGAATCAATTATTGGACTGACTAACTAGCTGAATACGCTACAAAAAAAAAAAAAAAAAAAAAAAAAAAACCAGATGAAAAAGAAGAAAGAAAGAACTGTACGATAGGTAGACATGAAGATAAAACTCACTTGACAGTGAAGCTGGAAGTTGATGCGATCACGAATATTCTTGTAAGTTTCTTCCCCTTGGAAGCGCGACGGTTTCTAATGTAAGTAAGACAGACAACTCCGTAATTTGCTTTTCTCCGGTGGTGACTGTGATAGTGACATCACGTGCGTTACACACGTATTTTCTTATTTACTATACCCGCTGTCTGTGTGTCTGAAGAACTTATTTGGGCATGACCGAACTTCGTAATCATTTTCGAAACAGATATTGTTTGATCTAGATTATATAGACAACCCCCTCCCCGGGCAGAGGATGGGAGTGGGATGGTAGTGGTGGGAAGGAGACTTCTGCGTACGCAGGCTGATGCTCCTGCGGACACTCCCTATATGGACAGGCAAGGATTAATCCCATCTACCCAACAAAGGGAGTGGAGTTTCGTGTGCATGACCGTTTTTTTATCCCGCCATTAAGGCAGCCATACTCCATCTTCGGGGAAGGTGCTTGCTGTGTGTAACGTGTCATCTATACTAACGGCCAAACTGACCTTCTCTTCCGAAGTTGATGATGGGATTTTACGTGTGTGCAAGATGTTATGCGTGCGTTCACACACGGAACCTCAGTTTATAGTCTCATTCGAAGGACTGTATGGGAAATGGAGTCAGAACTAAAGTTAACTCCGAGGGAAAAATTCCCCTGTACCGAAACGGCCGGCGGAGATTCGAACCAGCAACCCTTGGATTAAGAGTCCGGCGCTGTACCAACTGAGCTATTCCGCCCCCCCCCCCCCTCCCCCCCGGAAGGAGACTGAAGACATCTTAATGGATCAGGATGCAAGGATTGCAAAAACTGGGATATATGTAACTGACTATTCGCACAAGTTGGGTTTGTCCCCTTTGTTTTTGTCTTCAACCACCCACCCCACTTCTTCCCTGCAATTCATACACAAAACACACACACACACACACACACACACACACACACACACACACACCTCCTGAACATGGTTTTCTGGAAGCAGACTATGCAAGAACTGGAGAACTGGACAGACAGACAGAGAGAGAGAGAGAGAGAGAGAGAGAGAGAGAGAGAGAGAGAGAGAGAGAGAGAGAGAGAGAGGTGGAGGGGTGTGGGGGGGGGGTCAACTGCCTGTGAGGCTAACCCGGCCAGAAAGTCGAATCGTGGAAGTCAACATTTGCTGGAGTGGCAAACGGCGTACCGGCCCATTC
>CM031604.1:63431509-63454009 GCA_018398815.1 Conus ventricosus
GCTGGAAGGGAGAGAGAGAGCTAGAAGTTATAGTACTTTTCATAACAGCCCAGCCGACCACAAAGACCATTTTCAGGGTCGGTTTCAGACCAATACGAGAGCATCGGCTGCATCCTGAAATTGTCAGACCCTGGCAAAAAATCATAGAAAAGAAACAAACGACACAAACAATGCATGATTTGATAGCAAAAACTATAGACATCCTTATGACTAATAAGATTAGGCCCTGTTGAGAAGCGCCAGGGATTCCGATGGATTAAAAACAAATCAAGATAAAGAAAGGTATAAATAAGGAAAAGCATGTATGTTTAACTATTACACACACACACACACACGCGCGCGCGCGCGCACACACACACAGACACTCACACACACACACACACACAAACACACACACACACACACACACACACACACACACACCAAAATACAACAACATAATAAACAAGCCACACGAGCAAACATACATGCTAGTGTCCATCCTGAACAGAGTGTACAGTTTTCACTACTAAATTGAAAGTTTAAATAAAATTTAAAAAACGACAAGAAATAAGTGTAGTTTCCATGAAATATGTGTAAACTAGTTTCCGGAACAAATCAGAGGAATGGTCTACAAAATCAGTAAAACAGTAGGCGACAGTGCAAAAAGACCCCCCCCCCCCCCCCCCCCAAAAAAAAAGTGGATGGCGGGGGATGGGGAAGAGTCAAAGACAGTGGCCGAAAAGGGGAAGTTACCAACACAACACTTCCAGTAGACAGGGAGCTATTTGTACTGAAAGAGCCATGTGTGGGGTATCTCAGTTACACTACTGAATTCAGCATTAAGTGGGGAAAAAAATCAAGGGAAGCTGTTCATGTCGAACAAAATATGCCTAAAAGCACATATCAACCTTTCAGGCTGCTTTTTTTTCACGAAAATGTTTCTATCTTTAATACTATAAGGCAGAAGTGGTGGAATGGACGAATTTTGAATTTTGAACACTGTTTGGCAAAACAAAAAGCAAAGAAAAGAATCGGTACTCAGTGCATTTACCAGCTATCCACGATATATGAAAGGAAATCATTCCTGGATAATATTACACTAAGGGTTCATTTCTTTCATGTGTGAACGCTGAAGATTTCAGCTTAGGTAAATGTCTTCAAAGCTTCTGCATCAGATCTTTCAGGTTTGTAGAGCAACACTCTGTTCCTGTGAGCACAGGCTCAATTTTAAAAACGCCACCAGTACGTTGCCCGTGTCAAACATCCCTTCACTTGAGGCTTGGACCAAACATTGCGGCCCTACGGAAGGCCACACTCGTTGCGAGGACCCTTTATGTCTCTATCAGCAAACAATTAAATTCGCTCTATCCTTCGTTAGGGAGGAAGTGGACGGCTTTGTATTTGGACCGTGTTAGAAACAACCTTGTGTTATTAAAAATAAAAAAAAAGGTATCCCGAAGACCTATTTCTCGCTGTGTAACAGACACAAGACAATATATATGCCAGTGAAGCGTTTTCTTTCTTTCCTTGAAATAAAAATGTAAATAAAACACACGCTTTTATATAGAGAAACAGCCACGCATACGGCCAAGCATCCATGCACTACACTTATATACAGAGAGAGAGAGAGAGAGAGAGAGAGAGAGAGAGAGAGAGAGAGAGAGAGAGAGAGAGAGACAGACAGACAGACAGACAGACAGGCAGGCAGACAGAGAAAGGTGGGAGGGAGGGAAGGAGGGAGAGAATAGAGAGGCGAATAAAACAAACACAAGCGATCATCAACACACAAAATTAGTACTACACACAACGCAAAAACTCACCACGTTGAGAAAAAAATAAACAAGCAAACAACAAAAGGACACTTGAAATAAATCATCAAATTAATACAAACTATTTTAAATGAAACCGGAGAAGAAGGCACACAATACCCACAGCCGGGCAAACAACCATCCCCAATGAAGTGGAAAATCGAACCAGGAAAAATGGGAACACCACCACTGTCTCCAGACTCAGACGGCTGGAGGTGAGGGAGAGGGATGGGGGGGTAGCAGAAACACAGAGAGAGAGAGAGAGAGAGAGAGAGAGGAGAGAGAGAGAGAGAGAGAGAGAGAGAAGAGAGAGAGAGAGAGAGAGAGAGAGAGAGAGAGAGAGAGAGAGAGAGAGAGAGAGACGGACGCAGACACAGAGAGAGAGAGAGAGACTGAGACAGAGAGACAGAATTTGAAGAACTGAATGGGGTTGGGAAGCATCCAGCGCACGGCCGCACGCACGCACGCACACACGCACACGCACACGCACACACACACACACACGCACGCACGCACACACACACACACACACACACACACACACACGCACACGCACACTCACTAAGACAGACAGATGATCACCAGACAGAAACATATGGATACACCAACACACACACACACCAACACTGGACACGATGACAAACACAAACAGGAAAGAGTCAAACTGTGTGGGAGGGATGAAATGGGGAGGAGGAACAGAACATACACCAACACACACACACACACACACACACACACACACACACACACACACACCAACACTGGGCACGATGACAAACACAAACAGGAAAGAGTCAAACTGTGTGGGAGGGATGAAATGGGGAGGAGGAACAGAACATACACCAACACACACACACACACACACACACACACACACACACACACACACACACACACACACAACACCAACACTGGACACGATGACAAACACAAACAGGAAAGAGTCAAACTGTGTGGGAGGGATGAAATGGGGAGGAGGAACAGAACATACACCAACACACACACACACACACACACACACCAACACTGGGCACGATGACAAACACAAACAGGAAAGAGTCAAACTGTGTGTGAGGGATGAAATGGGGAGGAGGAACAGAACATACACCAACACACACACACACACACACACACACACCAACACTGGGCACGATGACAAACACAAACAGGAAAGAGTCAAACTGTGTGTGAGGGATGAAATGGGGAGGAGGAACAGAACATACACCAACACACACACACACACACACACACCAACACTGGGCACGATGACAAACACAAACAGGAAAGAGTCAAACTGTGTGTGAGGGATGAAATGGGGAGGAGGAACAGAACAGCAGCCACCTCCAATCGATGCAAATCATTTATAATTGAAACCTGAGAGGCGGACAATAATTCTGCAGCCCATCACCAAAAAAAAAGGGGGGGGGGGGGGGGGGAAGAAAAGAAAAAATGTCATTGAGGTGAAAATTGTCTGTGATACTTGGCTCTTTCGGAAATCCGAGAGGTGGTCCACATATGTGATTCTGCTCTTTTCCAGCAGCTACTGATGACATGTTAGAGAGAGAGAGAGAGAGAGAGAGAGAGAGAGAGAGAGAGAGAGAGAGAGAGAGGAGAGAGAGAGAGAGAGAGAGAGAGAGAGAGAGCATGTACAAATGGCAGTACAGAGCCTTTTGAAGCTATTAATCACGTGAAGTGAGTTAAGTCAACAACAGGCTGAGAATAAGCACCACATTATTTCCCTGAAGTCTCGATCATCACTTACCGATAACTGTTTTTGGATGTACGCGGTTTGAACAAGATTTAGTACACTCAACACTTGCAAGACTCGAATTGTCTTCCGCCACGAGTCACGAAACTGTCAATGAGTCATTAAAAGATCGAAAAAAAAAATAAGGCCTCGGCTCCTTAGAGCACCTGGTGTGAATGTATACAGTACCGGTACCATAACAGTATGCTCCATTCTTAAGCTTCCCATTCAGTTCGTTGAAAAAGTCACGCTGGCGTGAGAATAAAACTGTGCAAGCAAAACTTCTGCATTAAAAAATAGTTTTGTTAAATCCGCACCGGACACAATCGCCTGCTCCACCAAATGCACACAAAATTTGGCATTGGACAGAGTGGAGAGTGCCCTTGTGGCGAGGGACCAATGACAACTGACGACATCCTTCAAGTCTGTACGACGTATATGCAGCATCCATGGAAAAGTACTGGCCAACAACGACAGCAGTGGAAGCCAAGCTGTACGGCACCCTGGAGGAACTGCGACGGACGGCAGCCTTCATCGAGGACACCGGGCTGCTCATCTAATGGGATGGCGAACGAGGAAGAAGAAGAATAATCCGTACCAGTGAAAACGGTGTTGGGTGTATGACGTCCCCCATAATTGTTTGTTAGAAAAGAATATGAAATCACCTTGTTCTCAGATGATCTGGAATAATGGGGGGTTAGAGAGAGAGAGAGAGAGAGAGAGAGAGAGAGAGAGAGAGGAGAGAGAGAGAGAGAGAGAGGGAGAGAGAGAGAGAGAGAGAGAGAGAGAGAGGAGAGAGAGGGAGGGAGGGAGAGGGAGAGAGAGAGAGAGAGACAAAAATAATAATCGCACCACAAAATATACAGATTTGTGCGCAAACAGCTTCAAACACGTTTTGTTCAACTGCGTGTTTGTTCTGGTGAAAAATCTCGTAAGGTTTTGCTTTCCTTGAAGTTATACCGGAGAAAAGAGAGAAAATGGACCATAATATTAAAAAAAAATCGTTGTACGAGAGCAGCGTGGATTAAACGAAGGAAGCCTGGGTGAAGCGTTCGGAGCGAGGGTACAGTAAAGGGGAGGGAGGATTTGTTAGGGGGTGGGTGGGGGTTGGAGGTGGAGGAAATACGAGAAGAGAGGCAGGATTACAAACAAAGCCAAGTCGTGATGATTTAGAACCGACCTATCCTCCACCCGCTGGGCTGCGTAACTTCTACCGCTTTAGCTCTGATACAACATCTCGCCAATCGGTTTGAAAAAAAAAAGGGTAAATAAAAAAACATGAAACATTGAAAAAAAGGGAACAAACAAACAAACAAAAAAAAGACCACGGAAAAAGAGCAACGGGAGAAGGAGAACGCTTTAAATCGTGTCTGAACGTCGTGTGTCTGAATTAAAAACATGTCTTCATGGTATACCATTTCATGTAATGAATTGTCATGAACTCTGTGTGTAATGAATTGACATGAACTCTCTGTGTGTGTGTGTGTGTGTGTATGTGTGTGTGTGTGTGTGTGTGTGTGTGTGTGTGTGTGTGTGTGTGTGGTGTGAGTGTGTGTGTGTGTGTGTGTGTGTGTGTGTGTGTGTGTGTGTGTGTGTGTGTGTGTGTGTGTGCATCTGTTCTTTCCTTTCAGCTTAGTGACATCCTTGAAAGGGCGGGCCTGGGCAGTCGGATGCTATAATAATGGAACTGAAACTATTACCCTTTAAATCTGCACCCGGACAGGTTTTGATACGACAAATATTCTTTTCGACACAAAATATCATTGGGTAATTTTGTTCTTATAGAATTTTTGTAAATGTTATTTCAGGATTTCTGGACGTTATTTAAGTCATTCTTCAAAAAGGGTCTTCTATTCAACATTTAACCCCCTGCCTTGGCTTAAGGCTGTGTCAGGCTAATTGACATAGGCTAGAACACCAAGGCTACATCAAAATGTTGTTATGCTCTGCATAGTTATGCGGGGATTGTCTTCAGTTGTGAAAAGCTCCTAGCATAACATTATCAGTCTCTAAAATCCCCCGAAGTAATGCTGCCCATGTGGCGGGGTAATCAAAAACGGTCACACACGTAATGTTCTCATCCCCAGCTGATGCATTTGTACCATAGTGTTCAAGTACTTCGGCTGTTTGGATGATCCCTGGAGTCTTTTAGCCAGGGTACGACAACAACAACAACAACAACAACAACAACAACAACAACAACAACATTTAACCCGGGACAAATTCGATGACAGGTAAGTGAAATTGCGAAACGTTTACAGATTTTCCTTTTGAAAATCGCTGCCATCTTTCTCACGATCTTTGACAAGGGGATGTTCAGCACAGACATTCCGACCGAGTGTATGAGAATCGAAATGAAAACATTATTCCAGGGCGGGGTCATCCCCGCGCATTTTAGTGTCACGGACATCAGGAATGACGGGTCGGTAGTCTGTTTTTTCCATCGGCATTTCGTCAGCTTTGCGCCAAGAAACCTCAAAATAACTTACAGATAATGATACCACAAAACAATCCTGCGTGTTGTCAAGACGTTCCCCTCAACTCTTTTTGAATATCCTGCGGACGGACAGACAAACAGGCTGACAGGAGCGAGAACAACCCCAAAGCACAGCAAAGCTTCACCGCAAGAGTAGGGCAACGACCTGGTTTTGCCACAGTGACCACCAGAACAAGCCAACACTGTCAACAGGGTTTTCAGGATCGTCCTCCTCTTCCTCCTCCTCCTCTTCCTCCTGCTGCTCCGCCGTGTTCCCGCCAGTCCTCCCGGTAGGGAAGAATGACAAACACGGTGTTGGCAAGGACCTGGGTCACAGCGAGGGTTAGAGGCCAGTGCAGTGGCAAACAACAACCATTTCACAATAGGGGGAGGAGAGGAGGGGGCACGCAGCGACCGACGGACGGGCTTGACAAGTCGAACCCCTGAGTTCTGAACTCTGTATTTACACACAAACAGCCAGACACGTACGGACGCTCGCGCGTACGCGCAAGCAAGTTCTGTAGGCCTTCTTTTTCTCTCTCTCTCTCTCTTACACACACACACATACACACGCGCGCGCACACGCGCACACGCGCGCGCGCGCACACACACACACACAAACACACGCACGCACGCGCGCACACACACACACACACACACACACACAACACACACACACACACACACACACACCGTTGTCGCTCTACTGTTCGTGTATCTTCTGCGACTGTTGGACTGGTGTACTAAATGAATGAATGGACGAATGAACAAAAGGCATGAGAGAAAAAATGAATGAAAGATGAATCTTTTAACATGAGTTTTGTCCAGCATCACAAGCAGAAAAAGACATTGAAATCTGACACTCGAATGACTCTATATCAATATATCTTTCTTCTTCCATTTTTCTCTTTTCTTCTTATTGAAGCTGCAGAAATGAGCACGTGACTTACTTCTGATAATCAATCTCAGCATCTGCTGGAATCCTTACGCTGCTATACTAGCTTAAGAGATCGTTTTCACTTTCAAACTTTTGAAGGAATGACAACCTCTGTAAATTACAAAAAGTAGGGGAGGAGAATGGTCATGGTTTTTTTAAGTGACAAACGAACAGATGCACAGGCATTATAATAAACGGTCCCAAGCTTCAATTAAGATACACATGTGTATATACTCCAGAAATCAGCGCTTCTCTCTCTCTCTCTCTCTCTCTCTCTCTCTCTCTCTCTCTCTCCCAGGAGGCTGAGTAGATGGTTGGATTGGAACAGAGGAAAGGGGGAAGCAAAGGATGTGTGTGACGGGGAGGGGGGCGGCAATAATCATGAGGTGACTTGGCTTTAAAAATGTGAAACTCGTTCACATTTCAACGCAGTTAGGGCTTCGTTGTACACAACTGCCGATGACCTGATTCTGGTAAACTTTGACCAAGTAACAAGCAACAAATTCCAGCT
The DNA here is from genome assembly GCA_018398815.1 of Conus ventricosus. NCBI lineage: Eukaryota > Metazoa > Mollusca > Gastropoda > Neogastropoda > Conidae > Conus > Conus ventricosus. The sequence goes on from CM031604.1 coordinate 63,438,971, forward strand.
TACGTGTTTTTCGAGTTGTTTTACCCCCCTGTTTCTCTCCCTGCAGCTTTAGCCCCCATCCACCACCCCCTGCCCTTCCTTTCTCCCTGTCTCTCTTTCTGTATCTGTGTGTGTATGCTTGCACACACACACACACACACACACACACACACTTACACACACACACTTACACACACACACTTACACACACACTTACACACACACACACACACACACACACACACACACACACACACACACACACACACACACACACACTTACACACACACACACACACACACACACACACACACACACACACTGTTCCGACATGTAACAAACACTTCGACATTTTTGAACAGCGGCCCACAAAACGGGAGTTTGTGGCAGAGTGAGATGAAGAGGAGGAGGGGGTAAGGAAACCTTGCGGGGGTGGGGAGCGGGGATGGGGGGGGGGGGGTAAACACGAGCGAGAAGGTGAAGGAAAGGGAAGGAGGGGGGGGGGGGTCGGAGGGAACGTGGAGCTGGAGGAGGAGGAGAGAAAGGGGGAGAAGGATAGAGGGCTCCATTCTCAACGCATTCTCTCCACACAGCGGGGAAGCTGAAGTCAACCCCTCCGCTTCACACAGACCAGGAGGAGCCCTTTGCCGCTGTTTGCCTTCGCCAAGAATCGCTGGCGACCAGGCTTTATGGCGAGATGCAGGAATAGAAGGGAAAGGAAAAAAAAATGGTTTCTTTTCAGCCTGATTTTCCTCGCAACTGCGGCCTTGCTCAGTCATGCAGACCAGCGGAAGGGTGGAGAGATAGCGGGGTTTGGTGAGACAGATGCTATAAGTCAAAGAAGAAGAAGAAGAAGAAGAAGAGAGAGAGAGAGAGAGAGAGAGGAGAGAGAGAGAGAGAGAGAGAGAGAGAGAAGAGAGAGAGAGACAGACAGACAGACAGACAGACAGAGACAAACAGAGAGGGAGATGCATAGATAGTGAGTGAGAGAGAGAGATACAGACAAGCAGACAGAGAGAAAGAGAGAGTAGTAGTAGTAGTAGTAGTAGTAGTAGTAGTAGTAGTAGTAGTAGTAGTAGAGAGAGAGAGAGAGAGAGGAGAGAGAGAGAGAGAGAGAGAGAGAGAGAGAGAGAGAGGGGAGGGAGGCTCGAGGGAGTAGTAGACTGGGGAACGGAGATGGAATTTTATAAACAGGCGGACAAACAACATGTATAGATGTTTACACAAGTGGGCTTAGAAAAGACGAGGAGTTACATCTATCTTATCCATAAGACAGACACACAAAGGCAATTGATTTCAGGACAGACAGAGACAGAGAGAGAGAGAACGACATACAGACAGACAGGCAGACAAAGAGAGCGGCAGTAGGCGGAGAGAGAGAGAGAGAGAGAGAGAGAGAGAGAGAGAGAGAGAGAGAGAGAGAGAGAGAGAGAGAGAGAGAGAGAGAGAGAGAGAAGGGGCAGGAGGAAGAGAGAGAGAGAGAGAGAGAGAGAGTGAGAGAGAGAGAGAGAGAGAGAGAGAGAGAGAGAGAGAGAGAGAGAGAGGCACACACACACACACACACACACACACACACACACACACACACACACACACACACACACACAAGCGCGCACGCGCGCCCTGCCAGAAGCCGGAACGAGGAGTTTGACTGAGTCACATTTCTTTGGTTAGCAGGAATTTAGCATCAAATGAGCGTGGCGACGCCAAGGGGAAAACAAACTGCTGCTGGAGTACTACACCGACTGCCACAGCAGGTGAACAGCCGAATGAATACCAATCATACCCCGGAAAAAAGAGCCCCTAAACATTGCCATATGATGCCCAATATGAAACGTGAAGGAGCAGCAAGAATAAGAAAATGAATAACAATAATCTCAAACAGAAGAGGGAGAAGGAGGGCGAGAAGAAGGAGAATGAGGAGAGGGAGGAAAAAAAAGAGAGGGAGGAAGAAGAAAGTGGAGAAGAGACGAAAAGAAAGAAGAAGAAGAAAGGGAGGGAAGAAAGAAAAAGGGCCCGGGGTTTGGGGGGGGAAAAAAAGGGGGGGAAGTTGAAGGGGGGAAAAAATTTTTTTTAAAAAAGGGGGAAACAATTTAAAAAGGGGGGAAAAAAAAAAAGGGGGGGAAAAAAAAAAAAAAAAAAAAAGGGTTTTAGGAAGGGAAAAGGGGGAAAAAGGGGGGGGAAAAAAACAAAAATTAAAAACCAAAAAAAAAAAAAAAAAGGGGGGGGGGAAAAAAAGGGAAAAAGGGGGAAAAAAAAAAGAAAAAAAGGGGGGGAAAGGGGAACAAAAAAAGGGGGGGGGAAAAAAAGGGGAAATTAAAAGGGGGGAAAAAAAAACGAGGGGGGGAAAAAAAAAAACCCCCCCCCCCAAAAAAAAACCGGGGGCCCCCCGGGGGCCCCAAGGGGTTTCCAAAAATTTTTAAAAAATTTTTTGGGGGGGGGGGGGAAAAAAAAAAGGGGGGGGTTTTTAAATTTAACCCAGGGGAAAAAAAAACCTTTAAAAAAAAAAAAAAAATTTAAAAAAAAAAATTTTTTTGGGGGGGTTTTGGGTTTAAAAAAAAACAAAAAAAAAAGGGGGGGGAGGGGGGGGGGGAAAAAGGGGGGGGGGAAAAAAAAAAAAAAGGGGGGGGGGGAAAAACCCCCAAAAAAAAAAGAAAAAAGAGGAAAAAAAAAAAAAAGGGGGGAAAAAAAAAAAAGGGGGGAAAGGGTTAAAAATTTTTAAAAAAAAAAGAAAAAAAAAAAAGGGGAGACGGGGGGGAAAAAAGGGGGGGGAAAAGGGAAAAAAAAAAGGGGGGGGCCCCCAAAAAACCCAAAATTCAAAAAAAGGGGGGGGGAAAAAAATTTTTAAAAAAAAGGGGGGGGGGGTTTTTGGGGGGAAAGGGGGGTTGGGGGGGGGTTTGGGGGGGGGGGGGGAAAAAATTTGGGAAAAATAAGGGGGGAAAAAAAAAGGGTTTTTTGGGGGCCCCCAAGGAAAGGGGGAAAAAAAAAGTGGGGGGGGGAAAAGGGGGGGGGGGGTGGGGGGGGGTTTTGGGGGGGGGGGGGGGGAAAAAAAAAAAAGGGGGGGTTTAAAACAAATTTTTTTGGGGGGGGGAAAAAAAAAAAGGGGCCCGGGGGGGGGGAAAAAAAAGGGGGGGGGGGGAAAAAAAAAAAAAGGGGGGGGGGGTTTTTTTAAAAAAAAGGGGGGAAAAAAAAAAAAAATTTTTTTTGGAAAAAGGTTTTTTCCCCCGGGGGTTTAAAAAAATTTTTTTTTTTTTTTTGGGGGTTTGTTTTTTAAAAAAAAATTTTTCCCCAAAAAATTTTTTTTTGGGTTTTTTAAAAAAATTTTTTTTTTTAAAAAATTTTTTTTTTTTTGGGGGTTTTTTTTTTTGGGGGGGGGGAAAAAAAAAAAATTTTTGGGGAAAAAAATTTTGGGGGGTTTAAAAAGGGGGTTTTAAAAAAAAGGGTTCCTTACCCCCCCCGGGGTTTTTAAAAAAAAAAAAAAAAAGGGGGGGGGGGGGAAAAGGGGGGGGGGGTTCCCCGACCTGGGGGGGAAAGCGCTAAATCCCCCTTTTTTTTTTTAAAAAAAAAAGAGGGGGGGTTCTTGGATTGTTCGGATGGTTTTCCGGGGGGTTTTTTTTTTTTTGGGGGGAAGGGTGGGGTTTTTCCCTTAAAAAATTTTTTTTTTAAAAAAAAGGGGGGGGTTTTTTTGGGGGGGGGGGTTTTTGTTTTTTTTTGGGGGTTTGGAAAGGGGGGGGGGGGAAAAAAAATTTTTTTTTTTTTTTTAAAAAAGGGGAAAAAGGGGGGAAGGGGGAAGGGGGGTTTTTTTTTTTTAAAAAAAAAAGGGGGAAAAAAGGGGGGAAAAAAAAAAAAAGGGGGGAGAGAGAGAAGGAAGGGGGGGAGGGGGGGGGGGGAAAAAAGGGGGGGAAAAAAAAGGGGGGGGGGGGGGAAAAAAAAAAAAGTTAAAAAAAAAAAAAAAAAAGGGGGGGGGGGGGAAAAAAAAAAAAAAAAAGGGGGGGGGGGAAAAAAAAGGGGGAAAACCCCGGGACCCAAAAAACCCCAAAAAGGGGGGAAAAAAACCCCCCAAAAAAAGGGGGGGGGGGGGTTTTAAAAATTTTTTTTGGGGGGGGGGGGGGGGGTTTTGGGGGGGGTTGGAAATTAAAATTTTTTTTCCCAAAGGGGAAAATTTTTTTTTGTTTTTTTTTTGGGGGGGTTTTTTTTTTAAATTTTTTTGAAAGGAAAAATTTTTTTGGGTTTTGGGGAAAAAAAAAATTTCCCCTTCCCCCAAAAAAAGGGGGTTTTTGGTGGGGTTTTGGGTTTTTTTGGTTTTAAAAAAAAAGGGGTTTTTTTTAAACATAAATTTTTCCCTTTTAAAAAAAATTTTTTTTAAAAATTTCCCCCAAAAAAAAAATTTCCAAAAAATTTTTTTTTTGGGGAAAAAAAAAATTTTTTAAAAATTTCCAAACTTTAAAAAAAAAAGAAAAAAAATTTTTTTTTTTTTTTTTTTTTAATTTTTTTTTAAATTTTTTTTTTTTTTAAATTTTTTAAAAACAAAAAAAAACCCCCAAAAAGAAAAAAGGGGGGTTTGGTTAATTTTTTAAAAAAAAAATTTGGGGGGTTTTTTTGGGGGGGAAAAAAGGGGTTTTTTTTTTAAAAAAAAAAAAAAAGGGGGGGAAAAAAAAAAAAAAAAGGTTTTGGGGGGCCCCAAAAAAAAAAAATTTTTTAAAAAGGGGGGGGGAAAAAAGGGGGGGGAAAAAAAAAAAAAAAGGGAAAAGGGGGGAAGGGGGAAAAAAAAGGGGGGGGGGGGGGGGGGGAAAAAAAGGGGCGGGGGGAAAAAAAATTTAAAAAAAGGGGGGAAAAAGGGGGGGGGGGGGAAAAAAAAAATTTAAAGGAAAAGGGGGGAAAAAAAAGGGGGGGAAAAAGGGGGCCCCGGGGGGGGCCCAAAACGGGAAATTTGCCCAAAAAGGGGGGGGGGAAAAAAAAAACCCCCCTTTTTTTGGGAAAAAGGGGGGGGGAAAGGGGGGGAAAAAAGGGGCCCAAAAAAAAAAAAGGAAATTTTTTTAAATTTTTTAATTTTTAACGGGGGGGGGGGGGGGGAAAAGGGGGGGAAAAAAAGGGGGGTTGGGGTTTTGGGGTTTTTCCTTTTTTTGGGGGGGGGGGGGGAAAAAAAAAAAAAAAATTTTTTTTTAAAAAAATTTTTGGGGTTTTGGGGGGGTTTTGAAGGGGGAAAAAAAAAATTTTTTTTTTAAAAGGGTTTTCGGGTTTTGGGGGGGGGAAGAAAAAGGGGGAAAAAAAATTTTTGGGGGGTTAAAATTTAAAAAACCCAAAAAAAATGTTTAAAAAAAAAATTTTTTTGGGGGGGTTTTTTAGGGGGGGGCCAAAAAGGGGGAAAAAACCCAAAATTCCGGAAAAAAAGGGGGGGTTCCCAAAAGGGGAAAAAAAGGGGGGGGAAAAAAAAGGGGGGGGGAAAAAAAGGGGGGGGGAAAATTTTTTTTTTTAAAAAAAAAAAATTTTTTTTTTGGGGGGGGGGGGAAAAAAATTTTGGGGGGTTTAAAAAGGGGGAGGAAAAAATTTAACTTTAAAAAAAAAGGGGGGTTTTTTTTAAAAAAAATTTTTTTTGGGGTGTAAAAATTTTTTTTTTTTTTGGGGGGGGGGTTTTTAAAGGGTTTTTAAAAAAAGGGGAAGGGGGAAGGGGCCCAAAAAAAAAATTTTAAAATTTTTCCCCCCCCCCAAAACCCCTTTTCCCTTTTTTAAAAAAGGGGTTTTTTTTTTTCCCCCGGAAAAAAAAATTTTTTTGGGGGGGAAAATTTTTTTCCCCCCCCCCCTTTTAGGGAAAAAAAAAAATTTTTTTTTTTTGGGGAAAAAAAAAGGGGGGAAAAAGGGGGGGGTTTAAAAACCCCCAAAAAAAAAAAAGGGGGGGGGGGTTTTTTAAAAAAAAAAAAGGGGGCCCCCCAGGGATGTCTCTCCGAGGTGTGAATATGAAGGACGAAGACGTATCTGTTACAGCGTTTATATGCTCTCGTTGTTGCGGCTATCTCCAGGGGAAGAATCAAGGACGGACAGACAAAAGGATCTGCTGGCCCTGCTAGAAATGCACGTAATGTAATGAAGACATGTTCACCCGGAGAATGTTACACGTAACTCTCGCCAGCTTTCAGCTATCAGTTGTATCTTTTCAGAACGCTTTGGTAGAGCTGACAGCTAATGGAAATATAGATCAGACTTTGCTAAACATGCTCTTCGTCACACAATGCCAGAGTCAGAGAGATCCTCCTTTATCAGAACTGCATAAAAAATGTTGCAGGAAAAACAGAGGGCTTCTTGTCTGAAAACTTGGTGTGTCTGGGGAACTTACTTGCTCTCAATAATATCCTGCACTGAAAAGTGTCTTTATTGAAAGCTGAGCGCGACATGACTTCGATCATGATTATTGAGATACCAGTGGAACCATTTAGTAGGAATCATATGCTGATCATGAGCCCAAAACAAAAAGCAAACAGCCGCCAACAAGAAATGGTTTTCGTATTAACTTTGAAGACATTTCAAGATTTTGTCAGGTGTATATTTTGACAATGTGGTATAATGTGAGGGTTTTTCATGAAACAGCTTACAAAATACATCAAGAGTGTATCGGTGTACAGGTCTGCTTTGTGTGTTAACTACCCGACCCTCTCCCCGCTCCTATACCCTCCTCCTCCCTTTTCTTCTCCTGTTCCCCCTCTCTCTGTCCTCCTACCCTCCCCAAACCTGTCCCACCACTCTCTCCTCCCCCGTTCCTCAGAAAAAGAAAAAAAAGTGCTGCAACCCAGGGGATTAGATTCTCAGTGTAACGCTCTCAGCTCAGCTATTCCGGCCATAATCACAGTCGCATTAAAATGCGAGTAATGCGACGTTCTAGTACAGGAGTGGTTCATAGCAGATATGTCCTGAATGGTCATGTTTTACCTTGCAAAATTTGGAAAAGGTTAGACGAAAACTGCGGATTTGTATTACTGACAGCAAAGACAGACTGCACTGACAGACACACTCATAAAGAGACAAACAGAGAAAACGTTTGTTTGTTTTTTGGTTGTTGTTTTTTTATGTATTAGCAGACTGTGCTCTTTGTTCTTTCTTTCTTTTTCTTTTCTTTTTTTAATAGTTCTTCTCCCCTCCTAGCTAGTCAACCTTGCTCGTTCGATTCGACACGTTCCTCTCAAACCTCTTCTCCTTTGCTATTCTTAGGCTAAAGTTTTCATCATCGTTATCATCAGTATCATTAATACTTTGTTCTTCATCGTTATAGTTATCTTTGTGCCATACTGTGTGTTTTCTGTATTACATCAGTTACGACACACAGGCAATAAATTCAGTCGACAAGATTTTAAAACAAGCGCTACAGCCCTAAGATGGCCTATGGGCTCGGCCGTGCCATAAACATGATGGGAATCTGAACCAGCCAAAAACAGTGAGGGAAACATTCTGTCTTGCGAATTCTTCTGACGTACAGCTTAGACACAGACAGAGATAAGAACAAAAAATAATCAACACTATAAAATGGACATACCAGAAAATCCTGGAATGTATCGCACGGACCTCCCGGCCCCAGACATGACGCTCAAGATTCCACGATAAGAGATCGGCAACCTTCACGACGTCATCATGTTCACGGATTGTTCCGTTACCCAAGACCCGAACGCACGAGAGGGGGAGTCGGTGTGAAATAAAACAGTAAAACAATCCGCCGGGAGACAGCTAAACTTTCGACATTCCAGTTTTACAATGGCAGAGGAAGCAGTCTTGTTCTTTAACGATTTTCACATGGTGTAATTCGGGGGAAGGAGCGTGGTGGCGAGCGGGTACTCTTACGCTATAATCTTAATATAATGCAGATTCCAACTCACTCTGGTCCTTAATGGGGAAAATTTATTTATGACAATTAATCGCGACCAGCACAAAGGAAAAGTGAGGCGTCTAGCCGCAAAGACAAGTTTCAGACATCAGTCTCTAAGCACGGCCGCGACACTAACCTTTTCAAGTGTTGGACACAAGTCGGACTAAAAAGCCCACATAATGCCATGCAGCATACTGCTCAGACACTTGTCATCTTAGCATAACAACATAAAAACAGAAAACAAAGTAAAGTTCTCCGAAGAAGCAGCATGGCAGCCTACACACAGAGTTAAACGGCCAGGCAGGCCAATCGCTTACAAAGATGCAATGACGCTGGTGACCTCACGTTTTCGTAAGAGGGCGGATACATCGGTGAAACCCCCCCCCCCCCAGAAAGTTCAGTGTATAACACAACAACATGACAAAAACAACAAAGCAAAAATAATGACCAATTATGTTCAAGTTGGTGTCAGATAAATCTCTTCTTCTATGAGCACTTATGCATCCTTCACGCTACTTTTTCCACATACAACACCGTTCACGCGTAAAATTCTCAGCCTCCATCTTTGAAACGAGGAACCACCACTTTTTTCACACAATACACACGGGGAAACATTCATACAGTGTTTAACCAATTGCAAAAAATCACGCTGGTTCCGACGTCCTAGACAATAGAGGACAGCCAGAAGGTAACCGGTAAAATGCAGGTCCGGCCAACGATGAACTGTACTATCCTTGTAAACAAAACAACACGCGCATGCCGACAACACACGTCCATACCTGGGCGTATCTATGAAAATTCTTGTTGCGTTTTCTCTGAAACCCCTCGAAAAAAAAAAAAAAAAAACAATTTATCCTACTGGTCGAGAGTGGAAACGCAGGTCATAAGAAATCCTGAAAAAATGAAAATTCAAACGGCAGACAGAAAGATTCACAATGAAGGAAGTTGATTATGTTGTTTACAGCACAGCCGACCGCAAATGGAAAAAAATCAGGGCTGTCACCACGTCCACAGTCACACAAAGACACAATCACAAATAAGATGGTCTAATAGTCGTTCGCGCTGCGCGCACGCACACACCACACACACACACACACACACACACACACACACACACACACTCACACACACACATACACACAAGATCAGGCTGATTATAAAACAAAAGAAATACACAAAGGAAAGCACGCATACCACTAAACAGCACATCAGATCTTGAGCTCTCTCCACTGCGCCAACAACCGACACAAAATTACCCACATAACAATCCATGCACAATAACGCCCACCGTTGCTCTCCTTAACGTCCCCTGCCCAAATCCCCACATAAATGCACATGCCTCAAATACCCCTCCCTGGTCCCCACAAACAAAGAGCAAACGGCGCCATTGAAGACTTCCCCTCAGCTATTGTACAAGAGATTACTGAGAATTTAAGAACTATAAAATGAGCCTGAAAAAAGCTCGCCCGTGCATCGGTGCTTCTGTGTAAAAAACGAGGAGATTTTAAAGATGGAACTTATCTTTCGCTCAAGCGGAAACCTCTCCGAGAGAGAAAAATAGTGAAAAAGCGCATTTCGAATATCTAATTTCATCTGAAATTTGTTGCTATTTTATCATTCATCGAACATCATTTCAAATCTCTATTCATTTATTTGATACTTCACTGAAAAAACCTTTGCAAATTGTGACGTTCTTTCTAAAACACACACACACACACACACACTCACACACTCACACACATAAAAACGACACACCACACACACTCACACACACTCACACACACACACACACACACCACGCACGCAACGCACGCAGCACGCACACTCCACACACACATGCCTGCAAGTTTTGCACTTTCAAATAACACACACCGCCGCGCACCGCACACACACACACACACACACACTACTTCACGCACGCACACACAAACACACACACACAACACGCTATCAACACTCACCACTCCGACATCACTTCTACCCGGTACCCCACGCCTACCCAACTTCCACAACCCTGGTATACCCCGTCGCCGAGACCTACAAAATTAGTTAGGTTAGGTTAGTTTGGGTTCGGGTTAGTTCTAATAAACTCTAACCCTATCCCAAACCCTAACCCTATACCTTACCCTAACATTCACTCGAGAGGGTTCCCTATATGTCATGCTTATAACACCATTGGCCTATTTCACATTGACGGTAACATATATATTAATAATCGAATGAAACCAACACACCCAACGCCTGCATCCCTCCCGCCCACCCCCGCCCTATCCTCCACCAGAACCCCATTTCCCACTCCGCCCTCCAGAGACCCTCTGTCCTACCGCAGCAAGACGCCGAGCCGGGGGTGGCGCGGTCTGATCAGGGAGGAGACTGGCGGCGAGATTTCGATGAAAAAGCAGAAAGATGTCCTCATCCAGCAGATGCATCGTGATAACACCTCGTTTATTGCCCGCGTTACGACCCACGTGGTACACCACGCTGAGAGACAGAAAGAAAGCAAGGCGCGGGTGGGGGGGGGGGGGGGGGGGGGGGGGGGGGGGTGGGGGGGGGGGGGGGGGGGTGGGGGGGGGGGGGGGGGGGGGGGGGGGGGGGGGGGGGGTGGGGGGGGGGGGGGGGGGGGGGGGGGGAGGGAGGAAAGATGGCGCAGGATGGGGTGTGTGCGAGTGGAGGGGGAAGAGCACTAGAACGGGAGCAGGGTAAAGAAATATGTGGTGTAGGTGGCTGCAAGGGTGACCTTGCCAGTGATCACTGTTTGTGAAATGAATGAGAAGAGAGAGAGAGAGAAAGAAGAAGAGAGTGCGAAGAGAGAGAGAGAAGAGAGAGAGAGAAAGAAAGGCGGGCGAGGTTGGGGATGGTGCGGGTGGAAAGTGCTGACAATAAAGCGCAGAGATAAAGGTAAGATTGTACGACTACACACACCACACACACACACACACACACACATTACTCTCTACACACCTTGAGGAAAAAAAGCGCGTGAGATAGAGAAAAGAGAAAAGAGAGACAGAAAAGAAGAAAGAAAGAAGAGAAAAGAGAAGAGAAGAGAAAAGAGAGAAGGGGAAGAGATAAAAACGACGAGAGGATGTGGTTAAATGTCCATCTAACCTTCTTTCATTTCCCCCTTTGTATGTCCCTCTCACAAGTGTTTCTTGGAAATTAATTTGCACAAACGAATTCCCTCGCAAGAACAACACCACTACGAAAGGAAAAGAACCGCCCCTAAATGCTGGGCTACCTAACTCTTTGTGCCGGCGGCTGTTGTGTGTGTGTGTGTGCGCGCGCGCCCGGCGCGCATGTGTTGGTTTTCTCTCTGTGTGTATGTGTCGCACACGCGCGTCTCTATCGCCGGTGTGCCGCGCAAGGACGCGCGCGTTTGACCGCACCTCCTGTTGTGTGTGTTTGGTGTGTGTGAGTTTGTGTTGTGTGTTGTGTGGTTTGTCGTGCGTGTCGTGTTGTGTTTGTTGATAATGGTAGGACAGAGAAAGTAACAGAATAAAGAAGAGAGCACTCTGTTTGGGGTTTGTGTGGTTGTGTTTGTTGTGGTTTGTTGTGTTTGGTTTCTGTGATCACCATGCGGAGTGTTTGTGTTTTGTTGTGTGTGTTTTGTTTGTTATGTTTACGTGGCGTGTTGTACGCGTGGTGACGGGTCGCGCCTTGCTATCTCTTTTTTTTGGTTGGGGTTTGTTGTTTGGTAGCGCGCGCCGCTAGCTGCGTAGTGGTGGGTTTGGAGGCAGGGCAGCTTGTGTAGGGTGGGTCACGTAAACGAGAGAGAACAGAGAGAAGAGAGAAGAATTTAAAAGAAAGAAAGAGAGAAAAATTAATGATTTAATATAATTATTAATTTTAAACAATCTTACCCTTTGAACTATAATGACATTGGAACAAAATCAAAAAAAGCAACCAGCCGTGACAACACAGGAGAAGAAAGAGAGAGAGAGGAACAGAGAGAAGAGAGAAGAGAGAGAAGAGAGGGAGAGAGAAGAGAGAAGCACGCACATCGAACATACATTCATAAACTGAATTTATGACTTTTTTCCCTCTGTCGATGATCAAACTCTCGTCCATTCATCGTCAAAATGAAACTGTCTCTATTCCACAAAAAACGAGTCTTAAAAAAGAAACTTTTTCCTCTCTCTCCTCTCTCTCTCTTCTTCCTCTTCTCTCTCCTCTTTAAACTCACACATCACACACACACACACACACACACACACAAAACCACCTATGCACCTACACACACCACACACACACACACACACACACAACACACACACACACACACACACACACTGCCCACACCTCCTCTCCCTATTCCACTTTTCTCCATCATAAACTCCATCTTCACTGACCCCCTACATAGCACGCTGTTCTATTCCTGACCCTTCCGCCACCCTCTACCCATTTTTCCAAACGACACTCACATCAGAAACGCGCACCGCGAACGCACACACAATAGACACACACACACACACACTATATTACAACACCACACACTCTCTCTCTCTCTCCTCTCTCTCGTCTCTCTCTCCCGCGCTTCAACCACTAGCTTAAACGCGCTCGTTTTCTTTTTTGACCACCGTTTGTCATACATTTCCGCGTGAGCGTATAACCGAATCCCCACAAAGACGCTCTTAATCCGCCTGTCTAACCCTCCCCATCATCTTTTCCCCCACCCCCTACTTCTCCACCCACAATCCACCCCGCTACTACCCCTACCTCCTTTCCCGCTACCCCCTCCTTTCTAGCCTCCTTCTTTTTGAGATGAGAGCGTTTCAAAGGACTTCAGTGTCTGTGTCTTTCGTGACATGTTAGAGAGATGCAGAGATTCACAACATTGTTTTTATGTGTTGAGAATTGAGTAAAGATGAGATCAGACTGTAAGAAAATCAGAAGTTTGTTTGTTCTATGTTTAGTATAAAATTATGTTTATTAATATTAATTGAAAGAGAGAACACACAAGAGAGTTTGCTCTAGAATGCGTATTCAGTGCTTATGGGGGTGCGAGAAGCGTGATGGATGTTTATTTGTGTTGTTGTCTTGTGTATGGATTATAGTAACTCCCTTATGTGGAAATGCGAGACGAAATAAAAGGAAATAGTTTTGGTGTGGGGGGGGTTTGGGGGGTGAGGTGATGTTTCTGTCTTTCGTGTGGCACATCATCCTTTTTTTCCCTAGCTCGCTGCCTTTGCGTGATGCGTGTAATGGTCTGCGAGCTCGTTGTTTGCGTGGATACATATTTTGCGGGAGACGCGAAACCCGCTTATGTGTGCCTAGTTTGTGTATACACATAAATGAATGCTCATGAGTATACAACAGAACTTGTTGAAAGAAATAGTGCATGGACCCATTGCTTCGACACTGTCGGAGAATCCCAGCGAAGAACCCGGAAAAAGAAGTGACACCACACCGCGCGCGTACATATATACAGACAACACTCAAACAGACACACAGACAACACCAACACCACACACACACACGCAACTCGCACCACCACGCACCACGCACCACGCACGCACGCACACACACACACAAAACACACACACACTCAACACACACTAACTTCTTGAAATCCCAGCGCCCCAGTATCCACATGACCTAATTGGGTGGATTTGTCCATTTTCAGTTGCTTGGAAGCCGATTTTCAACACCTCGTGAATCATTACACTCTTTGCTAACACTATAGTATCAGAAGTGGTGGGATACTATACTTGTTTGCTTCAAAGAGTTCGGAAGGAAACAGCATCGAAGAGAGAGAGAGAGAGAGAGAGAGAGAAGAGAAAAGAGAAGCGAAGAGAGACAAGAGAGACAAGGAAGAGAGAGAAAAAGAGGAGAAAAAAAAGCGAAGAGAGAGAAAGAAGAGAGAGAGAAAAAAGAAGGGGATGAGTAAGCAAAAAAAGAGACGAAGAGAGAGGAGGAGAAAGAAGATGAGAGAGAGAGAGAGAAAGAAAGAAGAGAGAGAGAGAAGAAGAGAAGAAACAAAGACAACAACAGACAAAAACACAGCACAGACAGACACACACAGGCACACAGAGATTTAAGCTTCTGTCACGATCTAGCGTCACCCTTGACACGAAATGCGACGTAACTCGACCACTCCGCAAAACTATCAGAACATTTCCCCATCTTTCAGAGCATAAATCATTCCCGTTCCACCTAATATCTATATAACGCGCGAGCGAGCGTATCAGGTAGATGTAATACAATTGGACAGAGAAAGAAAGAAGAAGTAGAAAGAAGAAAGAGAGAGACTGACAACACACAAAGAAAAAAAAGAAAAAAAAAAGAGAAAAGAGAGAGAACAACAGACAACAAGAGAGTCAAGAAAGTAACAGACAACACAGAAGAAGAGAGAAGAAGAAGAAAGAAAGAGAGAAAAAGAAAAAGAGAGAACAGACAGACAACAACAAGAGAGAGAAGAGAGATAGAAAGAAGAATAAAAGAGATGTGTTTACCGTCAACACCTTGTAACTTCTTCTCAAATGAAAAGTTTCTTCTATAACTCTGTATATCACTTGAAAACTGTTCAGATGCACACCCTGCCCCCTCTCCTCTCCCCCTTCCCCACAACCTCATGTTGTTTCTTTGCTGTTTTTTCCACTCTAAGCACATTCGCCTGATCCCGCACCCCTGTTGACACACAAATCAAACAAAACCTCATACAGCACACTGTTTTTCATTTTTCTCCACTTCCATTTGCGATTATAGTATTTACGTTAAAAAAAAATAGTAACTGAGATGGAAAGGATTATCGGTCGACACACCTGTCAATGCCAGCATTTTTAAAAAAGGGGAAAGAGTTAGTGTTTGGGAGTATGGATGGCAAAACGTCTTCGATTTATCTCGCTAAGGTCGTATATAGCAAAATTTTTCCCTTCCCTGAGTGTTTGCCTAATATTATCATGTGGAAGATGCATATGTACTCGTATGTACACTGTATTGGTGTGCCTTGGACATAAAGCGAAAGCTATTATTTATTAACTACCAAATGCACCGATTCTATTGAAAGCGACTCACTTCCTTTTTACTGCAGCTTCGCCGACGACAGCAAGTCCTTTCAAGACTCATCACGTAAAAATACCCCCCACAAAAAGAAAACTAAAAATACATCACCTATCCACGTATATTCGAATATCTACATCCTATAAATAGCACAGCATCTGAACTCAGACATCCTAAAGGCAGGGGGGGGGGGGGGGGGGGGGGGGGGGGG
>CM031604.1:63466509-63476509 GCA_018398815.1 Conus ventricosus
AATCAGACTTACTGACGTAAAGTCCGACACTGGTCGGCCATTGCAGTTTGGAGAGAGCTTTGCGCCAGCTCCAACGCAACGTCAATATATTATATTGCATCTTGCCCTTCCCCCACCCCTTCTCCTCCCCATATCTCCGTCTTGTTCACTTTCTTCCCTTCTGTTCTCTTCTCTTCTACCCGCCTGTCTTTGCCATTCCACTCTCTCTCTCTCTCTGTCTGCCTCTCTGTCTGCCTCTATCTCTTCCCCACCACCCCTTTCCACTCCCTCCCATTCTGTATGTCTGTCTCTCATTTACTTTTTCTGCCTTTCTCTCATTCATTCATTCATTCTGTCTGTCTGTCTATCTGTCTCTCTCTCTCTCTCTTATCCATTCTGTCTGTCTGCGTGTCTCTCATCCCTTCTGTCTGTCTTTTTCTCTAACACTATTTGCTTTTCTGTCTTTTAACAATTCTGTCTGTCCGTCCGTCTGTCATCTAGTTTATTTGTCCGTCTCTTATTCACCCAATGTGTGTTTCTCACTCTCTCTTAAAACATTAACTTAATTTGAGTAGTATGTGCCTATCTCGTCTCATGCGTCTCTCCCTCCATCCTCTCTCTCTCTCCATTTGTCTGTCTGCATGTAATTATTCTGTGTCAGTTCCTCCTCCATTGCCACCATCTCCTTTTTACACCTTCTGCAACAAACCCAAGCCCCCCCCCCCCCTACCCCCCCCTCTCTCTCTCTCTCTCTCTCTCTCTCTCTCTCTCTGTCTCATTCCATTTGTCTGTCAACCATTCTGCCTGCCCGTCTCTCGCATCCATTCTGTCCGAGTCATTCCTACCCCACTGTCTCCATCTCCTGTGTTTTCTCTTTTCGCAACAAATCCAAGCCCAAGCTCTCTCTCTCTCTCTCTCTCTCTCTCTCTCTCTCTCTCTCTCTCTCTCTCTCTCCTCTTTCCCCTTTGTCTCCGATTTCCCCTTTTTTCCTGCAATCGACTTCCGCGCATGCTCTCTCTCTCTCTCTCTCTCTCTCTCTCTCTCCTCTCTCTCTCTCCTCTCTCTCTCTCTCTCTCTCTCTTCCCCCCCCCCCCCCCACTCCCCTTTCTATTTTCTTCTCCTATCCCCACCACCCCCATCCTTCCTTGTCACATATAAAGGAGTTTCCTTCTTCTCCCGGGGAGATAAACCTTTCGTCAGAGACAGAGTTACGCGGGCTGCAGAGCCACAAATTTCAGCCGGAACGTCCACACCCGTCACATGCGGGAAGCCGTCAGAGGGGCCCAAATGGGTCATAGATTCCGCGCTATGATGGCAGAGGTCCCCTAAGTTATGCGTAAGAAAGAAACCGACGTCATACTGCGCATGTTCGGCTGTGCGCGTGCCTGTTGCGTGTTGGGTTGGGCTGTGGTGTTGATGTTGGCGTGGTATGGTTTGGTGTTGAGCACACTTTCGGCAGTTTTCGAGTATAAGGGCCACTGTTCAAGATCTGCTGGGTGTAGCCTCTCTTTGAAAGAAAGCTTCTCTCTGTCTATTATGTATACGGAATTACTCGAAATGCATACCACTTCGTGAGTTTATTTGGCACTTATGTTATATTTAGGACTTTTTTCCCCCATTTACATTTACTCAAATCTTTCACGGAATAAGATATGCCTGTAGGTGAATGGGTTTCGAAAGTAAGAGGGATACTAAACTCCAGGTATTATTTTTCTTCCCGAAACCAAATATATAACAGATGAGAGCACCTAAAATATATCATTGAAAACCCAAAAGACAGGGGGGGGGGGGGGGGGGGGGGGGAGGACAAAGGCCCCGTTGCATTTATTTAATCAATCTATTTTTTTGTTGTTCTTATTTTTCATTATTTAAGGAAGGAAAGCGGGCGGGTAATCTTCTATGGCAATAAGGGACATCACTCCCACGCGCCCCAACTCCAGCTCCTCCTCTACCACCCCACCCACTCACCGCTCTCCGCAGTCCTCTAAACAGAACTCTCCGGTCACAGTCCTAGTACTGACAGTAAGCAGGGAGCAGTCAAAGCAAGTCGCCTACAGATGGCAACCCACCCAGGAGACGCTTCGCTGCTGTAGACACCCCGGTGATGTTGATGGCGCCTGTTCCGATTCAACACACACACGGCACCACCCGTTAAAGCCCTACCAACTGCCTTCTAAACGAACAGGACTGCCTGAATGACTGATTCACAGGTCAATTAAAATGATTGGGAACTGGCCGACACACTGATCGTTCGCTAGTTTGGGACTCTGTTACCATTATGCTAGTTCTCCCGCTCCCCCTCCCACCACCAATCCTTCTACAATCTTCCTCACACTTTCTTTTCGACCGTCTTCTTTTCCCATCACTTCCATTTTTATGCACGAGTTTCGATCTCGCTTTTTTTCTCTCTTTTTTTCCGATTCTTCCTTCCTTTCCCCCCTTGCTTCATTCATATGTATATTTTTAACTTCTCTGTACACGTATTTTTTTTCACAAATATCCCCCAAACATGAAGCAGCACTCAAGCACTCAAGTTACCTCCTCTTCTACCTAGGAGCCAGAACAGAATTACACCCCTTCTCTCCCGGCCTGCTTCTCGCTTCTTCGACTGTGCACAGGAAATAGAGTTGAAATGCTTCCTGAACTTTATCATGCCGGTACATATATGCTTCCCTCCAACTCCACCTCTCCTCTTCCTGCTCTCATTCGCCTTTTATTTTATCTTTCCTCTCCTCTTCTTGTTCTCTCGTCGATCTTCTTCTACTTCATCTTATTCCTCTCTCTCTCTCTCTCTCTCCTCTTCTCTCTCTCTCTCTCTCTCTCTCTCTCTCTCAATCTCTCTCTCTCTCTCTGAAACACACAGAGAAACATACACAAACAAACAAACAAACACACACATACACACACCCGCACGCACGCACACACACACACACACACACACACACACACACACACACACACACACACACACACACACAACACACACACCAACTATGCGTGCCTGCGTGCGTGTCATTGTGTAATAATAGCGTTTGTTTACGTTCGACCAGGATTTATGTGCCTCCCTCGTCGAGGTCAACGATAAATTACGAGCAGACCTTTTCATGAGCATGATATTCATTACTCTGCTAGATGGATGCCAGCTCTGTGTGGCCCTACGAAAAGCATTAAAACTATACACAGTGTGTGACGGTCGGGGATAACGGGAGACAGCGCACGCGCAAAAAGAGAGGCAGAGAGAGAGAGAGAGAGAGAGAGAGAGAGAGAGAGAGAGAGAGAGAGAGAGAGAGACAGACAGACAGACAGACAGACAGAGAGACAGAGAGAGAGAGGGAGCGAAGGAGGGAGGGAGGGGCGAAGGAGGGAGGGAGAGACAGAGACATACACGCAGACTGAAAGAGACGGAGACAGAAAAACAGACAATCTTAGCCAGCCAGGCCGAAACTTGAACCCTCGCTATAGCCTCGGTGCTTTTAGTCGACCGTCTTAACCATCCTATTATCGTATCGCTTCCCAACAAATCACACGGCGATCGATCGGCCGGCAGGCGACAGCGTCAGCACCATTAAGACACACCGCCATCGCCACCAACACCAACTCCAGCAATGCTGCCACCCCCACCCCTTCTCCACCTTAAAAAAATCCAACCATTCCCGACCGTAATCACTTAATTAAAGTATCTGCGTAAAGCTATTTATGGGTGACTTTTCAGTCATGACCAACTGATAGCGCTGGTCGCGCTGCTACTGTTGCTAACTCTTCGTGATCATCGACACAATACCGAAATTAAATTCACAATTTGAATGTAAAGAAGATTTAAAATGAACCAAAGATGCTAGCCATCCCTCCCCCTTCTCTCTGTCTGTCTGTCTCTCTCTCTCCTCTTCTCTTTCTCTCTCTCGCACGCACATACTCAGACAACCCCCCCCCCCCCCCTCTCCTCCTTACAGCATATGACCATCAGCATCCTCTAGCTCATGAGTGCCTTGAATAGGTCAAAACAGCCATTAATTCAAATTAACGCAGTCAGAGAATCATCAGCGGGTGATGTCTGAAAACGAATAACTAATGACGCTCATTTATCACTTGAGGGGGAAAAAAAACAAAACGCACACATGTAACCAGAGAAAAATCTATCAAACACACCGCCCCAAAATACAATGTTATTTTAACACGGTTCACCTGAACGGCCTTTTATTAATATTGCAAGATGTTTTCTTTTCTGGTTAGTAAATTACAAGCCATAAATACAGGTGCAATCCCGATTTCACTGAACGCTTTCTGGCGCGGTCAACCAGGAAAAGCGTACTCTGCCAACGGGAATTAATGACTTAATCAATAAGGTTTATTCCAAACCCGCTATTTATGACGTTGATCAATCTTATTTGAGACGACAGGCAAACATGCGCAGTCTTTCAGGTATCACTGGAACAGGCTAATAATTACAGAGAAGTAAAGACACAAAACCCCCACCAACAATCATGAGCAAACCACAAATGATATTATCAACATCGACAGCAATGTGTTTCACATCCTTTTGTCCAGTATCTTGCATATTGTATAACCCACAGTCTTTCGCATCCTATTTTCTCGAGAGAGAGAGAGAGAGAGAGAGAGAGGAGAAGAGAGAGAGAGAGAGAGAGAGAGAGAGAGAGAGAGAGAGAGAGGATAGAGAGAGAGAGAGAGAGAGAGAGAGAGAGAGAGAGAGAGAGAGAGAGAGAGAGAGAAAAGCACATTCCTTCACGCACATACTATGAAGGACTGAAACCTCGATTCTCGGTAATGGCCATCAAATGACACGTCAGATTTGATTCTGTTCCAAAGTGCCAACTGTTGGTAGAAGGGGGGGGGGGGGGGGGGGGAGGGGAGACAACCCGTATCTTAACCCAATTCTGGAATTAGAAGAAGAAGAAGAAGAAGAAGAAGAAGAAGAAGTCGAAGAAGAAGAAGAAGACGAAGAAGACGAAGAAGAAGACGAAGAAGAAGAAGAAGAAGGCGATTAAGAAGAAGAAGAAGAAGAAGAAGGAGAAAGAAGAAGAAGAAGAAGAAACAACAACAACAACAACAACAACAACGACAACAACAACAACAAGAACATAAGAAGAACAAGAACACGAACAAGACCAAGAAGAGGAAGAAAAAGTTATAGTACCCTAGCTGACCACACTGGCCTCTTTCAGGACTGTTATCACTTCTAAGGGAAACTAGGCATGCAATGACCATGCACCAAGCAGCAAAGACGTCTGTCTACAACATTTGCACGGGAGCTGAACAGCTAAGTATTGCATGTTACAGTCAAACTGTTAATAACAATACGCTGCCGAAGATGCCACGGATTTCGTTTAATGTTTGTCATCCTCAGAATACAAAAACGTGAAAAAAATGTTTTAAAGATAACAGGCCCCGCGCGCGCGCGCGCACGCGCGCACACACACAACACACACACACACTCACACCACACACACACCACACACACAGGGAGAGAGAGAGAGAGAGAGAGGGGGGGGGGGGGGTATATAAAATTTCTGTTAACAGAGAAAGGCGAGTGGACCATACAGGCAGAGATGATCGATCGGTGGAGGGGGAAAAAAAAGAAAAAAAAAGGGCAAAGTCAAAAAGAGATAGTGAGAAATTATAGTATTGTGCACAATATTTCCAGAAAGAGGAGGTACAATTTATAATGAAGTAAGCTTTGGCATCACCCATTGTGGATGAGAACGAGAAAACAAAGTGTTTTCCTTTGAATGACAACGACTAGAAAATCAAAAACGGTCTACAAATCGACATGATTTCGTTTTAATTTATCTTGAATATATGATTAATTCATAACATAAACGGATAAAGAATATCCTGTTTCCCTCTAATATATATATATATATATATATATATATATATATATATATATATATATATTATATATATATATATATATATATATATTGAGAAAAGAATAGAAAATGAAAAGAAACCGAAAATCAAATAATGGAAATAAAATGAATAAATTAAGTAAACCAAAACATTACATAAAAAGTACTTTTTTTTTCATCTGTTTAACTTGAATGCCTCACCATACATATACAGGGCTCTGACGCACTCTGATGGACAAGCGAACCCAAGAGAGGGCAATTGCCTGGACAACTGATGCCTGGCCACTGCGTATCAATACTAGGGCCACTGTATCAGGTTACCGCGTAAAAGCCCGCCCATTTGACGGATCAAACCATAATGGTCTGATGGACCAAATCATACACGGTAGGCCTATTGATCTGTGGGATCAAACCGCAGTGGCAGTCCTGTTGATTTGACGGGATCAAGTCCCGATTGAAAGCCTCCTGTCTGTTATCTGCAGTTATGTGCTCCGGGGCAAAAATCGGCGGTACATTCCGTTCTTCCTCCGGCGCTGAACGGGGCTATAGCAGAAAAAACACGAGACATTCTGAGAGACCGGCAGAGCTACCATCATTTTGTTTTTATTATTGCCATTCTGAAACAACGACGACAACACCGAAACCACCACCACCACCAACAACAACACATACAGAGAGAGAGAGAGAAAGAGAGAGAGAGAAAGAGGAGAGAGGAGAGAGAGGAGAGAGAAGAGAGAGAGAGAGATGGAGAAGAGGAGAGAGAGAGAGAGAGAGAGAGGACAGAGGTAGAGGGAAGGGTGAAAAAGTAGGGATGAGGCATTGGACTGGAGAATGAATAGATATTTTGAGAGAGAGAGAGAGAGAGAGAGAGAGAGAGAGAGAGAGAGAGAGAGAGAGAGAGAGAGAGGGAGAGGGAGCGGGGAGGGAGGGAGGGAAGGAGGGAGAGAGGATGGAGGTAGGGATATTGGTGAAGAAGTGGGGGGTGAGGCATAGGAATGGAGAATGAATAGATGTTTTGGAGAGAGAGAGAGAGAGAGAGAGAGAGAGAGAGAGAGAGAGGAGAGAGATAGAGAGAGAGAGAGAGAGAGAGAGAGAGACGGCGCGGGTGGGGAGATGGGGAAAGTAGTGAGCGTGAGGCAAACGAAAGGAGAATGATTTTTTTTTCTTTTCTTGTATTTGAGAGAGAGGAGAGGAGGAGAGAGAGAGAGAGAGAGAGAGAGAGAGAGAGAGAGAGAGAGAGACAGACAGACAGACAGACAGAGACAGAGTTTTTTGGGGAAGAATAGAACAGCCGTCGGTGTTTGGAAGATGTGAAGTATAAATTCCCTGATACAGTCTCCAGTTTCTTCACGCTTGTCCTCTTCCTGACATGTGAGCTGACAAAATTCAAAGGCTCGAGTTGCAAGTCCCTTCCCCCCGCCCCTCTGTCTTTCTTGTGTGTGTGTGTGTGTGTGTGTGTGTGTGTGTGTGTGTGTGTGTGTGTGTGGTTGTGTGTGTGTGTGTGTGTGTGTGTGTGTGTGTGTGTGTGTGTGTGTGTGTGTGGTTGTGTGTGTGTGTGTGTGTGTGTGTGTGTGTGTGTGTGTGTGTGTGTTGGTTTTGTGTGCTGCGAAAATGGACAGCTCGTGTCGCCTGCCAGAACATTTTCAATAATTATTCTGTGACCTATTTCATGTTTTCCCCGAAGGGTTGCTTTCTTTTAATAGGTTCCCTACCTATTAATCAAGTTGCCATGGTTCTAAACAGTTTTGAGATGTCAGGGGTCAATTCACCATACTGCCTGTGAAAATGAAAGATCCAGCTCGAATTATCTTACAAGCATAATTAACATTACATACTGATATAACATAAATAAAAGAAAATTATCTATCTATTCAATTGACTAAGACCTTTTGCGTAGGCTTATCATATATTTAATTTTTATTCATTTGGATGCCTTCCTACTTTTCTGTTTTTACCCTTTGGATTTTTTTTTTTTTCATTTTTCAAATTGTATACATATTAATCCACACGTAATGAAACAGATATCTTTCTACTTTTTCTCATGCAGCTTGTTGTTAGAATGTTTTGTTCCTTTAAAATGTACGAATGTGTGTGTGTGTGTGTGTGTGTGTGTGTGTGTGTGTGTATGTGTGTGTGTGTGTGTGTTGTTGTTGTTGTTGTTGTTGTTGTTGTTGTTGTTGTTGTTGTTGTTGTTTTCTTCTTCTTCTTCTTCTTCTTCTTCTTCTTCTTCTTCTTCTTCTTCTTCTTCAGTTTAACGTCCTTCCACTTAAAGTGATTGAGAGAGAGGAGAGAGAGAGAGAGGAGAGAGAGAGAGAGAGAGAGAAAAGAGGAGAGAGAGAGAGAGAGAGAGAGAGAGAGAGAGAGAGAGAGACTCAAGACTCAAGACTCAAAAGTTTTAATTGCAAAGGCCACCGACCTATCTGCAAGGAGGTCAATAATGAACAAAATAGAATGAGAGAGAGAGAGAGAGAGAGAGAGAGGATGAGAGAGAGAGAGAGAGAGAGGTGTGTGTGTGTGTGTGTGTGTGTGTGTGTGTGTGTGTGTGTGTGTGTGTGTGTGTGTGTGTGTGACTCCTCTGTGTGTGTGTGTGTGTGTGTGTGTGTGTGTGTGTGTGTGTGTGTGTGTGTGTGTGCGTGCGTGCGTGCGTGTGTGCGTACGTACGTGCGTGTGTGTGCGTGCGTGCGTGTGTGTGTGTACGAGAGAGAGAGAGAGAGAGAGAGAGGAGAGAGAGAGAGAGAGAGAGAGAGAGAGAGAGAGAGAGAGAATGTACGCACTTGCACATGCACGAGTCTTTAACATTTTCTAGTTCATTAAATATGTTTATTTTCATAGCAACGATGCTGAGTTCAGCTTCAAGGAACTTTCAACTATTCACTGTTCCAGTCATGAATAGTGTCATCTGTCACATCAGCGATCAGATAAATTAAAAACTCTCACCACTTTCCTCAAATATATGTATACACTTTTAGTAACCTCCGTTCTCCTAAACCTAGCGCTGATTTACCCCTTTTCTTTGCCCCTCTTTCATGCAGCCGATCCCATCATTTCTCTTTTTTTATGCCCCAAGTCCTTTCGTATGATTTTTTTTTTCTAACCATTATTTTCAACTCGCTGCATGTTTTATATCTCACTTATGAAGCCTTCCCCTAAGTCGATTCAAGGAGCTAATGACACCCAAGTATGGCAGCTGAAAAGATTTCGGGGCCGGGATAATGCGATCGGGACCGGAACCATTGACTCGTAAAGCGCGGACTACTGCAAACATCTTGATAGTGTCATGCCGCCTGAACAGTCCCTTGATAGGCAATGCCAGTGAGCTCATAATCGGGCCTGGTTGACGGAACTGTCGGCTTAGTGCTGGTAGAAAGGGGAGGGGAGGGGGGAAGGGGGGGGGGGAAGGAGTCCGTGAGGTGGCTTAGAATCTAAACAAGGAAATAACACGACTGGAAGCGGAAAGAAGTGAGGATATGGGATGAACGGAAAGTGGAAAGAGAGAAGGGAAGAGACGTGAAGAAAGAATGGAAAAAGAAGAGAAAGGGAAGGAAATGATGAGATGATAGAAGAGAAAACAAGACCGCGGGCAAACGGAAAAGGAGGAACATAAAGAGAGATGAGGAAAGTAGAGAAGAGAAGGAAAGAAAACACAAAGAAAAGGAAAAGGAAAGGGAAGAAGGGAGAGACAGAAAGAGAGCAGCAGAGAAGAGACAGGAAGTGAGAAAGACACACAGGAATGGAGAATCAAGAAATTAAAGAAGGGGAAAGGGGAAAAAAAAAGAAAAGGAAAACGAAGAGGGAAAATTTTAGACAAAAAAGCGTGTTGTTTTATAGCCGTGCTTTATCGGAGATCCGACGAAGTATTTTCAAACGAGAACTGAGAAAGAAGGGCGGGGAGGGGAGAGAGCGAGAGAGAGAGAGAGAGAGAGAGAGAGAGAGAGAGAGAGAGAGAGAGGAGAGAGAGAGAGAGAGAGAGAAAGATGGGGAGAGGGAGAGGAGAAGGCTGGGGGGAGGGGGGCGGGGGAGCGAGAGAGGGCGGGGGAGGTGGGGAAGCGGAAAGGTCGAAACAGTTTGTGTCAGTGGAACAGGAGGAAGAGACGAAGGAAGATGGAAAAAGAAGAATGAGGATAAAAAGGAGGAGGGGGGAGGATGACAAAGAA
>CM031604.1:63486509-63501509 GCA_018398815.1 Conus ventricosus
TGCTGATTTGGAAAGTAATTTATAGTCATATGTTAATCTAGATTTTTTTGTAAAGAAAAGTTATAATTAATCCGTCAGACAAAGGGAACAAGCAAATTATTGGACGCGTAACTAATTATTTTTCTTCAGAAAATTGTTTCCGCCTGCAGTCACCTCACTTTGAGACTAATGTGTATTAGACGATAGACATTGATACGAATTTCACATTGCATACTTGTCCGATAAATGCATTCGTATCAATATTATGTGAGTGAAATAAGCTGTATCAACATTGAAATCGTACTGATTTCTGCTTCTGATGGTTGAAATCATTTTGTGAAGGATTCAAACGTACCAATAAAATCTCAAAAACTTAATTGTATAAACGAGTCGAATTTCGGTGCGAATTTACTGACAAAACCAAATTATGAAACAAATGAAGCACACACCGCGGACTTCTCCATATTCAACCAAAACAAAATGGCGTCAAATCAGTATTATTCTGCAAGCACAACGACACTGTATGAATGATTTGTACAGAAAAAAAAAGAACTACACCAGCGAACGAACATTAAGTAAATAATGATCAACAATGTGGACGGGGTTTTGAAAATTATCAAACTAACGTGTGCAGGAGTATTGCCACGTCGTCTGATATTTTACAAATAAAATTTGCGTCTATGGGAAAGTCGTTATTATGGTCAAAGGGATTTTGTAAACTACTGAACTGATGTATATGGGAAAGTCGTTATTATGGTCAAAGGGATTTTGTAAACTACTGAACTGATGTATATGGGAAAGTCGTTATTATGGTCAAAGGGATTTTGTAAACTACTGAACTGATGTATATGGGAAAGTCGTTATTATGGTCAAAGGGATTTTGTAAACTACTAAAACTGATGTATATTATGGGAAAGTCGTTATTATGGTCAAAGGGATTTTGTAAACTACTGAACTGATGTATATGGGAAAATGGCGAAGCAGCGAGTTACTTAGAACACCTCGTTTGGGCGCACGGAAGAAAAAAGAAAGTTCATGCGACAGGTTTTATGATGAGAGGGCTTTCCTTCGGAAGAAAGAAGGTTGCTAGGTAAAGTAATGTTGCTAAAAGCCCAGCCGACCGGAAAGGGCCATGAAGGTTGCTAAGATGAAAGTCATTAAACATTCAGGTAAATGGTAAACATTTAAAACTTCTTTCCCCTTAATCACTCTTTCTTTCACAATACATGCGCAGTTCGCCGTTGTTTTGAAAAGAAAAATTAATGTATTCTATGATGATCAACTTGGAGTAAAAAGGCTTGTGCGAATCGAATATAGGTGAAATGAAGTATTGCATACAGTGGTTCCTTAACAATTGCACAGTACCAACGCGGATATTATTGGAATATTTTTATGTCAAAATATACTTAATGTTCAGTACAATCCGACCTTCGGTTTCATTTCATTTTGCTTATAGCTCAGCTGACAGGAACGTGGTCATGTCAGCGGTTATAAATGAAACAATGACATATTTTTTAAGTTTCTGTGTGACGTGTTGTTAATCTCTTATCTCTATGTCTAGTTTATGTTTTGTTTCTTTGTTTGTTGTTGTTTTTTTTCGTCAGTCGTGATAGTGTTTATAAACCTCAGACAAAAGGTATGTAACACGTGACCTACAGTTTCAGACTGATAAATCATGACATATAGAGGGAGTAAAAATTATACAGCTATATTTCAGTATCATATTATCCTATCAGGGCACCAAAGTTATGAACATTATGCAAATAAGAAACAAATTAATGTATGTATTTTTTGCATCAACTCTCTGTTCCTTTCATGTATGGGAGCCATTTTGTCCAGTAGCTTGCATAATTCATCTTCATCAAACATGTTTCTCCATTGTATGTTTGCAGCCCAGCTCTTTCAGAAGCATGTTGAGTTAGTTTTCACTTTAAAAATATGAAATGAAGGAGTTTGCCCGTCACAATAATTAAGTGTGGCGTATCATACATATTTGTTTTCTCATCAGTGCCAAATTACATACTCTTCACATTACAAGACAACCGTTCGCAGTGTAAACACTTGATTTCAGAGCATTTTCAAGCTCATTCCAGAAAGTATAATCATTCCCAGAACAAGCGAATGCTTCTCTCTTCTCTCTCTCTCTCTCTCTCTCTCTCTCTCTCTCTCTCTCTCTCTCTCTCTCTCTCTCCCCCCTTCCTCCTCCCTGCCTGTTACATTAATTGCACCTGTCATTATCGTAACCTGCCTTGTTTACAAAACACTGTTCGTTATCAGAGTTCCAAAACACACTTTGTGCAAAAAGCATGAAAGATTTATATCTCTACATTTCGTAATTCTTTTCAGTAATTTTATCCAATCAATAGGTATATGAAGACTCTGTTCCTATCTGACAAATATGCAAGTGTTAAAGACGTCAACGCTTCTATTATGATATGGAAATAAGCACGTGTTCCTTTAGTAACCCAGCATTTTCGTTTTTGTTGTAATGTTAGCATTTTTTCACGTTAATGCTTCTATCTAATTTTCTTTTTTTTTAAGTCTTTTCCAGATTGCATGCAACTGATATAACTTTGAAAATCGACATCGAATCCCAGTTTTCCTGACATACAAAAGCGGCGTACGAAATTACCATTGTCGCCGACCAAACGTTTAATAGCTAAAAGTATGTATTGTTCTGCATCCATTTCTTGTAAAAGAACGCTTTATTTTACACTTCGAACTTTTTGTCACACACACACACACACACACACACACACACACACACACACACACACGCACGCACGCGCGCGCGCGCGCGCGCGCGCGCGCGCGTTCAGTAGCTAAGTTTTTACCCTCATGCAAGTCTGTATAAAAATGTCTTGCCAAAAAAATTCTTTGTTTTGCTAAATTTGTCTACTCCATATGAATAAGGTCATTGCTCTCAGGACATGTTGAAAGTAGTAAGCTTATTGTTCTCCACCTAGGGTTTTGCATGCGCGCTTTCTTCAACCTGGCGATTTTTAAGAAATGAGTATATACAGTAAGAATGGATATTCCTGTTCTCCCATTTCAAACATTGTGTTCAAGAGTTCTATCATCTGTTGCTCCAAACAAACATAAAACACATTGTGTGACATAATAATATCTGCTCGGGCTCAGGAGATCTGGATAGGAGGATCACTTAATACAGTAATGTTGACAGCACTAATGACTTGAGCACAGGTATCCAACCTGATGATGTTATTTACTCTTTTTGACCATACTTTGAACAGATGTCTAGCTTATGAAAGTTTATCCGCCGTTTTAATTTCTGTCTCATTTGTCAGACTATTTTTTAGTAAACCACAGCACGTGCTTGTTTTGTTTTAGTTCGTTTAATGCCCCTCCAATTCACCGTAAAAACAATATCATCAGTAATTGCTTACACTCTTCAGCATGCGATGATTATTGCTTTTGCTTACGTTCTGCCGACTTAGTTGCAATGAAGCGATATGTTTCATAATTCTTCCTGTCATTCCATGCATGCTAGCAACTGTGTGCCTAGTGTACGCTGTCTTTATGTGGGTGTCCTTAGTTCTGATGACATGTTTTAATTCTGTTTAAAAACAAATCTGTCTATCTATCTTTCTATCGATCGATCTGTCCTTCCTCAGTTCTGATACATTATTTTCATTCTTTTGAGTTCAATATCTATCTATCTACCTGTCTATCCATCTGTCTGCTTGTCTGTCTGTCTGTCTGTCTATCTACCTATCTATCCACCAGTTCGTCTATTTGTCTACATATCTGTATCTGTCTCCAGTTTTGATAACAATATATTTTTTTTTAATTCTTTTAAGAAAAATATCCGTCGGTCCGTGTGTCAGTCTGTCTATCTGTCTGTCTATCTACCTGTCTGCCTATTTACTGTCAGGCAGTAAAACGAATATAAGCAAACAACGATATAAAAGAAATTTAAGACACAAGATAACCCGCACATTTCAGCCAGAGAGCGACGTATCGAGTGCCCTAGTTAAGGAACATAACAAGAAGACATACCGGCCAAATGGAAGGGAAAAACAAAACCCGAAGTACTCCGCAGCCGTAACTTCGGCCTCGGACAGGGCAAGTCGATGGTTCGATTTTCCACAAAGAAACGAAAGCCGCAAGTAACGGCTGTGCTACAGGTGGAAAAATCGTTGTTCCTACCTCATCCTGTCTGAGACCGTGTTAGTTCGCCCGCAGATTGCCGACAGACCAGGAATACTGGACTGAATGGAGGAGGAACTAAATAAACAAATAAATAAAATAAGCGAGTACACAAACACACACGCACGTATTCCGGCGCGCGCACACACACAATGTGTAAATGAAAATATATAGAGGAACGATGGCATGAACGAAGAAACAAATAACTGAATGGATGAAAGAACGATTCAATCAACCAATCAATCAATCTGCCAATCGATCGATCAATCGACGAAAAAAATGAATTCTTCGAAACGAGCACTGCGTCAAAGAAACACGCCAGGGTAGGCAATGAAACAAAAGAATAACAACTAAAGCAAGAATTTCTTTGTATTATTTGAGAAATGAAATCGCATGCTGCGTGAGCATGACTCTACATTTCTTTATCGCGCGTGCATCCGCCAGCACGCGCACTTAATACTGTCTTCGTCCCACCCGCCTCCACGCACACACGCCAATGCCATCTTGTTACCGAATGTTATTCTAACAAACGTTCGCAAGAATGCAAAGAAGCACAGAGGCATATCCATTGCCGAAGATGAATCGTCCTAAAAATGAATAAATGGGTTTATTGATAAATGAATATATACACAAACAAAACAATATTGAAACCACGAGGAACAAATAAGTGACATTTTCTCTAACACCACTAAGTAACTGAATCCTTTTAATGTGCAGTGATCTGATATATCCAGCGTTACACTGACACTATCACAATTGATGCATTACGACAGACAATTAACAGGGATATCTAGACAGATAACACAACACTGACGCCAGAATAATTAAAACATTAACATAGACAGCAGGCAGATATACCCAACAAAACGCTGGCTCCAGAATAAATAAAACATTAATATGGACAGTAGGCAGATATATCCAACAAAACGCTGACTCCAGAATAATTAAAACATTAATATAGACAGTAGGCAGATATATCCAAAAATGGTGACTCCAGAATGATGAAAGCATCAGAATGGGCTGAGAACAGAATTATCGAACACGACACACAAACCACCACTATGATTGGAGCACTGGGATGGACAATGGACAGAAATATCTAACACTAGACCAACACCACCACAATACGACGCACGCTAAGCATTAAAATAGAGAGTGAACAGAGATCTCTAATACTAAATAAACACTACTCCAATAACTGAAGTACTGAGATGACAGTGAACAGGGATATCTAACACCAAACAAACACCACCACAATGACTAGTACTAAGACGGACAGTGAACAGGGATATCTAACACCAAACAAACACCACCACAATGACTGTAGTACAAAGACGGACAGTGAACAGGGATATCTAACACCAAACACTACCACAATGACTGTAGTATTAAGACGGACAGTGAACAGGGATATCTAACACCAAACAAACATCACCACAATGACTGTAGTATTAAGACGAACAGTGAACAGGGATATCTAACACCAAACAAACACCACCACAATGACTGTAGTATTAAGACGGACAATGAACAGGGATATCTAACACCAAACAAACACCACCACAATGACTGTAGTATTAAGACGGACAATGAACAGGGATATCTACCACCAAACAAACACCACCACAATGACTGTAGTATTAAGACGGACAGTGAACAGAGATATCTAACACCAAACAAACACTACCACAATGACTGTAGTATTAAGACGGACAGTGAACAGGGATATCTAACACCAAACACTACCACAATGACTGTACTATTAAGACGGACAGTGAACAGGGATATCTAACGCCAAACAAACACCACCACAATGACTGAAATACTAAGACGGACAGTGAACAGGGATACCTAACACCAAACAAACACCACCACAATGACTAGTACTAAGAAGGACAGTGAACATGGATATCTAAAACCAAACAAACACCACCACAATGACTAGTTCTAAGAAGGACAGTGAACAGGGATATCTAACACCAAACAAACACCACCACAATGACTAGTACTAAGAAGGACAGTGAACAGGGATATCTAACACCAAACAAACACCACCACAATGACTGTAGTATTAAGACGGACAATGAACAGGGATATCTAACACCAAACACTACCACAATGACTAGTACTAAGACGGACAGTGAACAGGAATATATAACACCAAACAAACACCACCACAATGACTGTAGTATTAAGACGAACAGTGAACAGGGATATCTAACACCAAACACTACCACAATGACTGTAGTATTAAGACGGACAGTGAACAGGGATATCTAACACCAAACAAACACTACCACAATGACTGAAATACTAAGACGGACATTGAACAGGGATATCTAACACCAAACAAACACTACCACAATGACTGTAGTATTAAGACGGACAGTGAACAGGGATATCTAACACCAAACAAACACTACCACAATGACTGTAGTATTAAGACGGACAGTGAACAGGGATATCTAAGAAACCGACAGAGTCCACGGATAACTAACACTACACAAACACCACCAGAATGACTGAAACATTAAGACTAACTATGATCACAGATACCTCACACTACATTAACACCAGAAGAATGACCGGAACATTACGACTGACAGTGATCAGAGATAACACTACACAAACACCACCAGAATGACTGAAACATGAAGACTGACAGAGATCACAGATAACACTACACAAACACCACCAGAATGACCGAAACATGAAGACTGACAGAGATCACAGATAACACTACACAAACACCACCAGAATGACTGAAACATGAAGACTGACAGAGATCACAGATAACACTACACAAACACCACCAGAATGACCGAAACATGAAGACTGACAGAGATCACAGATAACACTACACAAACACCACCAGAATGACTGAAACATAAAGACTGACAGAGATCACAGATAACACTACACAAACACCACCAGAATGACTGAAACATAAAGACTGACAGAGATCACAGATAACACTACACAAACACCACCAGAATGACTGAAACATGAAGACTGACAGAGATCACAGATGACACTACACAAACACCACCAGAATGACTGAAACATGAAGACTGACAGTAACCACAGATGACACTACACAAACACCACCAGAATGACTGAAACATGAAGACTGACAGTAACCACAGATGACACTACACAAACACCACCAGAATGACTGAAACATGAAGACTGACAGTAACCACAGATGACACTACACAAACACCACCAGAATGACTGAAACATGAAGACTGACAGTAACCACAGATGACACTACACAAACACCACCAGAATGACTGAAACATGAAGACTGACAGTAACCACAGATGACTAACACTACACAAACACCACCAGAATGACTGAAATATTAAGACCGACAATGATCGCAGATAACTAACACTACACAAACACCACCAGAAAGACTGAAACATTAAGACCGACAGTGATCATAGATAACTAACATTACACAAACACCACCAGAATGAAAATTAAAACCGACAGTGATCATAGATAACTAACATTACACAAACACCACCAGAATGAAAATTAAAACCGACAGTGATCATAGATAACTAACACTACACAAACACCAGCAGAATGAAACATTAAAACCGACAGCGATCGCAGATAACTAACCCTATATATACCTTACCAGACGACTGAAACGTTATGACTGGCAGTGACCACGGTCAGCTAACAGGACACTAACAGTACCAGAATGGCCGAAGAGTCAAACTAGCAGGTGAACCAAAGACATCATAACACGTGACAGACATCTCCCAAGTTATCGCCCTAGCAATGACACGGGCTGGAAGGTGTTACACGAACTGGCACCCCCACAGTGACGTAAGCAACGATCGATCGAGACGGGCAATGGCCAGGAATAGCTTCTGCACAATGGGTGACGTCCAGCAATAAGACACATGATACGTCACGTGATACATAATTGTACAAAATATCTGAATGCCAGTTCTGTGGCTTTTCTGTTGTCCCAAACCAGTGTCGATTTTTTTTTTGCCCGTCAGTATATGCTGTGAATATTCCAAGGTCGCATGCAAATGAGAAGGTCAAGCCAGAGAGCGAGCGGTGGCGCCGTCTAGGATGTGTAGCTCTCCCCTTTATAACATTGCGTCGGGTGTGAGTATCCGACATCAAAACGAGCAAGCGAAAGAACCGTACATTCAGTGACATTAGATCGGATGTTGATCTTACGCCTGTCTTAAAGCCATATGTCATACAGAAACTGAAGGCAAATTCGACCATCGACCCTTACATCTGGGATGAACAATCGTGTTACCCCTTCAAGTGCAGATATTCTTGTGAGATTATTACCAATTTCAAATCAACGTAGAGTGGCTGGAATGATAATTATCGCAATATGGGACAGAACTTCTTCAGGTAGATAGATCAAGTCAATAGCACGAGATACACACAGACACAACGGTTGAGTTCCGCAAAGTTCCGACAAAACTTCCAGATTGAAGAAACGACAACTAACATCATCACCTAGTCTTCTTGTGTGTTTGTACGAAGCTGTACAATGCTACAAAAACGTTTTCAATGCCAGGTATTGAGTGTGCAGTTATCATGGCGCGCGCGCGCGCGTGTGTGTGTGTGTGTGTATGTGTGTGTGTGTGTGTGTGTGTGTGTGTGTGTGTGTGTGTGTGTGTGTGTGAGAGAGAGAGAGAGAGAGAGAGAGAGAGGAGAGAGAGAGAGAGAGAGAGAGAGAAATGAGCAGTTTAAATCTGAATGTTGGATACATAAAAAGCACAAGAACCACAGATATTTTTATATATAAAAAACAGAATAAAATTAATCTGTTACTTATCGCCTCAACACATTTGTGATATTAGGCCGGAGGAAACTGTAGGGATGGGGAGGGAGGAAAACGGTACCAGCAGGAAAAACGTTAACTGAAAAAGCCAGATAAATCCAAAAGAAAAGTTAAGCAATGGCAATTTCTTTTAAAGAAGTACTCAGTGAGGTGCCTACAGGCGGAGATTGAAACAACTTTTGAAAAACTGGAAACTGAAACATTGACACACACCACACACACACACACACACACACACACACACACACACACATACACACACAAACACACACACACACACACACACACATACACACACACACACAAACACACACACACACACACACACACACACACACACACATACACACACACACACACACACACACACACACACACACACACACACACGCACGCACGGACGCACGCACGCACGCTCACACACACACACACACACACACACACACACACACACACACACACACACACACACACACACACACACAGAGTATGCATGGAGTACCATTTTAAGATTCCTTTAATTATTCTAATTTCACGTTTAAATGTTATTATCCTGTTACCTTAAGCGTTCATCTGATTTAAAAAAAAAAAAGTTATTCTAGCTATGAAACAAACTGCGGCGTTACTGAAACACGACAAAAAAGCAGAAGAGCACACAAAACAAAGTGTGAAGTAACGACGATTTATTGCACGACACAAAACAGGACAAGAAATTTTCGGCAAAATGCCTTCCTCAGCGACAAACAAAAAAAAGGTACAGACATAAACATGCACAATACTCCCCTTGTGAAGTTATAGGTTGCAATTTTTATTCATGTTAACATTTTTTCTTCCGATTCCCATTCTAATCCTCATTTTTCTCTTTTTCATTTTTCCATTTATACTTCTTCATCTTTTTCTATCTCACTGTTTCTCTATCTCTTTATCTTCTTTAGTTGCCTGTCTATCCACCACCACCCCCCTCCCCTCCCTTCCTCCTTTTCTACCTTGTTTATTCATTTATTTTGGTTGTCTAAAATCACGTATGTGTATAGACATTAAATTGAAGAACACACAGAGTATGCATGGTACATATTCATGGTATGCAAACATAAAAAGATGTAGGTGCGAACGCATGTGATCAACTATGTAGACACATTCTGTTGAAACGTTCTGTTGAAAAGGACTTTAAAAATGTCAAGTTATGTTATTGAAATTAAATGAAGGTATCAACTTAAAAGTTTCAAACTAATAACACAAACATTAAAACAAAAACTTAGTTTAAATAATTCTGTAAAGAAGATACAATTTAAACTTGCATGCTTTTCTTTTTGAAGTTTCGAATTAGTTCTACATATTCTTGAAATCTGAGCTGCAAGATTCTCATACACACACACACACACACACACACACACACACACACACACACACACACACACACACACACAGTGCATGCGTGCGTTTGGATGCGACAAAGGTAACAGTACAGGGTGAATCAGAAGACATAACAAAAACATCATCCTGTTCTCTTTGAACAATATTCGAATCATTGACAGATACAAGCGACACACAATTACAGGTGTTTGTATTGTTGCCAACACGTAATATAAATGATGTAGATTGCCAATCTTCACTTAAGGATGTTTATTTGCCACAGAGAAATCCAGTTAAACTTCAAGCAGGATGATCAACTGATGTACCTGATTTCTTGCGAATACAGTCTAAAGATCTGTGGGGGTCATAACTAATTTGAATTTGACATTCATTGTGAATTGTCCAATAAAGATTAAAGTTTAGATGTGCAAAGTATGGCATGCAGTAAGCAAATTGTCTGAATTAGGAACAGTACCATTCTTCAACAAGCCTTCTGATGCCTCAGACTCTGTTGTTGAACATGAAATAACACTGTTTTCG
Source organism: Conus ventricosus (assembly GCA_018398815.1). NCBI lineage: Eukaryota > Metazoa > Mollusca > Gastropoda > Neogastropoda > Conidae > Conus > Conus ventricosus. The sequence continues at coordinate 63,497,383 of CM031604.1, forward strand.
AACAAGGTGTGTGTGTGTGTGTGTGTGTGTGTGTGTGTGTGTGTGTGTGTGTGTGTGTGTGTGTGTGTGTGTGCGTGCGTGCGTGCGTGCGTGCGTGCGTGCGTGCGTGCGTGCGTGCGTGCGTGCGTGCGTGCGTGCGTGTGCAGCCTTGTGATTATAGATTGACCAGTATAAGCACACTGTTATCCGAATGCCACGTCAGTTTGAAGTTTTAATATAACAACACAGGATAAAGCAGAAGACATAACATAAAATGCACCTATTCTGTGTGTTCATCATAAAAATACCGATGGCCATAAGTTGCACAAAGTGCAAACATTTGTCAACTCACAATATAAATGATTATAATTTGTTTATTTGCCAAACACACCTTTTTGAGTACTGTGACTGTTGTTTGACAAGTGTGACCTAAACGCAATGTGAATGCCTATGTAAGTTTCCAAATTTAACATGATAACAATACAAAAGGACTCAGGAGACATGAAACGAAATACGCCCTTTTCTATTTGAAGAGCATCAAGAATGTATGGGCGTAAGTTACACAAAGTACCACCGTTTACAGAGTTAGCGAATCAAAACATAAATTTGATTATTATCATTTAATTAAGTTTGTTTAGTTACTGCAGAGAATACCACATACACTTCCAGTTACACTTCCACAAAGTTAATCTATAAGTGACAGATTTCTTGTGAAGACAGTCTTAGCATGGCAGCACGCACTCTCTGCAACAAATACAGGAATGCCGTGTGCATCAGAAGACAACATAAAATGCCTCCTATTTTATCTGAACAAGATCAAATCATTAAACAGGCACACGTTGCGCTAAGTACAAAACATTTGTAGGGTTGCCACACAGAACACTGGTTAATGCCTAGTGGAAAATAAGTTTTTTTTTAACAGTATTATGAGTGCGGGTTGACCAGTGCGGGGTAACTGGTATCCGAATATCAACGTGGACTTTAAAAAACAACTAGTGAATCTTTGAAAGAATATGATATACTGTATTCCATAACTTTTTCAGAGACAGGGTTGATGAATTCATCTTTGGTATCATTTTCAACTACAAAAGGTTTAATTTGAATAGAAAATTACGTTGTGATTTCATGAAGAAAAACAAATCTTTTTACTGCTGTTCATTTGCCGTAAAATACGCTGACAGCATATAGCTGGAAAGTGTATAGTCTCACACGCATGAACCTTAGCTTGATGACTGTAAAGTATGTAAGTGCATTCATGCACATTGTTTTGCATAACCCGTTTAAAAAATGAAACATGTTTGGCTGTTGACTGAAAAGTTAAGTGTCCAATAAATCTCCGTTGTCAGCTATCAGTTTACTGGTAACATTTCTTCCACAGAGTTAAAACATCTCTGTTTATAAACTTCACTTTATTTCTTGTCATGGCTGTGGGCATGACAACCATGTGTTTGCGTCAATCCAAAAACATGATCTGCGGTATGCCTTTGGTATGTCTAGTGCTCTGGAAATCACATATAATTCATCTCTGTAAAATTTTAGATGATGACAATCTAAATTCCAACTGATCTCGCCTTCCACTTTGCCTGAATCTGGTTGGGCAGGTTGTCTGGACAGAGTGACCAGCAGTTAATTACGAAGTTGTCCAAATGCACCAGGGGCCTTTATGGTATACTTGTACACATTACTCGCAAGACAAACCGAGAAGTAACTCTTTACATGCGTATCTTTATCTGTTTCTGAAATTTTCAAATAAAGCGAATACAAGAATCAGAATCAGAATCACAATCTCTCTTCTCTCTTTGTCTCTCTCTCTCTCTCTCTCTCTCTAACACACACACACACACACACACACACACACACACACACACACACACACACACACACACACAGAGAGAGAGAGAGAGAGAGAGAGAGAGAGAGAGAGAGGGAGGGAGGGAGGGAGGGAGAGAGGAGCACACACATGCGGACACAAAAAGAGAAACAAACGCGTGCATGCATTGCTCAAGTGCGAACATGCACACATCCAGATACCACTTGCCCCTCCCCGTCCCCTCCACAGAGAGAGAGAGAGAGAGAGAGAGAGAGAGAGAGAGAGAGAGAGAGAGAGAGAGAGAGAGAGAGAGAGAGAGAGAGAGAGAGAGAGAGAGCAGGTAGGGGGAAGGTTGGGAGGGTCTGTTACCGATAGAAGTTACTGGTCTTTCTCAGTATAATAATGAATACAAATGTCTTCTAATCTCTCTCCCATGTCCTGGTGTGCAGTTGAGACTAATTCCAGTAAATACAGTTATGGAGGTCACATGTGCGTAATATGATAGCTAGCACCTATCCATGCTTTAATATGGCCGTGACATCGACTAACCATCGAACGCTGTCGGGCTCTAGCGATTCTTCATTGTAAACCATATAGCTTTCTATTGGCATCGGACCATCGATTCCCAAAATTACGGTAATGTGTGTGTGTGTGTGTGTGTGTGTGTGTGTGTGTGTGTGTGTGTGTGTGTGTGTGTGTGTGTGTGTGTGTGTGTGTGATGTAGATGTATAATGAACTGTTGGTACTTAATCTAACGATCATCGGCATAGGTCACTACCCGTCAAAGATGTCTGCCACGTCGTATAGCCAAACCGATCACATGACAGGTGACTTCAACTTGGAACCATCAATTAAGAGCTCTCTCATACTCTGTGATCCTCAACGGCATCACCGCTCATCGTAGCTGTCCCACACACAACCACATCAAGGTTTGTATTGTTGCGGCCCCGGCACTGGCAATTCACGGAAAGAAATCACTATTAAGTCGTTATGAGGGAACCCACCAGAGGAGATACTACGCTGCTGCTGAGTGACTTCGGGTGGGAATCGGTGATGCTCGTCAGATCCAGCATACCATGTCTTCTAAGGGAGCCGCCCCCTCCCCCTTTCCTGACAATGTCAATGGCTTTGTCGCAGAGCCAGCGTGAGTGACTGCCCCTCTGTGGGGAGAGGGGATGGGGGGGGGGGGGGGGGGAGAGAAGGAGGGAGAGGGGGGGAGGAGGCGCCACCAGGCTCATCCAACAACAGTTCTCATGAACTTTCCGCTAATGACGACTTTGATATGCACATGGACATGGACATGGAAGGGGAATCCAAGCCGAGGTCTCCACAACAGAAGGGAACAGAGGACCACAGAATTCGTCTTATCTCACAAATAAATGCCATTGATGAACAGCCGTGGTGGCGCAGTGGTCAGTGCCACGGATTCCCGCCAGGGGCTGCGCGGGTTTGAATCCCATCAAATCCCATTTATTTGTGGGATTTTTCTACCCCGATCGGCCCCTACAAAGAGTTTTGTGAGTATGGGTTCAACTGGGAAGACTGTAAACACATAGTTGGAGTTTCATCCTCTTGATGCATACGTCTCTGAGAATGCAGCTCAAATTTCCTGACCAGTACTGCAGGTGTCTCTCTCGGGTCAAGTCGACGCCAGGATATAACAGTCAGCGTAGAGTAGAGCCCTGTCAGGCGGATTCAATTAAAAACTGAACTGTGCAGCATCATCTTCATCATTCTCATTGTCACTGACTGCTATCGCGGTAACCTTTGTTTCGATTTCACCTCCATGTTCATGCTCTTGGTGAGTCAGTGTCGTGATCGCCGATATCAGCAAGTTCATGAGGACTGTTGTTGGAAGGACGTAGTGGCACCCTCAGGAGAGAGGATGCGATCCCACTCTAGCACTGCGATAAAGAAATTATTCTCGTCAGTTGGAGGGCTTAGTATGTGGTATCCTGCGTTTTGCTGGACCGGAATAAACTCAAACGTAACGCTGAACACCACCGAAGTGACTCGGCAGCAGTTAACGCTGAAGACCACCGAAGTGACTCGGCAGCAGTGCAGTGCCTCCTCTGTTGGCCTGCCTCCTGATGGCTTGACGTTGACTGCTCTCTGTGGATCGCCGGTACTGGGGGTGCTTCGGGACAAGCCAAGATGTGGCTGTGGTTGAGGAGTGGGAACGAGCAGTGTGGGGTACTGTGCCATTAAAATGGCGTGCAAGATCGGACAGAAAAAATGTCTTTGATGGGAATTGAACTCGCGGCTTTCCAGTCCACATGTCTGCGGTACTAACGGCTGCATCCCAGAGGCTGGTTCCTAGATTACTGATTTAGTGGGC
>CM031604.1:63514009-63529009 GCA_018398815.1 Conus ventricosus
AGGTGAGAAGACTAAACAGATAGGAGAGACAAACCCAAACGCACGAACAATAGAGAACACTAGAAGACAAAGAAAGAAGTACAAGAGCGGAGACACAAAACAAACAGGGAACAGACCAACAGAACCCCGGAGAATAAGTGAACAGAGACAGGACACAAACTAAGAGCGAGCCAAGCAAACAAACAAAATCTGAAGAAAGAGGTAACAGAGGGGTAAAAAAAACTAAAAGCGAACGAAGGAGTGCCAAAGAAAACCCTTAAGCAAGGAACCAGAGAGAGATGGTTACAAACTAAATAAAAGTTACAGATAAATGAACACGAAGAGGCGACACGAAAACACAAAAGTAAAGAAACCAAACAGAACACTGAGGAAAGCACTACGCGCGGATAAAAATAAACCGTACAATGGGGGGGGGGGAGGGGGGGGGGGGGGGATGGGGGGGGGGGGACCAAAAGAGAGGGAGGAGGGGGGGGGGGGAACAACAGAGAGGAGATGCAACATAACAGAGAATAACAGAGGCAACAGAACTAACGGAAAACAGAATTTCAAACCACGATGTAAAGGAGAGGAGAAATACTCACAACAAAACTAACAAAATCCAATAGAGAAACCTCAAGAAAAAGGAAACAGGAGAGAAAGACACAACTGGATGCGAACTAAATAAACCAATCAAACCAAACAAATACACAAAAGATGAGGAAAAATGAACAAACTCAATAACATACGAACAAGGTCGTGGGGGGAAAAAATAAGAGGGGGGGGGGGGGGGGTGGCGGGGGGAGTGAGAGAAGGACCACCTAGCCGCGTGTGTGCGCCTTCCAGACTGGCTTGTAATACCTGATGGCTTTGCACAAGGTCAGAACGCGATTTTCTGTTTACACGTCTAACCCTCGCCTGACTTTGCTGTTGTGTTTGTGGTGTGTGTGTGTGTGTGTGTGTGTGTGTGTGTGTGTGTGTGTGTGTGTGTGTAAGGCAGAGAGAGAGAGAGAGAGCGAGAGAGAGAGAGACGAGAGCAAGAGAGACAGAAGAGAGCGAGAGAGATGTGTGTTGTGTGTGTGTGATGTGTGGTGATGTGTGTGGGGTCGTGTGTGTCGTGTGTGTTGTGTGTGTGTGGGTTTTCGTGCGCGGCGCACATCAGTTGAACATCGCGCTTGTGTCTGGGTGTGTAGCGTGCGCTTGTGAGTGTATATGACCCACGCGCTTATTCGTGCACGTGTTGTTCAGGTTTCATGGCGCACTTCTTCTCTTCTCCTTCCCACCCCCTCTCTCTCTCTCTCTTCTTCTCTCTCTCTGTCTCTCTCTGTGTGTGTGTGGTGTTGTGTGTGTGTGTGTGTTGTGCGATGACAGACAGAAAGAGAGGATTGGTTGTGCTCATGCGTGGTGTAGTGTGTGGCATTCCCGGGGACCAATATGTGTGGTTTGTCCCCGAATTCGGGTTTCCGCGTGTAAGTGCATAACTTCTAACGCCAAAACGCCTGTGGAAACAGTGTGCGACGGGTCAAAAATACACATTCGTGTGGACTGTGCGCAAACCACCTTTTTCAAAGCCTTTCGATGCGAAATTGTGCACCTCGTACCGGTACGCATGTTGTGAGATCGGGTCACACCATTGACGTAAAGTAATGCCCAGAAGATGACGTCTTGAAACACGCGGGCGTCTGGGTCATGACGCCCCCCCCCCCCCCCCCCCCCCCGTCCGATACACAACAGCAGCCAGATATCGGTTACCCAGCAGACGCTTCCAAGGAAGTACAGAAAAATACGAATGGTATACCAAACACGCAATGCGCGTGCTTTGGCTCGCTCGCACAATAACACTACACACGCGCGCCGGTTAGTCGCTCCCAACCTGGTGAACGCAGGCGACGTTGATTGCCTTCATTCACACACACACACCACACACAGAGAGAGAGAGTGAGAGGAGAGAGAGAGGGACAATGACAATGATACAGTTTAATGTCATCAGCAAAAACTGCTATTTGACATGGGGAGCAAGCTTGAACAAAATTAGACAAAATAACATAATGGAATCAGAAAGCAAATAGAAATCGTAAAACTAAATAGACCTCACCGGGCCGCGGCTCAGTTGACGCGCTGGCCTCATTTCATAGAAGTTGCTAGGGGGGCCACAAGCTCTCGCGGGTGGCTGAACCAATGGCGGCTGTTAGAACAGCGCGACAGACTCCGTCGAGGCATCCATGATTCCCGTGGCCTCATTACTTCCAAAGTACAGCACGCTCTCAAAAAACTGTACTTGTTTCGTGGAAAAAACAACGTTTGCCTCTTGATGCAGGTCGCTATGCATTCGGCGTCCACATTTCCCCCCGTCTCTCGCCTCAGGACCGAGAGCGAGAGAAGAGAGAGAGAGAGAGAGAGAGACAGAGAGAGAGAAGAGAGAGCGATAGAAAGCGAGAGCGAGAGAGGAGAGAGAGAGAGGAGGATAGAGAAGGGGGAAAGAGAGAGAGAGAGAGAGAGAGAAAGAAACGAGAGACGAGCGAGAAGAGCCAGAGGAGAGAGAGAGAAAGAGGGAGAGAGAGAGCGTGCGAGAGATGAGAGAGGAGAAAGAGTAGAGAGCGAGAAAGAGAGAGAGAGAGAGAGTAAGAGAGAGGTGAGAGAGGAACGGAGACTGGAGGAGAACGAGAGAGAGTGACGAGAGAGAGAAAGGAGCAGCGCGAGCGAGGAGGAGAACGAGAGAGCGCGAGAGGAGAGAGAAAGAGAGAAAGAAAGGAGAGAGACAAGGAGAGAGAGAAAGAGAGAGAGAGAGCGCGAGGAGAAAGGAGAGCGAGAAAAGGCAAGGAGAGAGAAAGAGACGGAGTAGAGAGAGCAAGGAAGAGGAGAGAGAGAAGAGAAAGAAGAGAGAGGAGAGAGAAAAGGCAGAGAGAGAGATGGGAGAGAGGAGAGAGAGAGATGGAGGAGAGAGAGAGAGAGAGAGAAAGAGAGAGAGAGAGAGAAAGAGAGAGAGAGAGAAAGAAAGAGAGGAGAGCGCGAGAGAGAGTTAGCGAGAGAGAGATAGGGAGAAGAGAGGAAAGTAAGAGAGAGAGAACGCAGAGGGAGAGAGAGAGAGGCGAGAGAGAGAGAGAGAACGGCAGAGAGAGAGAACGAGGAGAGAGGCGAGAAAAGCGGGGATGAGAGAGAAAGAGAGAGAGAGAGAAAGAGGTGAGGAGAGAGAAAGCGAGCGAGCGCGAGAGAGAAAGAGGAGAAAGAGAGAGATAAGAGAGATCAAAGAAAGAGAGGAGAGGAGGAGGATGAGAGAGAGAGGGAGAAGAGAGAAAGAAGAGAGGAGCGAGAAAGAGCGAGAGAAGCAGAGAGAGGAGGATGACGAGAGTAGAGAAAGAGAAGAGAGCCGAGAGAGAGAGAGAGAGAAGAGAGAGAGAGAGAGAGAGAGAGAGAAAGATAGATGATGAGAAAAGTGAGAGAGTAAGAGAGAGAGAGAGAGAAAGAGAGAGAGAGAAGAGAAGAAGCGAGCGAGGGGACGAAAGACGAGAGAGAATGAGAGAGAGAGGGGAGATGAGAGAGAGCGAGAGCGAATGAGAATGAGAGGAGAGAGAGAGCGGGAGGAGGAAATATGATATCTAACAGGACAGACAGGTTGTAGCTTGTGGCTCCCCTTCTATGCTGCTGCGGGCGGCGCCGCACCGACGTGACCTATTTTTGATTGGATGAAAATCTTTCTGGGTGAGGTTATAGCAGCGACAGCAGAGTAGGAATAAAGTTGAGAGGAAACAGATTTAACAAGAAAGGACCTTAACTTCGATTCGTATTGAAAAGCTTCTTTTTCGAAGGTATTTGCTTCTGCAATAATTTAGAATAGTTTTTAAATTGTTTTCACTAATCACTCTGTATCAGAGTGACTCGTCACGTTCTTCTGTGATATGATTTAAAGACATACGCATTTTCCCGTACCTTTTCATAAATCACCACCCTGAAAGAAAGTGAAATTATCTTCTATATTATTTTTTTTACAATTTGGACGATGCAATACGTACATTATTAAATATACATACCATTTTCTTTAGCATATAGACCAAGGGTCCTTGTTTCGAAGCGTGCTAATGCATCCCTCTGCATTTTGTGTTACAACGATAAATCCTTATCTGGCTGTAAGTCATATTAAAAGTGCAGAACCAAGAGTTTTTGTATTCTCCATATTTTCAATTCAGAGTGCAGATTGTTGGTAGGAGGATATCAAAACGCCTCTTTAAATTCTAGAATAAAATGTTTGTCGTGCTCAACACCCTGGTTATTCCATACCCAAACAACCAAATCCGTTTCCCGCACCAGCCGATTTTTAACCAGAAACATTTTGGAAACTTTTTGATTCACACGTGGAACTTTCTGGACATTGGAGGAGGTAATATGGGGTTTATTGGAAAATTGACCTTATGAAAAGGTGCAACCTAGGCGATTAAACGTTGTCTAATTCCCTTTACAATTTTAATAAAATGGCATCATATGGAGGAGTATGGGGGTCGATACCTTGCAAATAGTTCCAAAACTAAGTGTGTAAGGTATTGGCTTAAGTCTTGTAAAATTCCACAAAGGGCAGAATTTAATAAACACCGATCTTATAATGTTATTAAGAAACATGAAATGGACGGACAAACTGGGTTTTTGGAGAGAGAGAGAGAGAGAGAGAGAGGAGAGAGAGAGAGAGTGAGGAGAGAGAGAGAGGAGAGAGAGCGAGCTTTGTGGCATAACAGGAACCCAAGATATCATTGTCCATGACGGGGGAAATCGTGATAGGTAGTGCCTAAGTGCACACCTCGGTTGATGTATCATTAGTCAGGCTTTAAACTCCAGGTTTCTGATCATAGCAACTCAAGCGCGCACAAACTTCACCTCTTCTGGGAGGGGGATGTCACGCATTCGTTTCTCTCCTAACACGGCTGAGAAACAAGAAATAACCTTTTCTATGCTACTTATAATTAATCATGAACAATCAAATCACCACACTGAAAATATAAAACTAACAGATCAAATACTTCCTAATCCGGGTTTATATGAAATGTTTTTTCAGGCCCGGTTTTTACACACCAACACGCTTTCACAAACACAAGTTCTTGAAAAAATAAGTCTACTTCACGTCTTCTTCGCATGCTTGATGGTGATGCTTGTTGGGACTGGCTCCAGGTTTAGGATGGGTCTTCGTGGTCGTCCTCTGGGATCTCGACGTAGAACTCTTTTCTTCGTTCCTTCACCCTCTTGGGTACACATTCGTTGGTCTATCTTTCACCACCTTGGGCTTCCAACTTATTTTCTTCTTTTCAGTTGGTTTATTCTTAAGACTTTGCTGTCTCTTCTATCTCCAGACCACATTTCTCTCGACCCTTTCTTGTCTGCTACTCCTTTCTCTCTCTTCTTGCTTCTCTCTTCTCTCCTGGTGTTGTTCTCCTCTCAGTTGTTCTCCTCCGTTTATATAGGAGGGAAACAAAGGATTTAGGGCCTGCCTTTTGTCAACGCAGTGTTCTCATCAAACCCTAGTTCAAAGTACTGAATTCTCCATTCGCTACATTTTCACACATCAGCATTTACACACACCCTACCTAATTGATTTGCAAAACACACACTTAGCACCAGATGGACATACGAATTTTCCCGCGACTTTCAGTGGTTCATTAACACGTATTATCTTAAGGAGGGCTTACTACAACCTCCCCAGACTATTCAGCCAGCCTGACATAAACCCCCACACACCAGTTGCCACGGCAATACACCGACGATTCAAGACTCCTGCTCTTCAACTGATCTGATTTCCAAAGCACCTCAGCTGACTGGCTTTAGCGCTTCACTTGAGCGCTGAGGTCGTGTGGTTACATCCCTTCCCCCTTTCGCCACTGGCGCAGGTCCGAACTCGCGCTCCGAGGTGTCATATTTATTGACCACTTCGGCCTCCTTCAACAGTCGGCGTGTGCGATGGGTACGGGTACCCTGGTTAATTGGTTATTTATTTGTATTACTACGTACAACGTCCCTTTGCCTCCAAGCGTCTACTGCCTTTTGTGAGAGTTTTCTCGTCTTGACATAATAAACGACGGAAAGCTTTCTTTCACACTGTTCAGAAAGGCATATTTTAATATTTTCCTACCTCCCCCCCCCCCCCCCCCCAAAAAAAAAAAAAAACAGGAAAAGATAAAAGAAGACGAAGAACCAACAACAAAACCATTAAAACTCTATGAGGACACAAATAGGCAGGAAGGGGCGGAAAAAAAGGGGGGGGGGGTCAGGTGGAGTGGAAGCTACGTGGTAGATTTATGTTGGACTATCTGTTGGTTTCTTTGTCTGTCCGTAACAAACTGACGATACAAACATCAGAATCAATTTCTAGAAAAACGGTCACTGACGAGAGCTTCGGCGATTGTCTTTAAAGCAGACGCACATTACCAATAAAACACCAGAGATTCCTGAAATTGTGAGGAAAACAAAAACTGAGAAGAGGAAATGAAAAAAAAAAAACTCAAGAATGATAACAGTCAGAACAAAAAATGCAAAAAACCCAAAAAAACATAATATGGTTTTTAAGAAAGAACACAACGAGGGGAGAGAAAGGGATCTATCTATTTGTTACTCCATATTCCTCTCCACACATACACACCAATACATAACACAGAGGATAGCGGAAGAGAATGAGAGAGAGGAAGCGAGAGAGAGAGAGGAGAGAGATATGAGAAGCGGGAGAGAGAGGAGAGAGAGAGAGGAGACGACAGGACAGACGACAGACTTGCAGAGAACGACAGAGGTACGAGGGAACAAGAAGGTTGAGGACTGGGAGGAAGGGGGGCGGGGGGGAGGCGAGGTTGTATAGGATGAGGGAAAAAAGGCTATATCAGAATTAGAGTTATGCGGAAAAGCGGCAGGAAAAAAAAAAAAACTGAAGTCACTAACAATAAAAGCATGCTTCGATCTTCCTCAGGGAAAAATGATTTTTCCACTGTGGACTGAAATACCCAGCAAGGTTTTTGCGAAGGACTCGATGTTTACCATTCTTTTCTTGTTTAATTCTGTTTCTCCTTCTGTGATTCAGCCTCTTTTTCCTTCGACCCACCCCCCCCCCCTCTCCTCCTGACATTTGCTTCTTGTCTTCGTCTTTTTTTCTCTGTCTGTCTGTCTGTTGTCCTCGTGTATGTGTGTGTGTGTGAGCGATGTGAGTGCCTGAGTGAAAGAGTGGGCGTGCGTGCGTGCGTGTGTAGTGTGTGCGTGTGTGTGTGGTGTGTGTTGTGTTGTGTGTGTGTGTGTGGTGTGGTGTGTGTGTGTGTGTGATGTCTTTGTGTGTATTTGTGCATTGGAAGCCATGTGCTCGGTCTCGCCAAGGACTCAGGAATAGGATTTTACGTCATGTAGAAATGGGGATATAGTACGTGTTGAATTAAAAAAAAAAAGAATAATGTAGAGCAATATTGAGAAAGGCAAGAATTCCTTGTTACATTCTATACCATCGCTGATACCGCCCTGCTAATCGGTGTGGGGAGTATGCCGGTTTCAACATTTCCTCGATCCTATGCTCACAAGACCTTTTGACGAACCACAAAACTGTCGAGTCAGAAAACAACACCCGTTCGATGAAAAACAGGTTTGCAATTGCTGCACTTTACATCAGGAGGTCTTAGAGTCTGAGAGTACGCTTCCTTAAAAAGTTCACACTCATTAGTTGCGAGGTCTCCATATGGCGGCTCCTGCGAAACATTAGCACTGAAAAGGGAGAAGAAAATACCCCAACGCGCACGCGCAGACCGCCCAACACACACCACACACACACACACACACACACACACCCACATATATTATATATATATCTTTATCTATATTTTATCTTTATATATATATATATAATATATATATACACACACACACCGACACACACAACACACACTCACCACACACAAACACCAGAGAGAGGAGTTTCAGGTTCACGCTGTATTACGAAAGCAATTTGTGGGATAAACTTTTTAAGTTAGTTCTCTGAAAAAGTTTTGAAATACACCTTACGTATAAAAAGATCTGAAACGCTAACAAAACCCGTGTGTTTTTCATTCCTTTTTATGAATTCTTCTTTTCTCTTCTTTCTTTCCTTCCTTCCTCCCTCCCCTTGCCTTTTCCGCCCTCCCTTCTCCACACACATTTACAGACGTGTCTCTCTCCCTTCTCCGTCCATTCTTTCTATGGGTGCAGGTGCATACGTGTTTCGCAAAATGCATGTGGTCGTTTTCTTCTTACAGACCTGCAGTATGTATCTCCGTCTCCCACTGTCGTTTTCATGGTTGTGGCTCCCACGTGTTCCAGGTTTTCCATACGCGCACGCACGCGCGCGAGCGCGCGCACACACAAACACAAACACACACACACACACACACACACACAAACATGCGTGCGAGCAGATGCGCGCTTCTCTCACACCACCACCCCCCCTCCTCACACACACAAACACCAATGAAAGCTCGCACAGTTCTCTCTCTCTCTCTCTCTCTCTCTCTCTCTCTCTCTCTCTCTCTCCCCCACACACTCTCTCCCTCTCTCCCCCTCTCTCTCTCCAACAACCACACACAACACACACACACACACACACACACACACACACCACACACACACTTTCATGTATACCCAGACACATTCTCTCTCCCTTTCTCTCTCTCTTACAGTCTCTGTCTCCCCCCCCCCCCCCCCCCACACACACACACACACTTCATTCCACATACTTATACTTCAGCCACAGACACGGCGAAATCAATAGCAATAAGACCGAGGGCGGAAACGAAGTAATTGGTAAACAAACATGAGAGGGACAGGAGGCGCGGCAGTAGGAGATAAACAGACTTCAAAAATAGACATTCACGTACAGCACAATGCAATGGTGAGAAGAAGAAGAAGAAAGAAGAGAAGAAGAAGAAGAAGAAGAAGAAGAAGAAGAAGAAGGGAAGAGAGAGAGAGAGAGAGAGAGAGAGAGAGAGAGGAGAGAGAGGAGAGACGAAGAGAAAAGAGAAGAGAGAGAGGTGCTCCCCACCCCATACAAACACCTAGGAGAACGAACGAACGAACGAACGAAATTTTATTTTACCAGGGTAATGAGATGCTTTTTTTCTACCCAGCCCTGGGGCAAAAAGAAGGAAAAACAATGCAAAGATCAAATTAATGCATTTTAAGATCAAATTAATGCAAGAGAGTGAGTGAGAGAGAGAGAGAGAGAGAGGGAGAGATGAGAGAGAGAGAGAGAGAGAGAAAGACTTGGCCCTTAAATGGGCGAGCTACAGTCACGCTGAGTTCAAAATAGGAATTTTTTACACAGATATAATATTGCATTCACAAACTTGCTTTGAAGGCAAAAAATTCATAATCAAATTACCATAGAATTATGAGTATTCAGTAACCAAGCACAATTTGAATAAGAAGGTATCAATGGCATCAGGAGTAAGACGCATCCCACGCCGACCGTAACTTTTAATTTCTTTGGTTAGTTCGTTGATGAACAATGAAAAAAAAATTCACTTTACTTTTGACAACTGCAGAAGAAGGCTTCACTTTGAGAGAGAGAGGGGGGGGGGGGGAAGGGGGGAGAGAGAGGCGTATAATTAATGCAATAAAAAGGGGGGGGGGGAGCGGGGGAAACAAACAACAAAGTGACAGACGCACAACAATAAAACATGCTTCGAACTCTTCTCTCCAGGAACAAGGGATTTTTTTTTTTTTGCACAAGCTGAAAACTTCGCAGGCTTTACACAAGGACACAAAATCTGTTTACCTTCTTCTTTCTCTTAATGCACCGTTCTATCAACCTCTCTCCGATTCCTTCTTTCCTCCCTTTTTACGTGTTTCGCAAGGAAAGGAAACGGCTTACTTGTTCTTCTCTTAATGCACTGTGTCATCTCCATCTCCTGATTCTCACCCTCCCCAGCCCCCTTCTGTTTCCCTAGATTTCTGGTCTCCCCATCTCTGACATTGTTGTCTGAAGGACAAAACATATCTACATTCCTTTTCTTTTCGTTTTAGTCATTTCTCGTTCGTAAAAAACATATTCACATACTCGCCCATCTCCCTCTTTTTCACCCTCCCTCCCCAACCGCCCTATCCCTTGTTCTTGTTTGTGTGCCTGCAAAAACTATCTTCCTTTGGGTCCCTCACAGGTAAATCCTACTTTCCTCCCCTTCTCTACCCCCACACCCCACCCCCACCCTCCCGCTCTCCCCTCCTGCCAGCAACTCTTTCACTTGCACACGAGGGGCTGTTATCCACAGGACCCAGACACACAAAATCAATAACATACGACGGCAAGTACCAGGAGCACGTAAACAAATATCAGAGACACAGTAAGAAAAGGAGAGGGGGCGCAAGCAGAAAAACAAAATCATTAATCAAGGGTGAGATAGATGGAAAAAAAGAGGAATGGGGCATGATGGCACGTACAGACTAACTCAGAACTTGGAGAGAGAGAGAGACAGAGATAGACAGAGAGAGAGAGAGAGAGAGAGAGAGTGAGAGAGAGAGAGAGGAGAGAGAGAGAGAGAGAGACTCTAGCCCATATAATATATGAGTGAGTTACAATCCACGCTTTGTTCAAAAACAGAAATCTTTACACAGGCATAGATCGCATTCACATATTAATGCTTTGAAGACAAAAATCCATAGTCGAATTATAATAGACTTATCCGTGTTCCACGTAAGCAAGCAGAATCTGAAGAACGTATCAACGTCATCAGGAGGAAAGCCGCAACCATGCCGACCGTCTCAACTTAACAATATCTTACAGTTGGGGGTCGAGGTGTAGAATTCGTTGGTGAACAATGAAAAAGACTGTGACTACTCTCTTTCGTGACAACGTGGCAAAGAAGTTTCACCTAGAGAGAGAGAGAGGGGAGGCAGAAAAGGAAAGAGATTTCTAAATTTTTTCCCACTCTTTTATCTCCCCATTCCCCCCCCCCCCCCCCCCCCCCCCCCCCCCCCCCCCCCCCAACCCTATCCCCTTGTTCCTGTTTGTGTGCTTGCAAAAATTGTCTTCCTATGGATCTCTCACAGGTAAATCCTACACACCTCCCCTTCTCCCCCCCCCCCCCCCCCCCCCCACCCCCCCCCCCCACACACACGCCCTCTTTCACTTGCACAAGCGGGCTGTTATTCACCAGGACCCAGACACATCAAAATCAATAAGAATAAGACGCCAAGAACCAGAAGCAGGTAAACAAATATCAGAGGACACAGAAGGGAAAGGGAGAGAGGGGCAAGTGGAAAAAAATATCACTAATTAAGGGTGAGTTGAATGGAAGAGAGAGGACAGGGGCCAGGAGGGCAAGTAGAGACAAACTGAGAACCAGGGAAGGGGAGGGGTGAGAGAGAGGGGTGAGAAGAGAGAGAGGAGAGAGATGAGAGAGAGAGAGAGAGAGAGAGAGAGAGAGAGAGAGAGGAAGACTCTAGCCATAAATGAGTTAGGTACAACACGCTTTGTTCAAAATGGAATATTTACAGTGAGTTACAATACTCGCTTTGTTCAAAATTGGAATATTTACACAGACATAGACTGCGTTCACATACCAATGCTTTGGAGACAAAAATCCATAATCGAATTATGATAGACTAATCCGTTTCGACGTAAGCAAGCAGAATCTGAAGAACGTATCAATGTCATCAGAAGAAAGCCGCAACCCATGCCGACCGTCACTTACAATATCTTCAGTTAGTTCGTTGATGAACAATGAAAAAAGACTGCTGAGCACACTCCACTTTGCTTTTGCCAACTTGGGAAGAAGAAGGTTTCACACTGAGAGAGGAGAGAGAGAGAGAGAGAGAGAGGAGAGAGAGAGAGAGAGAGAGAGAGAGAGAGAGAGAGAGAGACGTACAATTAACGCAGTAAAACAAGAGAAAAGCAAACAACAAACACAAGTGACAGACTCACTACAATAAAACATTCTTCAAACTTTCCCTCCAGGAACAAGGGATATTCGCACTGCTGAAAAAGCCCGCAAGCTTTAGGCAAGGACACAAAATCTGTTCACCTTCTTCTAATGTACGTTCTCTCCGCCTCTCTCCAATTCTGCTTTCCTCCCTTTCTACGTCTTCGCAAGGACGAGAAGCCTGCCTGCTTATTTTTCTTCTTTTTATGCACTCTGCCACCTCCCTCTCTCTGATTCACACCTCCCTCCTCCCCGCTTCCTATAATTCTTGCCTCCTCTACCCATCCCTTCTTTCAGTGTTGTCCAAAGGTCATAAAAAAAAAAGAAAACCTATTTATCTTTCTTCCTTTTTCGTTTTATTCATTTCTTGTTTGTAAAATATTTTACGCACTCTTTTGTCTCCTTTCATTTCCATCTCGCCCCCCCCCCCTACCCCCACCCACCCCCCCCCCCCCCCCCCCCCCCCCCTATCCCCCTTGTCCTTGTTTGTGTCGCTGCAACAACCATCTTCCCATGGGTCTCTCCAAAATAAATTTTCCCCTCTTCCCCTTCTCTCCCCTCCCCCCTTCCACTCCTTCACTTACACGCTCTCTGTTATTCATCGGGATCTAGACACACCAAAATCAATAACAATCATCGGGATCTAGACACACCAAAATCAATAACAATCATCGGGATCTAGACACACCAAAATCAATAACAATCATCGGGATCTAGACACACCAAAATCAATAACAATCATCGGGATCTAGACACACCAAAATCAATAACAATCATCGGGATCTAGACACACCAAAATCAATAACAATCATCGGGATCTAGACACACCAAAATCAATAACAATCATCGGGATCTAGACACACCAAAATCAATAACAATCATCGGGATCTAGACACACCAAAATCAATAACAATCATCGGGATCTAGACACACCAAAATCAATAACAATCATCGGGATCTAGACACACCAAAATCAATAACAATCATCGGGATCTAGACACACCAAAATCAATAACAATCATCGGGATCTAGACACACCAAAATCAATAACAATCATCGGGATCTAGACACACCAAAATCAATAACAATAAGACGTAAAAACAGGAGCAGGTAAACAAATCTAAGAGGCATAGGAGGGAAAGGGAGAGAGTGGTAGCAAGCAGAAAAAAAAGCTATCATTAATTAAGGGTGAGACAAAAAGTAAGAGAAGGGGGACACGGAAGAGACAAACTGAGAGCGAGAGGGGGAAGGGTGAAAGAGAGAGAGAGAGAGAGAGAGAGAGAGAGAGAGAGAGAGAGGGAGAGGGAGAGAGGAGAGAGGAGAGCGAGAGAGACGGATGGAGGAGAGAGAGAGAGAGAGAGAGAGAGAGAGAGAGAGAGAGAGAGAGAGAGAAGACGGTAGACAGAGAGGCAGGCAGATACTCCCAACCACAAATAAACTTTCAAAACAAGAGTGCTACAGAATATTTATTCAGTATGCTACACAAGACGAATAACTTCGACAAACATGTCCTCAGACATCACGAACAAAATGACATGAAACACAATAAGCAAAACAACATTCCTCGGTCGCAACCAGCATAAAGCACAGACAGAGAGACAGACAAAGGTATGGAGAACTGAAAAACAACAGCGACTATCAGCAGAATTTTTAAAAGTGAAAGATGATAATGCTAAAAAAACGAGTCTTAGACAATGGAAGACAGGCCCTTCAAAGGGCAAAGATCAGACTCCCTGGGAGAGACAGTCAGTACGCAATCTCTCCGGGTGAGGTCAGCAAGCCCTGTGAACAACGTCTGTTGGCTTTTTTCTTAAGCTGCGTGAAAAAAAAATGTTGCCAGCCATTCATTACCCGGAACTTGGAGGGGGAAAAAACAAGCCGGCGGTAAACAATCGAAAATCCAATGAGGGCAGAGTGTTGAATCTCAAGTAGCACCTGCAGCACCAGTCATATAATTCACCAGTTGTTAAAGGCATGCACTGAACATCTACAGTGACTTTCACATCACATACCTGCCGACAATAGTACATTTTTTTTTTAAATGACATCGAACAAATAGCAGTTGTAACGCCTTTAGGCGTGCACTGAACATCTACAGTGACTTTCACATTAGCCTACATACGAGTCGACAGCAGTACAGATTTAGAGAGAAAAAAAGAATTAAATCGAACAGTTAATAAAGAGGAAACAAGTGGGGTATTTTTTGCTCCGATAAGAAAACCTAACACAGAGTAACTTTTCTTCAAGACTGGCACAGCCTCTTAAACTTGAATAAAGTCAGACAAATACACAGACGAACAATCTAATAGTGGGGGGAAAAAAAAACAGCGCAGGCCAACAACTGAACTGTCTTCAAAGTAATTACTTGGCAAAGATTTGGACTTAAGGGGGGGGGGGGGGGGGGGTGGTAGTTTGAAGATAGAGAAACTGGGAACATGAAATTAAGAAAATATGTTAGAGATATGAAAACTCTTCACTAGCTGCATAAGGGAACCATCGCAACCCTTTTAAAGGCAGATATATTTGTATTGCCTGCTCCGAGGCCTTTCGTCGCTGGGTCGGAACTCATCAGGGAGACACGGCTGGTTGAGTCTGCGCTCCTGGCGTCAAATAGAGAACACCACAATCCATAATACTGTGGTGTTCTCACCACCAAGGGTGCAAAAATGAATCCAATAGCACCCCAAAGCAGCCAATGAAGAGTAGTAAATGAAACCAAACGAAAGTGTGGGGAGGAAAAAAGTTGCAGAAAAACTAAAGGCATTATGCAAATAGCATAAAATGTAGGGGACAGTCTTTGAGCCTACGCCTGAGGATCCACCCAAAGATGCAAGGGAGATCAAAAGACAGACACACAGAAACAAATACAAATAACCTCAATTTAATCAAAACAAATCGGAAAAGAAATGAGGCAGGGAACAGCAAACGATAAAGAGTAAACAAGGGGGGTATTTTTTTGCTCCGATAAGAAAACCTAACACAGAGTAACTTTTCTTCAAGACTGGCACAGCCTTTTAAACTTGAATAAAGTCAGACAAATACATAGACGAACAATCTAATAGTGGGGGAAAAAACCAGCACAGGCCAACAACTAAACTGTCTTCATAGCAATTACTTGGCAAAAATT
>CM031604.1:63539009-63554009 GCA_018398815.1 Conus ventricosus
CCAGAGAGAGCAAAGATGGCGGCTGCATGAGGTTGAAAGTGAGTGCGCTCCCGACAGAACAATGAATTTAGGTGTTTCACTGACGTCTGATGCTGTTGTGAGATTATATGGTGTATGTAATGGTTTCACACACACACACACACACACACACACACACACACACACACAGAGATAAACAGAGAAAGAGAAGCAGAGACAGACAGACAAAGAAACAGACAGAGCGATGAAGAACTGAGGAAAGGACTTAAACAGGAAGTTAAGAAAAGAGAGAGAGAGAGAGAGAGAAGAGAGAGAGAGAGAGAACACGCACGCATACACACATACACGAGAACGCATGCACGCACACATACATGCACACACGTACCCACACACACACCTGCACACACGCACACGTACACACGATGCGCGTGCATATACACAGAAAATCAGTCAACCAGACTAACAGACCATCAGTAAGTTTCCTTACAAGGGACCAGAGGCGGGGAGAGGAGCAATGAGAGGTTGGGGATAGACACAATAAGCAAACAACAACAACACCACCAAGACAAACAAGTGGAAACCATTCCGAGCCACCCGTCTGCACCCATTGACACCAGATCAGACACGGTGCTCCGACAAAACCCAAGCCAAAACACATATCAGTTACTTTCCCACTCTGTCTTCTAAAGATTGATACGCGTTCTATTAGTAAGTCACATTAGGGAGGACGAGTTTTACAGTACACATTAGCAAAACGGGGTGCCCTCGGTGACTTCAGCTCAAAGGTGTGAATCTTTGGAACAGGACAGTCAAAACCCACCTGTCTTAAACGTAACGGTGGTGTCCTGTGACTTCAGCTCAAAGCTTGAATCTTTGGAACAG
The DNA here is from genome assembly GCA_018398815.1 of Conus ventricosus. NCBI lineage: Eukaryota > Metazoa > Mollusca > Gastropoda > Neogastropoda > Conidae > Conus > Conus ventricosus. Next base: position 63,539,871 of record CM031604.1, read on the forward strand.
ACAGTCAAAACCCACCTGTGTTAAAAGTAAACGGGGTGTCCAGTGACTTCAGCTCAAAGCTTGCATCTTTGAATGACAGTCAAAACCCCTCACTGTCTCAAAAGTACATTTTCACAGTAACTATTATTTCTTAGGGCTTTTGACATCTGTGACCGCACAAATGCATGAGTGGGCTTCTGTTGTTCATACAATGGCTTTTAATAAATCGTGTTTATTGGTGCTCCATCCTCTCTCTCTCTCTCTCTCTCGTCTCTCTATCTTGTCTCTCATCTGTCTATCCATGCGTGTATTTAATATATATACGCATAATATATACTATATATATATATATATATTGGAAGAGAGAGAGTGAGGAGATAGAGAGAGTGAGAGAGAGAGATGGAGAGGAGAGTGAGAGAGAGAGATCAGTATATGCTAAAAATCCTAAAACATTTTTCGAAGTGCTCAACCCTTGTGGGAGCAACTTAGTTCAGTATATTTAAAATGCCTAATAAACAATTTTTTTGAGTGCTCAACCCATTGGGGAGCAACATTTGTTCAGATTATTTAAAAATGCCTAAAAATCATTTGCTATGAGTGCTCTAGCCCCTTGGGGAGCAAAAAAACCATCCTGCTCTGAGACAGCGCAAATCGTCTAGGAAACAATTGTAGATAGCAAAAAACCACTTCCTGATTGACGCAGGCACAGCTCGAAACAAATTTTGTAGATAGTTTGAAGATTCCTCTTTTAACTTGTTTAAACGATATATGCTCTATATATAATATATATTTATATATATACTATTAATATATATTTATATATTACCACACGTGCAGCGAATGAGATTCAAGAATCACACTTGCTGAAACGGAATCAGGTTCCACGTGCACGCTATAGAAGAACGACAGCGTGACCAAAAGGATACTGAACAGATGTGTGCTTCACTAGACAGGTTGGCTCTTTCGGATTTTTAAAGGACATTTTTATACTGTTCGTGATATATTATATATATCTATATATATATATGTGTCGGGTCTATCGACGCCTCCCCTCGTTATCTAAAATGATGATTTTCATATTCAGGGATGTCAGGGAGTTACGATAGACAGAAGGTATTACGCTTTCACAACCAAAATGCGTCTTGCATTGGCAACCGCACTTTGTTCACTTCAGACATTCGGGCAACCTGCACAAAGGTGACGGAAAAAACCAATAAAATTTCATGAAAATTAATGCAACTTATTTCAACTTGGACTCCGAGCCCCACCCGTCACTATGACAACACAACTATCTTATCATACAACAATGTAAACTGCATACAGACAATTGTAATTCGCATCCACTTTCTTCAAATACTCTTCATTAACCTGGAAAAGGACGAATATTCCACTATCCGTTGCACACTTATAAACTTAAGAGCAATAGAGAGTCCATATAGATTGTCCAGCATTCTATGGGTGATCAGTTTCCTCTCATCACACTGTGCGACTACTGAGCGTGATGAAGCTGCTACAACGTTGTTGTCCTCCGAATTGCCAAAATTCCCAGTTGGGGGACACTGGCAAGGTAGCTTGTGGTCGCACCCCTCGCCAATGAGTCTCCCGGACTCCACCACACTTCGCCCTCCCACAGACAGGGCTCTGTCGGACTCTCACCCACCTGGTCTTCTCTGCTGAAACCCCACCGTTGTTCTGGCAGCTCTGTCTAGGCTCCACAGGTTTGGACCGTCTTGCTGTCGACCGTCCCCCACACGGGAGACAATTCTTCTCGTCGTCGGATCGAGGCTACAGCAAACTCCACGGTCATACGGTTTCCCCACCGAGGAGGACAACGAGCGACAGCTAACCTTGCTTCACGCTGTATTTTCTTGAGCCTCAGCTAGACGGGCGCGGTGTTCACTTCCCTTAAGCTGAGTCACAAAACTTCCTGGTTTTCCAAGCACCTTATATTCGTTCTCAAAGAAAAGAGAGAACCCGAGTTTAACTGAGTAACCAATTGGAATCACTGGGCACACAATATAAACGATTGTACCAATAAATCCACAGTTAATTTTATTCACCAATGGAATCACTAGTCACTAACACCCACACACCCACAAGGCTGCTAGCGCCAACAAAGGACTTGAGGCACCAGTGGTTAATGCATAACCTCTATGCAAAATCATGTTCGATTCCCCAATCCTACTATCATTGAACTAACAGCCTGGCACTATCTTCCAGCCATGACTGATGCTTCAAGTATTTACACCTCTATAGACAATATACAAGGCGCAAAACACTAGATAGGCCGCAGCTGCCATTCATTCCTCAGAACGTGGGACGATGAATGGGCGCTGTACTCTGCGGCAGGCTGACGGTCACCTTACAGTGACAGAGTTACCTGACAAACGCGAATGAGCTTTCCTTTAAGGACCACTGGAGAGCCAGTGAATAGCCCAGTGCTCAAATGGACACTCTTCTCTACCAGGAATGGCAGGTCGCCAAGTCCTTGTTGTCATACACTCGGCGTGCGAAACACTTCCTAGCACCTCTCCCTGCCTTCGGTTAGAATCTCGGGTATCCCCCACCTGGTGTGATGCCTCGAATTCGCACACTTGAAGAACCAAGGAACGTGCTCTCCACACAGCAACTTACCCTTAATTTGCCTAAAGCTCGAGAACATTCGGCCGACTCATTACACCCCCGTATAAGAATGTTGATTCCATAAACATTTTCTCAGGACGGAATGTTCTCCAATTGGATACCACACAAATCAGTTGCGATGGGTCGATATACAGTATACTGACCTCTATGCTTTAATACATCACTTCCATAAACATCTCCTACATGGATAATGACCCAATTAAAACGATAATCGTCAGATAGTCATTGAATCGACGTTCAGTATATAAACTGAGCTCACATATAATCAAGAACTCTCTCTTAGGCATTAGCTATCAGAATGTCCATAAATATTAATAATCAATTCCATTCACTTTTCTAATATAGCACTAACCATGATTACAACAAAATCCAACTCTGGTGTGTGGCCCTGCCTATCTTAAGATCAAAATCATTCAGGCGTGTGGCCACATCACAAGGTACAAGATATCAAATTTTAAAGTCCAGGCGTGTGCCCCAACCTACATAACATCAAAAATCAAATTCAGGCGTGTGGCCACAAATGATTCACATACAGGTCTCACACACAATATGCAATCAAGCATTTTATCCTGATTTACCAACATAAGGACATTTTGACACTTTACCGCGCTGTGACAAATCGAATGAGCAACAGTATATAACCAGAAATAATCATAAATCACAATACGTGAGAAACGTACTGATCCCCGCTCAATAATGGGCAATGAACAAAAGCAACATATATCAAAAACTGAAAAAATATACACCTGAAATAGGCTCAACCCCGCCCTATACAAGGCAATCAAAATCAGTAAACACAACTGGCCAGCTAATTATTTACACAGGCTGTCCGTATCAGATGACGCTCACACCACCACACAATTCTCAGCAGCCGAGAGGTTTGCTCCTACATTGTCTGCTTCTGTTGTTCACACTAAAAGGAGCAACACCAGGAGGCATTACTCCACCCTTGACATACTCCTGACCTCTCATCTTGACCGCGTTTGTGGCTCGCCAAAGAGTCCCTGCGCCGCAGATGGGTTTGCGTAATTCAGGCTGTTTACAAGAAGTCAGAACCTTTCACACATTTTAGTCCTTAAAGAGAGCGCTGTGAAAATCTGCGCGATCTCTTCTGGCTGTTAGGCAAAATCTCCCTAATTTAGTCTCTTTGCTTTCATTGCCGCAGGGTGTTGCTGTTGTTCCAAGATCAGTGAATGGGCGTGTCGCACCACATCACTGCGACGTCGAGTCATCTCCTCTGTTTCAAAATGATAGAGTTGTCCTCACTAATCTTTTACGACCGATTTTTTCTTCTCTCTGAGGAATTCCTTGGTTCGAATCGGCTCATGGACTATTGACCATTACTGATGAGCCTTATTTGTCTTTACCATTTCCTGACACTGGATTATCTGCTCCTTGAGACTGACTGTCTTTTGGCGTTTCTAAACGGATAGCTGGTCACTCGACCTTCTTGACATGCGTTATTACAGCCTCCTGAGTCCAAAACAGCTGCTGGTTCCAGTTAACTCTGTGGTCCATCTTGGCCCCGACCCTGAGGTCCGCCAACGTGGCCCTCATTTCTGTACTACCACTGCAAGCCAACAACTTGTGAACCACCACTACGGCCACCATGGCCCACAGGCACGCACTCACGACCACCTCCATGGCCTACAGCACCGCCATTACGGCCACCGCCAAGGCCTACTGCCCGCCCACTACGGGCCTAATTTCATTGGTCTATTGCACCACCACCATTGGCTAACCTTCAGAGGCCCTTGCTAGCTCTACTGCTAGCGGAGCCTGTGCACTCCACTGCTTCTCTGTTTACTTTCCAGGAGGAGTTCCTACTACTGCACTGCCCTTGCTTTCCCTACCGTGACTGGCAGCCTGGTTAGGCTTCGGGAGGATATTACCTTCCCCCCTAAACAAAGTGGATAGGGAAGATTGTTTTGACTGCTGCAGGAGAGTACTCCTGACAAACTCGACTCCTACTTGACAGAGGGCACAAGGTAGCGATTTATACTTCATCTGCATATCGAAAGCAGCGTGTGTTTCCCGGGTATTGTCTGTCTCTCTCACCAAAAACGGGCTCTACCATTGACGTAGAGTCAGTCCTGGAGTTAAACTAAGAAGGGTCACACGGTTTCCGCTTTACTACTGACATTGTATTGAGTGGTGGACCTGGCCTTCCTGTTTGAATTGTTTCAACAGCAAACAAAGGAGATATGTATGTGTGTAGTACGCTACATTCTTGGCGATATGACCTCTCGCCCACATCTGAACACATTTGTGCGTTTCTCTCTACCATTCTCTTGAGTCCACTGTTGCCACGGGATTAGAATCCGCTACTAACTGCGGTCTCGCTCCTGTAGTTGTAGGGAGTCGGCGAATCACTCCCTGACTGTGTGGTCTGGCATTCGGGTTCGACTGGTTCCGATCCTTCATCCCATTACGCTGATCATGGGAGATTAATACTGTCTGCAACCTTCACTAACTCTTAAACTTCCTTAATTCTCTTTTCTGCAAGAATACTGTGAGTCTTTCCGAAGGGAGAGAATTTGTCCATTAACGATCTACTCCATCGAAGACTCAAAAGTTTGTCGATGCTCGCTAACCTTATCCATTTGTCAAAGAGAGCCCTAAGCGATGAAGGGAACTGTACGTGCGTCCTCACCTGATTTACGAACCGGTTTCTCTGAACATTTTATTATCTATCGGCGGTTACATGGTACTCGAACAAAGCATCGCGCACCGACTCATAATCTGTCTGTGTTCCGGTGGTAAGCAGAAAAAAGATTCCCCTAGCTTTGGTGTCAGGCATCGCAGGTAAATTGTGGCCAACGTCTTCGGGTAAGCCCTGATCTTTGGCAATACTTTAAAATTAGCGAAATGAAAATCCTTAAAATGGTCCGGATTATCATCGGAACCTGGAATATTGATCAGGGGTACTGACATGTGGTGCGAAGTTACTTGAGGTTTTGTTCCCGTCCCGTGATCTTTCTCCAATTTTAATTTTTTAACTCCAAACTGCCGTGTCATCCCTTCTTTCTCTTCCTCTCTTTCCGTTCTCTTCTCTCTCCTCTCTTTCACGTTTCCCTTTAGCTCTCTCTTTTCCGTTCCCTTTCTCTCTCCTCTTTTTTCCCGTTCCTTTCTCTCTCCTCTTTTTCCGTTCCTCTTTCTCTTCTCCTTTTCCCGTTCCCTTTCTATCTCTCTTTTTCAGTTCCCTTTCTCTTTCTCTCTCTCTTTTTCACTTTTTTCTTTCTCTCTGTTATTCCCGCTACCTTTGTATTTCTGAGCCTCGATTACACGGGGCCGTTCTCATCTACATATGCCTTAAGTTCCGGAACACTTTAGTCCTAAAGCTTTACCTTCTTCTTATGAGGTCCATCTTTTTCAGCGGTCACCCCTATTGTTCAGCACCCTTTCATCGACATTTTCAAGCTATTAACCCTGATCAGCTAGTTAATACAAACAACAGTAACAAGCGAGATATCCACACGATCACTTGCAAATAAGCGTCAATTAGTTGTGCTACACACATCAATCAACAGCAAACCAAATCAAAGCAAGTTCAATACAAGCCAGTATGAAATAAAGATCAAAACAAATCAACACATGACTAACGTTTTCCAGGTAAGAAAAAAATATCTAGGTTTCACAATTATGACAAAATTGTTCAAATCCCTGCAATTGACAAGAACAGGAATCTAAATCACTATGGCTCATTTTATGTTCATCCGGACGAGCCCCCAATTTGTGACGGGTCTCCGACGCTCCCTCGTTATTAAAATAGATTTCATATTCAGGGAAATGCAGGAGTTATATAGACAGAAGTATTTACGCTTTCACACCAAAATGCGGCTCTAGCATTGCACACGCACTCTGTCACTCACATCGGGCACCGCACAAAGTGACGGGGAAACCAATAACATTCATAGGATATTAATCAACTTTATTCAACTTGAGCTACGAGGCCCCCACCCGTCAATACACCAAACACAACTATCTGTTCATACAACACTGTTACAGCATACAGACAATTTTTAATCGCTCCCTTCCTTCAATTACTCTTCATTAACCTGGTAAAGACAATATATTCAATATTCTCGTTTGAGCCACACTTATAAACACTAGAGCAATAAGCGTCCAATAAATGCATGCATTCATTGGGTTGACAGTTTCTCTCATTTTTTTTTTCCCCCCACACATCTGTCGACTACGTGCTGAAGCTGCCACTACGTTGTGTCATCCCGTTTGGCCAAATCCAGTGGGGGACAATGGCAACGTGCTTGTGTCGCTCCCTCGCACTGAGGTCTACAGGAATCCACACACTTCGCCCTCTCCACGACAGGGCTCATGTCGGCCTTCCCACAGGTATTCTCTGCTGCAATCTGCAAAACGTTGTATGGCAGCTACCTGTATAGGCTACTAGGTGGAAACGTATTGATGTTCGGACCGTCCACACGGGGAGACATCTTCTCGTCGTCGGCTCCGAGGTACAGGCAACCTCCACTGTCATACGTCCCCACCCAGGAGACATCGAGGCGACAGTAACCTCTGCTTAGCTGTATTTTCTTGAGCCCTCAGCAAGACGGGCGCGGTTTCACTTTCCCTTAGTGAGTCACACACTTCCTGGTTGTCCAAGCACCCTTATCATTCGTTTCTCAAAGAAGGAGCACCCGAGTTTAACTGGCTCAACCTATGGAATCACTGGCACACACATATCACTACGATTTGCTACCAATAAATCCCCATAAGTTAGTTTTATTCACTGTAATGGAAATCACTAGTCACTCACACTCACACTCCACAGATGCTAGCGCCAACAAAGATTTGGGCACCAGTGGTTAATGCATAACTTCCTATTCAAACTCATGTTCGATTCCCCCAAGCTACCCTTTGAACTAACAGCCTGGACCTCTCTTCCAGCCATGACTGATGCTTCAAGTATTTACTACCTCTATAGACAACAAGGCGCAAACCACTCGATAGGCCGCAGCCTTCCATTCATTCCTCAGAACAGGGACGACTGAATGGTCGCTGTACTCTGCCGGCAGGCTGACGGTCACCTACCCGTGACGGTCACCTGACACGATCGCCTTCCTTTCAGGCCCACGGGAGAGCCCAGTGAATAGCCAGTGCTCAAAGTGGACACTCTTCTCTACCCAGGACTGGCAGGTCGCCAACTCCTTGTCACTACCCCTCGGACATGCGAAACACTTCCTAGCACTCTCCCTCCTTCAGTATACGACTCGGGGTATCCCCCCCCTGGTGATGCCTGAATTCGCACACTTGAAGACCCAAGGAACGTGCTCTCAACAACAGCAACTACCCTTAATTTGCCTAAATGCTCGAGAACATTCGGCCGACTCATTACAATATATATATATATATATATATATTATATATATATATATATATATATATCCGTGCATTTATATGTCCATCTCTCTATTTAAAGTTATCAAACACACGCCCGCGCAGACAGACACAAAGAGAGAGAGAGAGACAGACAGACAGACAGACAGACAGACGTGCGTGTGCGCGCGCGCGCGCGAGCGCGCGTGTGTGTGTAGATGGATGTGTGTGTGTGTGTGTGTGTGTGTGTGTGTGTGTGTGTGTGTGTGTGTGTGCGTGCGTGCGTGCGTGTGTGCGTGCGTGTGTGCGTGCGTGGGTGCGTGCGTGCGTGCGTGCGTGCGCGCGCGCGTGTGTGTGTGTGTGTGTGTGTGTGTGTGTGTGTGTGTGTGTGTGTGTGTGTGTGTGATAGAATGAAATAGAGTGACATGGGCATATATACGTGAAAATGTGGTGGTAGTTGGAGAAGAGGGGGGGACAGTAGTTTTGAAAAATAAAACCCAGTAGACCATAAGACATATCCATATGGTAGCACAATATCAGACGACTGTTAGTACTCAATGACATACTAACATGCAGGTAGAAAACTACGGCCTAGGCACCATTACCTCGGTACCTGGCTAAAAGGATATGTTCTTTCACGTCTCGAATGAAGACAGGCGGTAGTTAGTACCATGACATTTTCACCCAGAAAGGATTACACTGGGCTCCCATTCTCAAGAGCTCAGACGTTGAGAGCTTCAAACAAACAGTCACAAGAAAAACACATCCAGACGCCAAGAACATCCTCTGAGACGTATCAAATTACCTTAATACCCCTTTTCTGACATTTGCGACAGCACACAGCTGTAGCGCTTCCTCTAATCCCTGCTTCGTAATCGTACGCTCTCTGCTAAAAGATGCTAAGTTTACGTCTTTTTCGACTTCAGTCCACCCCGATGGTCTCTTTCTATCTCCTCTCTGTCTCTGCAGTCGATAGAAAAAATGCATACTTTTGCTATTGAACGGTTTCTAAATATTCCATTGCATTCATCAAATTCAATGGCATATGGTGATTCTGGAAGATATCCTCTTCACGTTCGATCGTTCGGGAAATGCGTAAAAATTTGGTTAAAACTTACCCAGCTACCTACAAGCCGATTATGTAGACAAGCACACGATATGTTACTACGTCAGTCTGAGTTAGGAAGGCATAACTGGATTGCTACTATGAAGTAGGTTTTGACAGTAAACGGATTTGGTGTGGTATGGTTCAGAGAGAGAGAGAGAGAGAGAGAGAGAGAGGGGGGGGGGGGGGTGAAGGATAAAAGAACACTTCTGTTGCAATTTAAATACCATCTCATCTCATGTTATAAACAAAACCGGAATTCCAAGATGGAAGATGATACGAAGTTTTCCTGGTTCTACTCGTTTAAAAGTATCTTACAACCTGAAATATTTCTGACTGTAGTTACTAATAAAGGGCACAGAGACATGATTGCTAGATTTAGAAGTAGGGCACTTCAACTAAATGCAAACAAAAGATGGTTTAATCTCAAAGGCACTGTTGACGATGTGTGTGTAATGTGTACAGATGGTATGAGAGAAAATGAAGATCATCTTAATATATTCTGTCGCGCATATCCGAAAGAAAGAAGTCCCAACTTTTCAGTAAAATTGCGACAGAAAATCATCTATACAGTTTGCTGTCCTCTGACAATAATTGGATAATAACTCTACTGGCAGAGGCATCTAATGTCAGGAAAAAGAAATGTTCTGTAAGAACTTCTATTTTTGAGTTTTTGTTTCTATGTATTTCCGCAAGCTTGATGACCTTATCATTTATTATTTTACTATATAGACCTGGTTTTGTTCTCTTCGCTATTACAGCTACTGATGAAACGAATGGTGATGATTGATGTGACCGTGCAGAAACGATTTACTACAAAGAATATGTGTGCCTGGGTGAGGCACTTGTGTATATGATCATGTTGTTACTTTAAAGAAATTACATATTCATTTTATATAATGAAACAATACGTCATCATTTTCTTTTTCTTCTACATGGCTTCGAGTCCCAACATTATCGTAATCAGTTACAATTTTGTTTCTTTGCATTATATCCTTTTTCTTGATGCTGCAAATATTATTAATGTACATAAAGGCCTGTAGGCCATTGTTAATGAAAACGTACCTGAGGCGTCTCTATCTGCAGTCTGATGTGATTGGCTAGTTCTTCGATTGCGAAAATTAGTGGAAAGTTCTCGCCCTTTGATGACTGATTAGTCCAATTCGTGATCTACAGGATCTGTGGCATTGTGGGCAGGTTAGATCTGGCCTGCGTTGTTGGGCTGCGGACCTGGGTCTTTCCTTCTCCAGTTCTCCTGGATGTTCTGTCGTCTGGTTTCCTCGAAGTGATGGGTTCCCCTGAGCGTTGAAGGTCTCCAGCTACCTCTATCTGATGCTGACTGCTCCCAAGTCTTGGGGTTGATGTCCGCTTGGGATAGTGGCTTCTTCAGTTGGTCCTTGAATCTTTTCTGTGGTGCGCCTGTATTGCGTTTGCCTTGGACCAACTCCCCATAGATTTTGCTTTTGGCATGCGAGTGTCAGGCATCCGGGTGATGTGCCCTGCCCAGCGAAGTTGTTTTAGCATGAGCATTGGCTCGATACTTTGCAGTTGAGCTCTTTCTTGGACTTCTATGTTTGTTACGTAGTCCTTCCACTTGAAGCCCATGATGGACCAGAGGCATCTCTGATGGAACTGCTCCAGCCGCTTTATTTGTTTCCGGTACAGCACCCATGCCTCTGATCCGTATAGCAATGTGGACAGTACAGCAGCTCGATAGACTTGCATCTTTGTGGAGAGTCGCAAGGAGTGGTTTTTCCATATTCTGTTCTGGAGGCGGCCAGATGCACTGCTTGTCTTTGAGAGGCGGTTGTCCACATCTTTGGTCACTCAGCGTCGTTCGATATGACGCTACCCTAGTAGGTGAAATGTTCTACCGTGTTAAGGGGATGGCCGTCAATGCTTAATTGTTAATAAAAAAATATATATATAAAACGTGTCTGAAGCGTCTCTGTCTGCAGTCTGATTGACTGGCTAGTTCTTCGCTTGCGAAGATTAGTGAGAGGTTCCCGCCAGGGATGGGTGGCACGCCCTTTGATGACTAATTAGTCCAATTCGTGATCCACAGGATCTGTGGCATTGTAGGCAGGTGTAGATCTGAAGCGTCTGAAGCGTCTCTCTCTGCAGTCTACGCACACTCTCTATCCATCACCACCACCCTCTCTCTCTCTCTCTCTCTCTCTCTCTCTCTCTCTCTCTCTCTATCTATCTATCTCCCTCCCCCCCCTCTCTCTCTCTGCAGTCTACTCTCTCTCTCTCTCTCTCTCTCTCTCTCTCTCTCTCTCTCTCTCTCTCTCTCTCTCAGTCCGAGAGATTCATAGTATGAATCAACGTGTATGTGTGGGGGAAACAGACACATACAAAGCAACACAGGAACAGGTGCAGGTACAAAACCACGGTTAAATCACACATCAATTCCCCAAGGCTCACAAATACTACGCTAAACTGACATGTTCTGTACGTCACTCAAAACAGGCAGGGACGTGGTTGTATGTTTACCCAAATATTAGCGAACGGGATGCATAATACACTAGAATTCAGAAGCTGAAGGCTTTTAAAAACCGAAAGGCTAAAGCACACCTGTTTCTCCATTTTACAGTGATACTAATGACTTGTTAGTTAATCTACATGGTTTAAAATCTGCAGTATAGCACTACATCATTGCCATTACATTGTGTTTCTTATCTATGCAGAAAAGACAATACTGTCACAGCATACGTTTTGGTCGATGTCTTCCCTCTGTTATTTTCCCACTCTCTTCGTATGAAAGAGAGAGAGAGAGAGAGAGAGAGAGAGAGAGAGAGAGAGTGTGTGTGTGTGTGTGTGTGTGTGCGTGCGTGCGTGCGTGCGTGCGTGCGTGCGTGTGTGCGTGCGTGCGTGTGTGTGCGCGCGCGCGTATGTGCATGCGTGCGTGCGTTGTTGCTTTTATTCTAGCCTGCATTTATGTTTGTGTGCGCACGTATTGGTGTCGATGTGTAAGTGCGCGCACATGTATTTCTGTATCTTAGTCTGTGAAAGTTTCCATAAATATGGATTAGTGTGTGCATTTGTGAATGTGCTCTCTCTGTCCTTCCCTCCGAACCCGATCCACGTGCACCTATATGGCCATCTATGCATACACATGTATATAGATTCTTACAAACTCCCATAAATCAAACATTTAAAATCACGCCGTCAATGCTATAAATACAAATGGAGAGACAACCAGAAAAAGCCATGGGACACGACAAGACTAGCAAGTTATCCTAAACAAACAACAATATGACAGCAACGGCGACATCTATTATCAAGACTTCCATTATCAATCTTGTCTAAATCAGAACTGATGACCGGTATTCGACGGAATAACATGGAAAACCAATGCTTAGTGCAGGCTGCTCTTAATGCCTCTCTACCCAGGTGAACAGTCCCTCGTATAAACGAGAGTGAGACTTCTAAAGTGCTGACTTAGGTAGGAATCATATAAGAACTGCCAGTAATAGTAATAATCTCTTTAGTTAGTACGTCTACCCAAATTCTGCCATCACAAACCAAACAAATGCAACCCCAATCACAAACCAACACACCACAAACAAAAACAACAAACAAGCAAGCCCACAGCCTAATGAATAAGAAGATTCAATCTCCACACTTCTGAACGATGATGTCTCCGCCAAATAAACGAGGACAAGCTCCACACGGTAAGCTGTTTAAAGCCAAAGTAAAGAGAGTACACAGACAGCTATCTCCATTGACCATCAGCCAACAGGTCAACGCCAGATACGAATCGTCTTTTCCCAACATTCTCGGCAGAGTGACAAGACGACAACAGGTTTTATTTCAGGTTTGATGAAACTTATTTTGAAGCTTCGTGCATGTTCAAACTGTTGGTTATCCTGTTGGTTATAGTGTGTCGGTGTTACGTTTAATATGACGAAGATTACGCAACTTGTTACTCTGATTAAGACGGAACTGATAATGAAGACTTGGACGTGCTGGAAATCTGAAGGACTGTAATTACTCTACATGTGCTTTCCTATAGAAAGCTGATGAGCACAGAGTCTCTCTCTCTCTCTCTCTCTCTCTCTCTCTCTCTCTCTCTCTCTCTCTCTCTCAGACATGCACAATCGTCCAGGGAAAGCACAAAGGAAAAAAAATATAGAAGAAAAAAAGAAAGAAAATAGGGAAAGAAGACCAGGAAGTGATTCTATTCTTCTTTATTTTTCCATTGGTCTTCTCCTTCGAGTACTTCCTTTCATGCCCACAATTTTGTCTGACTGCTTACAACATGTCAGACAGTAACTGATAAATCTACCAATTTATACATAAAGACTTCCAAGAAAGACCAGTCTGACTAATACATCTTAAATTTGTTATGCACAATCACTTCCCAGAAACTTCACGAGAGAGAGAGAGAGAGAGAGAGAGAGAGAGAGAGAGAGAGAGAGAGAGAGAGAGAGAGAGGGGAGAGAGAGAGAAGAAGAGAGAGAGAGAGAGAGAGAGAGAGAGAGAGAGAGAGATTGAGAGACAGACAGACAGACAGACAGACAAACAGATAGATAGACAGACAGACAAACGGACAGACAGACGGACGGACGGACATAATCACACAGACAGAAAGAGGAACAGAGAACGGAAAATCAAGAAAAAAAACCCGACTTACTGCATTACTCCAAAAATAGTGCAGTAGCATCGTAAAACAAACTTGTCAGACTGACAAGGAAACACACCAGCCAACCAGTGAGACAGCCACTGCCACAGCCTGCAGGGGAGGTCAGTAAGCCTGTGAAAAAAATCTTTTACATTTTTCTTCTGTAAGCCATGTCAAAAAAGTTACCAGCCATTTATATGATTCAGAAGCTGGGGAAGTAAAGACGACAACCCCCTCCTCCTGAAAGGAAATTGATTCTTAATGAGGACAGGAATGTTAACCATCAAACAATTAGCGATTGTAGAACAGTTCACATTACTTACCTGTCGACAAAGGCACGTGTCCTTCAAATGAATCCTATTAAATAAGTGCCACTGTTTGTAACTTTTACATTACTTACCTGTCAACAAGGGAACACAATTATGGTAACTTTCAGTTTGCTTACCAG
>CM031604.1:63559009-63566509 GCA_018398815.1 Conus ventricosus
CTACAATCTCATTCATATATCATGCATTCGTCACATCAAACCACTAGTAAAGTCTATAACTTTACTATACATGATCATAGAAAAAAACATCAATGCATATAGAATCAAACAAAATAAACATTCTCTCTTTCCTTGAATTTCACAAAATCATTTATCTAAAACATCATTAACTAACCCGGGTATAAATAGATTTCTACTTTACCTGGCCAGGTGATCTTAACTATTCACGAATCACTGTCTTTTCTTTTCTTTTCCTTTTCTTTTCACTGTCACTTTCACAACACGACACAACCGCCGGCACTGGTGTTGGTCTGATGGCGCCTGGTCAGGTGAGACTGTTGGCGTTGGTCTGTGGTTCTGCTTGGCGAAGTGACGCTGCCAGGTATGAGGTCGAACCCCGGTTAGGGTAGAACAGTGACTATCAACATCGATCTGTTCTCCTTTCTTTCTTCCTGCATTAACGCATTGCACTCTCTCTCTCTCTCTCTCTTCTAGTCTGCTCTTATCAAATGGACATGGTTGCTTTTCTTTTCTTTTTTCTTTTCTTTCTTTTCTTCTTCATAAATTAGCAACTATCTCTCTCTCTCCACATCTCTCCTCAGTCCTTCCTCTGCAGACTATCTCATGCTAATCTCTCAACTTGGTTCTCTTCTCTCCTCCCCTCATCTCTCTGCTTTTCTCTCAAGCAGACCTAGAACCTCTCCCTCTCTCTGTCTCTGTTCGTTCTTCTCCTCTTTCTCCCTTCATCTCACTCTCCCATCCTTCTTATGGTGTTCCGATCTCTCCAACAAGGGCGAGTACCATGGTCAGTATTTTTACCCCTGACACCCCGAAGTTAGCTCCCTCTAATTCCATTGGATGTTCAAATCATGCCAGTCATGCTGACAACGCCTTACTCTCTGTGGTGGTCAATTGGTCATCTAATTGATTAGCTAGATTTCACCCCCCACCACACTCTACCTTCCCCCCTTTCCTACTTAACTGGTGCCGTGTGGACACTGGTCACTCTAAAGTGGCCAGCTGAGTCTGGGTGGGCGTCACGATGTCTAAACTGACAATGACGCTGGTTCACAAAGTGGCCGGATAAGGCTGGCCCAGGTACTGAGGTCCGTCTGGGCAGACATCGAGGCGTCGGTCAAAGCCGCTTAGTCAGTCTAGGTGGGTCGGACTGTCTCGGTGAAACCTCTCCACTAGCTTAATTGGCCGGACCCGCCCTATGGCCGTCTTCCTGACGCCTAGAATGTTTGAGTTAGGGCTTAGGTCCAACTGGGCTGGTGGCGATTGACCACGAATTTGGTTGAGTTGAATTTTGACCGTGACAATTTCCCCCTTGCAAAAGACTATGCTCCGCATTGTCTCAAAACAACGGTACAAAAAAGACAACAACCGAATTTGCTGACACACAGCTACACGCGCAAAGTTCGGAAAATACTTTACAACCAACGGTTTATAAATTATAAAATATACCATTAGTGAATACCACTCCAATGAGTTATCATTGACGTGCGCTCTTGCGTTATTTCAACTCATTTTATAACGACCTCTGTGCGCACTTATGCGATTCCCCTACCTGCGGATTTGCCACATCTTCTCTTCACAATTCTTATGAAAAGCACAATATAATATGATCACGATCATGACACTTCACTGAGGAAATCTCCATCCTCACTTATTGCAAATAATGCATCACTACACAAGCGACTCTATGCTCCAAGCATAACTACATCCACATGAACAAAGTCTCACAAAGAAAATATGAACAAGTCTCACACAAAAAAAAAATATGAACCATAGCCAACTGGGAATGAACCCATATCCAATCAACATAACTGGAATCAACACATATTATCAACAAAGCACCCTGGATATGACTGACTTCCTCTGAGTTGCAGCTTGCTAGACTACACGACTTAAATAGTCAGCTCCGACATTCTGTCGACCGGGAATGTACTGCACTCGATACCTGTAGGGCTGCATTTGCCATTGCCCAACGCAGAACCCTGCTGTTTTTCAGCTGTGCCTCCTGCAGGAATTTTGAGTGGTTGGTGATCCGTCTCGATCACGAACTCTTTCCCATACAAGTATTTGTGGAATTTCTGCACGGCCCACACGACCGCTAAACACTCCTTCTCCACCGTTGCGTACCCTTCTTCACACTTTGTCAACTTCCTGCTAGCATATCTCCAGGAAACTCGACCCCTTCATGCTCCTGTAACAATACTGCACCTATCCCACCGCCTGATGCATCTGTCCGCAACAAAAATGGTTTGGACATATCTGGTAGCTTCAAGATGGGACGGGACCTAGTCTCTCCAACACCGTCTGCAGTGCTTGCTCTGCAGCGTCTGACCATTCGACCACTGCCGGTTTCCCTGCCTTGACCAAATCACTGAGAGGACTCGTGATTGCTGCGAAATTTGGAACAAACTCCCTATAGAACCCAATAAAACCTAGCAGACTCCTGACTTCTGTTTTGGTCTTTGGTCTCTCTGAATTCATCATCTTCTCCACCTTTCCCCTTTCTGGCTGCTTTGTGTCGCCTCCGACAACAAAACCTAGGAACTCCTACTGTCTAGCCCTTCATACAGTGACACATCCCTGTATGACTCTTCTGGAAACTCAGGCAACAAAATCTCCCCTTCTTCTGCTGGGTCTCCTTCACCTCATCAATGACTGCTGCTGCGCCTATGTGCTGAGTCTCACGCTGAATATATTTGCGGAGAAAATTCGCATGGAAAAGTTTTGGTTTTCCATTCACATCAATTCGGTAATCCCGATCTACCTTTTCAGTGATGGTGAATGGTCCCTTCCAATGCCAGCAGCTTGTTGTGACCTGTGGGAAGCAGTACCAGGACTTGATCTCCCGCCTTGAGGGATTGCTTCCTCACCTTCCTGTCGTATTGCTTCTCCTGACCGACCCTAGCCTCCTGCAAACCTTCCCTTGCAACCTTACGTGTCTCATACCTGTGCCCACCTTTGGAACAGGGCGAGATAGGGTCAATCAAATCAACAGCCACTCTCCTGAACGGTGTGTCAATTAAAAGGGGGGATGTTTAAGAGGCGCCTTCCTCTTCACCCCTCTTGTGGCTGACCTTTGACACACATCACATGACATGCAGAACCGCTTTATGTCTGCCATTGCTCCTGGCCAATGAAAGTCATCAAAGACTCGGTTCGCTGTTTTGCTGGTGCCGAGATGACCCGCCATGAGCGACTCGTGACCCACTGACATGACAGTGTCACGATAACATGCTGGTACCTCTAACTGAGTGGTCACCTTACCTGTCTTCCCCTTGGTGAACACTCGGTACAACAGCCCGCCTTTCACAAGAAAATTCTGTCTCACCTCCTCTAACCTCCTGTTCTCTCCACCTCTTGCCAACTCCCAAGACTTCACGAGCAAAGGGGTCTTGTTCCTGTGCAGCCCTAAACTCATCAGGCGACACGTCTATGCCCGACTTCCTTCCTGGAACAACTAACGGTTTAACAACCTTTCCCTCCTTCTTGCTCCGTTTTTTGAACTGCTGCCCTGTAAGCAGTCAACAACTCAGGATCCCCTGGATCCCTTGCACCTGGAATATTTCCAATGATCAAATCGTGAAGGGGTTTCTCCATCACCAACGCAGCCCAACTCGCCTGAGAAGTAAGGGTACGTACTTCTATCTTAGCAACTGGAAACTCCCTCACAGTGCCATCGATTAGAGTACAGGTCTGGATTTGCCCTGTCAAATCCCCTTTATCGACCAGCGTTGTTCGTACTACACCGCATGAACAACCAGTGTCTCGTAACACTTTCACCCTCTGCTGGCCAATCCACCCTTCTTCCACTGGTAACGAACCATCAGCCTAGTGCCCTCCATCCCTGACACTGACTGCTTCCAGTGCTAGCCATAGGCTGCACTCTACCCTCTTCCGACTGAATCCCTTTTGGGTTCCACTGCAGGTCGTTTCCCTTGACGACCCTTATCCACCTCTTGCAAGGCTGCTGCCTTCTGGAACCTCATGCGACCCAATCCCTCGCCACATGTCCTTCTTGTGACAAATGAAACACCTAATTTCCCTTTGCCCTTCCTTCTGCCCCACCACTGGGTTTGCAGACTTTGAGAAACTCCCCTAGTCTCCTTGCACTCTTCTCACCTGTGCCTAGCACCTGTTTCTCCTGCACCTTCGTGCCCAAACGTGCCTCTCTATACACCTCTGCGAACTTCAACAACTCTCCTGCTGTCTCTGGCTGTCTCTCTTTCAAATGTATGGTTAGCTCAGGGCCGCAACCTGACAAAATCTGTTCTTTCATAACTAGCTCTTTCAATTCAGCGAACTCCTTTTTCGTACCACTCAACTCTAACCACTTCTCAAAATAGTGATCCAAGCGTGCACCAAACTGAATGTAACGTCTCACCTGCTGCTTGTAATTTAGCTGAACGAAATTTCTTCCTGAACCCTTCTTCTGTGAGGTCAAATCCCTTCATTAAAGACTCCTTCACAGCACCAAAATCGGACTGTTGTTCTGCTGGTAACGCAGTGAAAAACTGCAATGCCTTACCCGTCAGTAACGCCGACAAAATGACTGCCCACTCTTCTGGAGGCCAACCCTGACTGGTTGCAAACGTTTCGAAACGACTGATGTATGCATCAATCGAATCGGTTCCTTCCGAGAATTTTGGCAACTTGGGTCGGGGACATAGCTGCGCACAGAGTCACTGGAAACTGAACTACCATCCTCGGTGGTCTCCCTTTGTATTTTCACTTTCTCTAATTCTAATTGAACCTTTAATCTTTCTGTTTCCTGCGCTTCCCTTATTCTTTCTGTTTCCTGGCTTCCTTATTCTTTCTGTTTCCTGCGCTTCCTTTAGTCTTTCTGTTTCCTGTGTTTCTTTATCATTGGTAGCCTGAATCCTTAATTTTTCTATTTCCTGCGCTTCTACTGCAACGCGTTTTGTCTTTCCGCGCGTTCATCCCTTTCCATCTTTTGCTGGTTTTCGACGAATGCTCGCAACTCATCTCCTGAGTAACCTAGATCACGAGCGACGCTCACGAGTTGTTCAATAGGTGTGTTCTTTTCGTCCGCCATTATATCTCCTTTTTTTTTTTTTTTGAACAAGATTTTACTACTACGACAGCCAAACTGGTGGTTACCGACACGCGTGACGTAATAGCACAATCCTATGAATGATAATATTAGCTTGGGGCAACGTAATTAGTTTTTATAAGACGCCCAGCGCCTGACCCAACTATGAGAGCGAATTATAGGAAATCTGTGCGAAATGAGTACTCTGGGGCTGAAATGCCAAGCCTAGTATTTAACTATCTTGGGAACATACAGTAAGACAACCCCTTGTCTTAGGATTACAATACTTGAATCCCACCCAGCTTCCTCTCTGAGAAGTTGAACAATTATAATAAATGGGCCAGAATATCCTGGCAAGCTCGCCAATAAATTGTCAACCTCGGTGTAATGTCAGTGGAGGAAGGACTAGCGCACAGCCCAAACACACTCACAGCTTGCCTACAATCTCATTCATATATCATGCATTCGTCACATCAAACCACTAGTAAAGTCTATAACTTTACTATACATGATCATAGAAAGAACATCAATGCATATAGAATCAAACAAAATAAAACATTCTCTCTTTCCTTGAATTTCACAAAATCATTTATCTAAAACATCATTAACTAACCCGGGTATAAATAGATTTCTACTTTACCTGGCCAGGTGATCTTAACTATTCACGAATCACTGTCTTTTCTTTTCTTTTCCTTTTCTTTTCACGTCACTTTCACAACACGACACAACCGCCGGCACTGGTGTTGGTCTGATGGCGCCTGTCAGGTGAGACTGTTGGCGTTGGTCTGTGGTTCTGCTTGGCGAAGTGACGCTGCCAGGTATGAGGTCGAACCCCCGGTTAGGGTAGAACAGTGACTATCAACATCGATCTGTTCTCCTTTCTTTCTTCCTGCATTAACGCATTGCACTCTCTCTCTCTCTCTCTCTTCTAGTCTGCTCTTATCAAATGGACATGGTTGCTTTTCTTTTCTTTTTTCTTTCTTTCTTTTCTTCTTCATAAATTAGCAACTATCTCTCTCTCTCCACATCTCTCCTCAGTCCTTCCTCTGCAGACTATCTCATGCTAATCTCTCAACTTGGTTCTCTTCTCTCCTCCCCTCATCTCTCTGCTTTTCTCTCAAGCAGACCTAGAACCTCTCCCTCTCTCTGTCTCTGTTCGTTCTTCTCCTCGTTCTCCCTTCATCTCACTCTCCCATCCTTCTTATGGGGTTCCGATCTCTCCAACAAGGGCGAGTACCATTGGTCAGTATTTTTACCCCTGACACCCCGAAGTTAGCTCCCCCTAATTCCATTGGATGTTCAAATCATGCCAGTCATGCTGACACGCCTTACTCTCTGTGGTGGTCAATTGGTCATCTAATTGATTAGCTAGATTTCACCCCCCACCACACTCTACCTTCCCCCCTTTCCTACTTACTGGTGCCGTGTGGACACTGGTCACTCTAAAGTGGCCAGCTGAGTCTGGGTGGGCGTCACGATGTCTAAACTGACAATGACGCTGGTTTTACAAGTGGCCGGATAAGGCTGGCCCAGGTACTGAGGTCCGTCTGGGCAGACATCGAGGCGTCGGTCAAAGCCGCTTAGTCAGTCTAGGTGGGTCGGACTGTCTCGGTGAAACCTCTCCACTAAGCTTAATTGGCCGGACCCGACCTATGGGCCCGTCTTCCTGACGCCTAGAATGTTTGAGTTAGGGCTTAGGTCCAACTGGGCTGGTGGCGATTGACCACGAATTTGGTTGAGTTGAATTTTGACCGTGACAGACAGACAGAACAGACAGAAGAGGGCAGATGAGTGAAACAAAGCGAAGAGGGCCGTCATCATGATGCTCTTAGCCGCATTGCAGCTAAATCCAGAACATCTACTCTGGAAACTAAGCCGCCCAAAGAGACAGACAGACCCACTGCCTGCCTTCTCTTCCATCCTCACACTCTGCCGATCTGCAGGATCCTGAAGTCTAACTGGCACATAGTAGAAAATCAAAAAACCTGCCTTTGAGACCAAACCTGCCTTCTCTTTCATCCTCACACTCTGCCGATCTGGGGGATCCTGAAGTCTAACTGGCACATAGTAGAAAATCATAAACTTGCCTTTGAGACCAACCTGCCTTATCTTCCATCCTCACATTCTGCCGATCTGCGGGATCCTGAAGTCTAACTGGCACATAGTAGAAAATCATAAACCTGCCTTTGAGACCAAACCAATGATTACTTTCAAACGTGACAAAAACCTCAAAGACCTACTGGTGCGCTCTAAGCTGAACAAAATCTCCACACCTAAGCCACCAGGTACTTTCCCCTGCTCAAAACCCAACTGCAAAATCTGCTCTCTCACCAAACCAGACACCATCCTACATGGTCCCACAGGCTCTTTCACTATTAAACGCACTTTCTCCTGCCAGAGCCACAACATTGTGTGTGCCATCCACTGCCAGC